>OX155980.1:46940565-47038232 GCA_944548615.1 Micropterix aruncella
AAGTAGATATCTTTGTGTCGCGGTACTGACAGATGACGCGAATACATCTACAATGTCCGCCAAGAGAGGATTCGTTTTATTGTCATAAATATCGAGAAGGAAGGATAGTGGAAAAAAAAGATAGAAACATTATAAACAAGGTAAAAACGGATTTACCGCGTAAAATTTTGTAGCACCCGATGATATTTCGGCGATGTTGTAACCGCTGTTTATTGTCCAGGATAGACTAAAGTGCTGTCAATCGTCATTCGCTGTTCTGCGGCTAGCCGGCAAACTGCCGCTGTTACCACGCAGATTATCGGGAAAGGAGCCGCGGGACCGGTGCGCGCGAAATTTTAAAATCCGCTCGTCGTATCTTGTTTCTCGTCTTTGCGATGATCGTTGAGAAAATTTTAGGGTTTTACGAAAGACGGTTTTACGCAGTAGAGAGTTTGAAACCGTCGTCTATAATGAAGTTCAGGGTTCTTTTAATTTCAATGACTTTCCGGGTCATGCGGGAAAAGTATAATTGTTCTTTGGATAGCACAGTTGGATTTTGAATCTGCGGCCGTGGTTAGTTCCGCTTTTCAATATGTGTTCGCAGATCGCCGATTTTTCTCGCTGAACGTTTTTAACAGCCTTGATATACTAAGAAAAATATTGGATTGATTCTAACCATTTTGTTATTACGGTTTTATACAGAATAACGATGTTTCAATCGTAATTTTTAATAAATTGCAAAGAATTTTGTTGAAACTCCATTACTCCATTATATGTATTAACATATTCCTTACGGTTAATACGGAAATAACAGTACACTGTAGTTTCAAGATGGTTCATGTGTCCAACTATAACCGTACGTATACTACTACATGCTGTCATTTAGAAGCGAGATCCCAAGGTCGCGACGTAAAGGAATAACATTATGTTTTTAACATTACGACTCAGTAACTACCGTCACGCCAACACCGTTACGCGGGTTGTTAATTTATACGTATGGATCACAGTCCGAGTTATATACGCACTCCTTCTTTAAAAATGCGTATTACCGTGTATTACATCATTATATTTTTCTCAGTGTGTGTTCTATCAGTCAAGTGGCTTTAGCTTCGCTTTGTTTGTCTAATGTAATCAAATACTCAGCTGCATTCGATTTTATAAACACTCTGGGTTTGCAGTGCTACATTATCTTTAAACGACTACTCTTCTTATAATGCAGATACATAAGAAACATTATGAATTTATTTGTGAGCCAACAACTTCCCAATGAAACTAAGACCAACCAATGTAACTTTTGCTTGTTGGCTTATTTCTAAATGCTAATCCGTCATTAATTAGTTTAGATTTTTTATGACAGGTATCAATACGATTGCTTTCATATCGCTCGCGATAAAATAGTTTTATTAGTAGATATGTTATTAAGGTGTTCTTTATCACATTTTTTTTGAAGTTTAAAACCGTGTTCCATATTTTTTCCCTCAATGTTTGAACGCATAGCCGATAAGAAATTCGCGAAATGTCGATTCTTGGCTGGAAATGTTTGCTTTTCGCTGTCCGACGATTAGATAACGAATAGAAATCTGTGAGTTTCTTACGCCACATGCAACGAGCAACTTAAACTTCGGATAGTCCATATGCTGTAGTGAAATTAATCACAAACATATTTGCCCAAGCCAGATGAGACTGCTATGAAAAAATATACACCATAATGTAGCGACACATGGCGTAATTATTACATAGACAGCCTGGCACGACTCGGGAGCCAAAAGTGTACAGTAAAAATGTAGCTTACTATAAAACCTTTTCCCAATTTCAGCTTTCGGATATTTAGCTCAAGCATAAAGACAGGTAAATAATGTAACCGATAATAAATAAAAAACCAAATTGTATCAAACTGCTATCAAACCAAAGCAATGAAATAATGTTAAAAAAAATGTAGGCACTTTTAGTAAATGTAGGATAATCAAAAACAAGTTGTACTATAAATTCTATCGCTATTATTGCCATCGACTTTACAAATAAAATTACTGGAATTTCGAGAAGTAAAAGGAAAAGAGCAGAGCATAAAAAGAATACATTTAAAATTATTAAGTTGTATACAGACAAGAAACAGGAAGATATTAAATATGAAAGTATTTAGGTACATTTTCATATTAAACATCGAGTGTGCGAAACATCCAAACCAAAAATACATTCCGAGAGTTTTTTAATCCAAAATATATATTTGAAGATACATACAATTGCAATTATAATCAAAATAATAAACTAAATGAAAGTATCTTACACCGATTAGTGTTTTAAAAAATCATATCAGATAGTGTTGTGGAATTTGGTATTTTTTAAATATTAATTTAGGTCTCTTTTTTTTGTAATGGAGTCATGATTTTTAGAAAGGGACTTAATTTGGGTAGTCGGATCAGTTGAATCTTGTCGCTTGCAGGAGGAATTGATGATCCATGTAGAGTTCTACGTCCAGCAACTTTCCTTATCTTAGATTGTGATGTAACAATAAGTAATCGTGACAGTCAAGCATTTCCTTACTCTAACGAGTAGAGTGGAGATAGAAGCCAACCCATCCACGGTCCGGGCAGTTTTGACGACTATGGTCGTTTATTCTCGCCGAGCTTAAAAAATATTTCAAAAGAATCAGAGACTTCTATTCCCATCCAGTCCCCCAAAGAGTGATTTAATAGCTAATGTTATGCATATACAATATTTTTACATTACTACATATTTACATTATCATATTCACATTGCATTACTTTGCATATATTTTTTTGGAAGACTTTCGGCAATTTCACCAGCTGTGTGGCGCCGCAACATCTACAACAGTGATGGGAATATTTAACATTATTAACGCATATTTCGTAAGCGGTCGCCATCGGCTCTCAACGAATCAATTGGCCCGCATCGAGTGCTTAATGACCGACTCGATTCGACCACTCGCAAGGGTTACCACATAAATATCCGGCGATGTGCTGTTAAGTATAGTAGTGTAGTTATAATATGCAGTTGTTGGAATGCAATAGAATTTTATATGATCGAAATGAGTGGTTGAAATGTCACTGTTGCGAGAGGGTCGGGGTGTGTAAGTTAATCAAATTACTGAATTCAATAAAAAAATTGTTTTTGGGCTAACTCAACCTTGTCGAAGTTTTATATCGTCTGGAACTAGAAAAAAAAAATATACCAGGCCACGATTGAGCTTTTTTAATCTTCGATGAGAAATCAAATGTTGACGATTGCAAAATCCCATTTTCACCTATACAGTCCTCAACATTTTATTTTAACCTCTGAAATTATTAATAAAAATAAAACAAGAAAATTTTAATCAGTTTGGGCGTTTATGTGCGTTTATGTCTTGACCTTTAATTGGTTTAAGTCCCAACTTAACTCGGTCTGAGCCTGGTCTGAGGCAAACTTTTATAAGTCTGGTCCTCAAATCTGCACTGCAAACTTAATCGATACGTAATTACTGTCGATACGCAAATATTTGACTAAAGATTTGACTAAAGATTTTATACTCAAAAAATTTTTTTAAAAAAATAAACAAAATATGGTATATACAATATGCCATAATGGTTTAAAAACAAAATGTAAATGTCAAATAGGATTAAAAAAACAATAATACATTAAAACAATATTGAATAATTATCATAGGCAAAGTAAATAGTTACCATAGAAATAAATTAAACAAATGAATACATACATAGTGCTCGAATCAAAATGAACATTCAAAATACTCGACATTTTCATAAACTATCCAATCCTTCTTTCACCAACCATTCTGTTTTAAATATTTCTGATTGACACAGGAAAATGGTTCTACATTCTAGGGGCAATATATGACCAGTTTGTGCTGCTCTAGTGTTTCTAGTTTCAACATACAATAGCGCAAGCTAAACATTAATCAGCCTCATATCCAAAATTTGCTTGTTTTCATTAGATTAACCTCTGGGACGCCATTACCACCATTTGGTGGTTTTTATGTTCTGTTCTGGTGATCTCCGTATTTATACAATTATCGGCCCTATTTCTCCCTTTACGGCGGTAAAAGTCCCCTGTCATTTAATTAGCCAACGTTATATATTAGTATAAGTGCACTAACGCCCCCCCCTCCAAAGAAAATTTCTAATATATGCCATTGTGAGTTGAAAATATTTGGCTTTTTAGGTTGTTTATAAAAGCATTTTTTTTTAAATCCCACAAGAATGTTATTTTGTAAACTGTAATATTTATTGAGGTTTACGTATAAATAAATAATAAATATACACAAATCAACAGCCCATTAAGTCAAAAACAATTTTTCATACATATTTGGGGGAAAACGATCGAATGTTTGGTATACTTAGCTACTCTGGACGAAGTATATATATTATATAAATATATAATATACATGACTAACAAGATAAATTATTAGGTACCTAACAAGAGAGAAATCATAAAAAAACCATATTGTTATTAATTATATACAAAATATACAAAAGCGCAGCATAGTTTGTCCGCGCGAATTTCACATCGGAATAACTAAATGGCTTTCAAAGAGTTAAAACCATTCCAGCGATTTGAAAGAACGACTCCGCAGTATTTACGCAGTAAGTGCATATGTGTGACCGTTCGCGAGCAATGCGAATCTATTGCTCGTAATTAATTATGATTTGTGAGCAGCGCCAACCAATACTAAGATTTACGGGGTCCCAGTTCTGCTCCTCTCCATGTCAGGCGTCTTTGCCCTCCCTCTCGGTGCGCTTCGCCCTGCAATTTTGTGCACGATTTTCTAAGATTAATAGATCGAATACTCGGGCTACAGATAGCCAATACCAAAAAAGGATTCCGGTGGCTGGGTCAACCCAGTTTAGCCATCTTCGATATCGACCGATACTTATGTCCATAAGTGCATGCATGAATTAATAATAAAACCCTATAAAACAAATGAAATACGCTAAGGCACAGTTGGGGGGTGTCGACTTAAACGGGCTATCCCGTCACCCTAGGCTGGTATAACGATATGTGATCGTTCTTTGGGCCGTGGGATGAGCGTAGAAGACTTAGACAATGACAATCCACTATCTAGCTCCGCCAAGTAGCCCGCGAGAGACCAACCCTTACCGCTTTCGTCATCGGGTAGTTAACCCAGCGGGCAGACCAAGCGCCCTCGCTAACAGTTATGGCCAGATTTTTCCGGCCTCCAGACTGGTTGCAGTTTCGAGGTCGCTTGCGCGGTCCAATCGCTTACGTAGCGATGATTCGGTGTCTACCGAATCTATCGCGGACCACGGCATTATTGTCCGACTATTTACTCGGTATCAGGTAGTCGTTTCAATAGCAGTAGCCGTAAGGTTAACAACCACCCCCGCTCTATAGGAAACAAATCCGTTTCCAGACGCCCCCGGTTATCAGTTGGAATGCGGCTGGCACTTCTGCGTGGAGGCTACCGGATAAGTGTTGGCCTGTGAGTTGGGCCGACCCTAACACGAGGGTCATAGTGGCTCAACTGCACTAGGCCCATTATCTCCCAAAATGACCGGGAACCTACTTCGGAAGAAAATAGTACCACATATCGTACTACTATGAGGACACTGGTCTTAATTAACCTAACGCCGTTTAAAAAAAAAACAACATGATATACAACAAGTTATTCAACAATGACAATTGAAATTTGGCATGTCGATGGAGAAAATGTAAATGACGCGAGTAAATTACTGATCCATAATTTCTCACAACTTTCGAAGATTTTTATTTCAGGGACAATATCACACAGAAATTGTTTGTCTTTTCTATGGTGACACATCCTTTAGAATCAATATATCGCAAGTACCTACTCAGAATTACAAAGTGATTTTGCCTCAAGAAGATGTCGCGAAGACAAATGTGTTGACATAGGAGCATATGCGGACATCTCTAGTTACTATTTATTTTATCAGGTCAGTCCATAAGTTCTCACGCTCGTATAGCATATATGCGATTCTCTATGACTCACTAAGTAGAACAATACAATTTCAAACTTGTGGAATCCTGTCTTCGATTGTCCATTAAATTAGTCAGTCTACCAGCAATTTTCGTGAACATCGGATGAAAATAGGTACCCTTATTTTTTTAAATCTATAATTAATAAAAAGTGCCGTTTTATATTTTTTATTTTCATGCTGAGCAACTGCCCGATCTGCAGCGATAAAAAATAACAGTTCGCATGGTGAACATAGTATAAGTGTAAGGATTACCCAAATATGGTTTTGAAAAAAAAAAATTGGAGAAAGCAGTATTCATGATGAGCCCCTTAAGAACGTCCTGTTAATTTTAACAACGATCTTCTTAAATGTCTTGTAGAGTCAGAGCCTGAATTAACAGTGGAACATATTGCAAAAAGGATGGATTCATCTCATGGAACAAACAGTGTTTCGTCACTAAAAATCGGGAAAGTAACGACGCTTGGAAAATGTGTACCGCATGTGTTATCCAAAGCCAATTGCCAGCAGCGAATAAACATCCGCTTTTCCTATTACCTCGCTTTGAACCAGAGCCATTTTTAGAACGTTTGGTTATAGGTGACGAAAAATAGATACTTTACAGCATGTCACAAGAAAAATACAGTCGACAGATAAAGATAAGCAGCCTTCTTCAACAGCAAAGGTATCTTTGAGTCCTAAAAATATATTTTTGAGTGTTTGGTGGATCATTATAAACTATTAGACCCAAATCAAACCATAATTGTAGATGTATACAGTAAACTTTTTTGTCGTTTATACTCTGAATTGAATAAAAAACGCCCGCGATTGATGAATATCAAAAAAGTGTGATTTTATCATGATAAAGCTAGACCGCACATGGCTCGGAAAACGCTACAAAAATAAATCTGAATTCAATTGGAAGCTTTCGCCGAATCCTCGTTACTCCTAAGACATTTCCCCAAATTATTCCCATTTATTTCGCTCCATACATTTTTTTTACTACAGAAAAAAAAATACTCTCAAGATGAAGTACAAATGAAACTTTAAAGTTTTTTTTACATAAAAACCAGAGTCTTTCCACAACAGTGGAATAAAAAAGCTACTTGTGAGATTCCAAGTTATTGTACATAATAAAGAAAATACACTGTCTCCGCGGTTCTCTGAAATGTGAAATATCACGTGAAGTTCACAGAAGTGCAAAAACCCCCCATTGACTTGCTAATTGAATTTGCGTGAGGTCAACGAACAAATATGTCGCACCAAGTCGCTGCAACGAATATAATATAAATAACAAACACAGAAACTTAAATCTGTGAAAAAGGTCGGGGCTTAAAATCCGTGAAAGCAAAAACGCAATTGTTTGTCTTTGACGTCATTTTATAATACACAACGACAATACTTTGTGATCATGTGCAATAATTTGCATTTGCTAAGTCCACTATGATTTAAGATATACCGCCTTCCAAATAGTTAATACCAACACTTGATAGTTAAAGTTCAAGGTTTATTTTATTTTCCAAATTGTCAACAAGATGCCTACCCCAAATATTATTTTGCGATTTTATCTTCATTTCAAAAATAAATTTCGATTTAAATTGTTGGGTTGGAAACTAAAATCCTTGGCAAGTTGCCGAGGGCTTTACACAGTTTGCATGGAAGTCATTAGAGTTTAATTCCCACATATTTGGGCTTGAATAGGTCATTGTGATGCACGGTAACTCAAGATCCCTAATTCCACTCGTTGAATGGTTGTGTTGATCTGAAAAAAGTTTATATAAATCTAACTGGCTGTAGATCTTTAATATGCATTCAAACGTTAAGAGTGTTTATAGCGTTAGAATACGTAGAGAAAAGGAAACTTTACTTGTAACACTGGCTTGAGGAGTCTTAGCACAGAGGATTATGATTGGGTATTTTTGTAATGCAAATGTTTTCGGAGATTTTACTCTCCCGGCCCAAGGGAAAGTATTGTGAACGCACTAAAAAAAATGAGATGAAGACGGAAATATCCATTTTGACCCCCTGAGACGATTTGGACCATTTCCAGATTGAAGTCTGTCTGTGTGTGTGTGTGTGTGTGTGTGTCTGTGATTGTGTATTCCCCACGATAGCGCCTAAGCGCTTCGTCAGATTAAGCTGTAATTTGGCATTCAGATATCATTCGGTCATGGCAAGATTTGAAAAGATTGTAGTTGAAATCGGTCCACCAGAGCGCGCTAGTCAAACTTCTATCTCAAAATATGGCAGTTAGACTTGAAATTTGGTGCACAGCTGCCTTGCTGGATCGAAATCACGTTGTGAAATATTGGTTGGAATATCTCGTATACAAGCGACGCAAATAATATTTAATAACCGCCATATTTAAGAAAAAACTACATTATTTTTGCAAAAAACCATTTTAATACCACGAAAAATACTACAAATATACTACTAATAGTCGCGCAGGGGTTGGCAGGGGGCTTGTTTACTTGCCGGGAAAGTCTTGGGGTGACACAACCTTTTTTTTAAAGGTACACTTCCCAGAATATAATTCCAATGTTCGTAATGTGCGAGGATACCCTACTTTTATGCCCTCAACAATAATATTTTTCCTTAGTCGGTTCATAATTAAACAGTGGCTGTAATTATTTTACCGCAGGATAAACTTTAACGTAATTATAAAATCCTTCCTTGGGCAATGCTAGCCCTAGAACGGGTAATCTCAGTGTGCCTCTGTCATCGATATATTAGGACCTTGCATTGAAAACTTCCATTTCCTATAAAATACGGTAACTTATAGTTCTAGTCATTTACAAAATTGCTAAATACTTCATGTCAAAGCGTCATCATTAGGCTTCAATTATCAGTCGGTGTCATTTCGTTGAAGTGTCAACAACCGTAATTTTGTTAGCTTCGAAGATGTCGAAATTTGAGTCGACAAAACGTCATTTGCGAGAAGCAATGTTTTTCTGCTTTTATCTTAAGAAAACTGCCGCAGAATGTCATAGATTGCTGCTGGAGGCTTACGGGGAATTTACTCCGACAGAAAGGACTGTTAAGACTTGATTTCTTCGATTCAAAAGTGGTGATTTCGACGTACAAGACAAAGAGCGCCCAGGCCAGAAGCAAAAATTTGAAGAAGCCGAATTGGAGTCCATACTCCATTAAGATTCGAGTCTGACCTGGAAAAGATAATGTTCATCGCTCAACCATTTCGAGACGTTTAAAATCTATGGGAGTCATTCAAAAGGAAGGGCATTGAGTTCCTCACGAGTTGAAACCAAGAGACATCGAATGACGTTTCATGACTTATGAAATGCTGCTTCGCCATCAAAAAAGAAAAGGTTTTCTCCACCGAATAATCACAGGCGACGAAAAGTGGATATTTTACGAGAACGCCAAACGCAAAAATATCGCTCGTACCCCGGTGAATCACTTCCATCGACCTCAACAGCCACGCTGAAGAGAGACATCCACGGATCCAAGGTAATGCTTTGCATTTGGTGGGACCAAAAGGGTGTCATCTATTACGAGCTGCTGAGACCGGGACAAACCATCACGGGCGATCGCTATCAAGCTCAGCTCAAGAATTTGAGCGATGCTGTGAAGATAAAACGGCCGGAATACGCTAAATGGCACGACAATGTAATTTTCCAGCATGACCATGCTCGACCACACGTCGCGATGCAGGTCAAGAACTTCCTGGAAACGCTTCGCTGGGACATCCTATCTCACCCGCCGTACTCCCCAGATATTGCGCCATCCGACTACTATTTGTTCCATCAATGGTCCACGGCTTTTCCGAGAAACGCCTCCAGTCTTTCAAGGATATTGAAAAATGGCTGGATTCGTGGATAGCCTTCAAGGACGAAGTCTTCTTCCGCCGGGGAATCTGTCTCTTGCCAGAAAGATGGGAGAACGTCATAGCTAGCGATGGATAATACATTGAATGAAATGCACTTTCCAATTTGCTTCGAAATAAATGTTCAATATCACAAAAAAAACGAAGTTTTCAATGCAAAGACCTAGATGGTCTCAGTTAGGCGGAGCTGAACAAAAGTACCTATTACGAGTCACCTTCACATAAGGTTTCGCCATTGGTTCATTTATGAATACATGAAAATAATTGTCGATAGTTTCAATAATAAATAAATAAAAAGTTGTTTTGGCGATAGTGCCATCGAAGGGTTTGCACTTAAAAAGATTTTGTATTGCGCAATAATGCAATACGAAATAAACATGTTGCTTATTGGCAATTATTGAATATTGAATGAAACTAGCGACGGGTCCTCTGGAATTGGAACTATGGTCGAAATATGCTCCGCGAACATAGAGTTAATAGGTATTACATACATAAATATGTAAAAGCATTATACCCAATGCTCGTGAAATTACAAAACCTTGCCAATGGCTATTTAGTTTTTGCAACAAAAACGTTTGGCCAAAATACCAAATAGGTATCTTGTGAAGTTATAAAATTTAAAAAAAATGGTAATTGAACATTTAAGGTGAACAATTTCTTAGAAGTAAAGTTTTATATATATAAAACTTATATCAGTATTAAACTTATTCTTGTACTTATATCAGACAAAGAAATTAGCAGACAAAATGCGATAAAAACGAACCAAAATTACCATTTATAAAAAACGAGTAAAAAACAAATGAAGAGAAAATTTTACAAAAAAAAAAGTAACATACTGCAAAAAGTTTAGATTTTTTTAAGCGCTATTTTTTTGTTTCATATCTTTATAGCGATTATTATGATTTTCACATTCAAAGCGTCATTAAGCATTTTACCGAATTTCGTTCAAGGATGTCATTCTTTACGTCCTACCTTAGGTCTTAAGCAATCTGTCCATTAGGAATTCATATGAGCATCATGTAAAATAATGCTAATATCACCCTCACAAGAAGTGCCTTTTGTCACTACGTACACTTTGGTATTGCATTAGCTGTGATGATTCATATACATGTACAATGTAAGGATTTTCTTCGAGTTTGGGAATAATGGTCGGAGGCGGCGGCCCGGTGGCGCTTGTGCTATTTTTAGCGTGAATACTCGAGGGCGACACGTTGGCGCGCAGCGGCAGCGGACTCCCGACGCAGGGCAGGGTCATTCTACCCGGCCGAACCAACTGCACACACTGCATATGGATGCTCATCACACGAGCGGTGCATATTTTTGCGAAACTTTTTCATGTTTAACGACCAGCGAATTAGCCACGCAGCCGGCTGAAACGATTTCTCTGAAATTCGAAGCGCGTCAAAGAGACGGTAACTCAAATTTTTTTACGAGTCCATGAGCATGACGGTAATCCTTTCACAGCTCAGAATAATGCATTACGTCGAACCATCACATTTTTTAAAAGTTATATTGACGTAAAAACCTGTGTAAGTTCGGTTGGATGCCAAATCGGTTCTGTACCCAAATCAAAATTTACGATGCAACTAAAATTTCTCACAAATAATCAAAGTGACATTTAAAAGCAATTCAAGGTTAATAAAAATAAGATTTAAATAGTCCAAGAGTAATTAATACTAATCAATGTCATGTTAATTTCTTCGATTTGTCAGATGATTAAAAGTATATTTAAAAAACCTATTATACATAAATAAAATCAATATTTAAAATAATGAATAGCAAAGGCATGATCACGGTAGATTTCAATTGTAGGTTAAAAATTAATTTACACTATAATAACATTTATCTTACAGCCATTTTGTCAAGGCGTTCGTGAATTGCTTATTTCGTTTCATCCGTTTCATCGATTGCATATTTTTCGGAATACTATTATAGTTAAAGTTTAGTATCGATACTCAGTATCCAAGGTATAAAGTAGTTGATCCTAAGCTGCCTAGCAGAAAAAGCGTTGGATTTAATTTTGTATAGACTTTAAATAATCTGAAATAGTAGTAATTTCTTAAAGACTTAATGTACGTCAATTCATAAGGAACCCATGTTACATTGACGTAATTCAATATACTGCTTACCAATATAGCAGATTTGCAGAATATGCACATTATCTTATAACGAAACCTTGTTTTCTTTGGTACGAACAGTTTCAACATGTGAATGCCATTTGAAGTGGGTGTCAAATTTAACACCCTTATCCTTCATAGTGTTCACCCTATTTAGACTACTCCCGTTCAAGCTATAGGCAAATACTACAGGATCGACCGACCTAATAAATGACATGGTAACGCCATGACATTCATTAGGTGAATACTAATGAATGAATGACATTGGGCGCGGTCAATACTGGGATGGGTGACCGCCTCAGTGTTTGACTGCGTGATGCTATAAATGTCCACCTAGAAGATGTTACCGATAGGCATCAAGGCGGGTTCCACAAAAAAAACATCAGCCTTGTAGGTAAAAAAAAAAAGCATTTCATCACTTCAAAGGTCATATCAAAGGTCATATCAATATATGCATTCAGCGCATAAATCTTGTTAGATGCAATTGTAGCCGTTAGACGTTTTGACTGCCTTAGACTAGATCTTAACATTTTTGGCATACATAAGAATTACACTGTTGAATAAGAATCAGTGTTGTCATTAACAAAATATACAAATATTAGGGGCTCACCAGATAGTGTTATTGTCATGCTATCAGTAACACTAAAGATCACATACTAATAGCGACTATTTGATTCGATCCGGTCGGTGGCTTAGTGGTTAGATTGGTCACTGGTTCGGTTACCAGTTCTGTGACCATTTTTCGTTGGGATAAAATTAAATGGAATTGCATTTCAATTCTGTCGATCGTATGTAATAACAAGACACATACTTACACACATGTTACATGCACACATAAACACTTCGAAGTAGGGTTGGTTTTAAGAGATTGTCGTATGACAATAAACCCGCACATTGTAAAATTTCACAATATAGAGTAGAAACAAACAAACAAACACACTATTGAAATAACAAGCGTAAGATTCAAAATATTTGGAGACAAACCCAAACTAGTAGAAAACATTGTACAGTAGAAGACCGACTATCCGAAGGGGGACATGTGTGTTTGGAGTATCGATATTTCAGATAATCGATCTGATACATTTTCCAGAAAAGCATTCGCTCTTAACCCTCCAACCGCGGGCGACGCACAATTAAAAAGTCTAGCTCCTTTCATGCGAAATCGCGGGCAAGCTATTATAGCCTTCCATATGATTTCTGTGTAATGTCTTCATAAGGAGATGCTATTTCCCTGGCAACATAGACGACCGGTATTTTCAAGTTGACAAGTTAGCTTGCCACAACACCAATCGATCGGTCATCGATCTATTGCATCGATCGACGGTAAAATCAGTCGACGTCGATCGTTAGTTGTTACCACACGGAGGTGGGGGGGGGGGGAGGGTGCGAGAAGGGTTGTCGGTAAAGTCTTGGGGTGACACAACCGATTTTTTTTATATACCTACCTGTTCAATGCGGGGGTTAATGGGCCCTTGCTGAGTTGGCCACGAAGACCCTTCTGTTCAGGGTTGGTCACACTCACGGGTCAACACCTATCCGACGGCCTCCACGCATGAAGTGTGAGCCTGGGTAGGACTCTGGCCTTATGGTCAGTTTACCCTGGGAATCAAACTTCTGGCGCTCCTGGACGGTCTGCGCACCGTGCGTCGTAAGCCAATCGACTGTGCACTCTGACTAACAACTTGCGGTGTCAACTACAACGGGCGAGCCCGTCACCACAGGACGTTTTAACGATTTTTCGTTCTGTCGCCCTGCAGTGAACGTAGAAGACTTGGACAGAACAATCCAACGTCCAGCTACGTCACAACCCGCAAGAAGCCAACGCCTTTACCGCGAGATAGCCAGTATGTTACCTGGCGGGCCGACCCTCGCGCCCTTGCTTCCAATTGTGACCAGATTTCTCCGGTCTCTCGATTGGTTCCGAGTTCGAGGTCGCTTGCGCGGTCCTCTCCCTTACGAAGCGGTGAAACGGTGTGCACCGAATCTATCGCGGACCAAGGCGTCCTTTGCCCGACTCTGAACCGGGATCGGATGACCAATGGTCATTTCAAGAGCAGTCGCCGTAAGGTAGACAACCACCCCCGCTCTATAGGAAACAATACAGTTCCCAGACTCCCCCGACTGTTAGTCGGAGAGCACAGTCGATTGGCTTGCGCCACTCTGTGCGCAGACCGTCCAGGAGCGCCAGAGGTTTGATTCCCAGGGGAGACTGGTTGACCCAGTGTTCTACCCAGGTTCGCACCCCATGCGTGGAGGCCATCAATTGGGTGTTGACCCGTGAGTGTGACCGACCCTGAACACATGGGTCATCGTGGCCACCTCATCATGGGCCCATTAGCTCCCTCTGACTAACATCTTGCGGTGTCGACTACAACGGGCGAGCCCGTCACCACAGGACGTTTTAACGATTAATCGTTCTGTCGCCCTGCAGTGAACGTAGAAGACTTTGGACAGTACAATCCTACGTCCAGCTACGTCACAACCCGTGAGAGTCCCCTTGCCGCGAGTTAGCCAGGAATAAACCCGGCGGGCTCGAGATACTCGCGCCCTCACTTCCAATTGTGACCAGATTTCTCCGGTCTCTCGATTGGTTCCGAGTTCGAGGTCGCTTGCGCGGTCCTATTCCTTATGAAGCGGTGAAACGGAGTGCACCGAATCTATCGCCGACCAAGGCGTCCTTTGCCCGCTTCTTACCCGGGATCGGATGGCCAATGGTCTGACTAACAGTCGGGGGAGTCTGGAAGCAGTACTGTTTCCTATAGAGCGAGGGTGGTTGCGGACCTTGCGGCGACTGCTCTTGAAACGACCATCGGCCATCCGATACTGGGTGAACAGCCGGGCAAAGGACGCTGTGGTCCGCGATAGATTCGGTATACACCGTTTCACCGCTTCGTAAGAGAGAGGACCGCGCACGCGACCTCGAACTCGTAACCAATCGAGAGACCGGAGTAATCTGGTCACAATTGGAAGTAAGGGCGTAAGTGTCCGCCCGCCAGGTAACATTCCTGGCTATCTTGCGGTTAAGGCGTTGTCCTCTTACGGGCTTGTGACGTAGCTAGATGGTGTACTGTTTTGTCCCCAAGTCTTCTACGCTCACTCCAGGGAGATAGAACGACTAATCGTTAAAACTTCCTAAGGTGACGGGCTCGCCCGCTGTAGTCGACAACCCAAGTTGTTCAATGAAAGCATTTTTATATTGTTAGATGCATGTAATACGGTACATAATTATTTATATATTTTGCAAAAAATTGCCCAAGGTTCTTTAGATTGTACCGAACTTTTATCATACCTATCTTTTAATGCCCCGGTAAAATCTATGAGACACATCATCCCAATTCGGCTACCTGTTGTTACATCTAATTACATGCAAAACACCTATATGTGGAGTGCGAGTAACAACCTCAATAAACTGATTTGCGGCGACGTTGATATCGATCTATTTAGCACTAGTGTTGTATCAGCGAGACGTATCCTCAGCAACAATTTCTTTTAGTACCTACTCTTCTGCTTTTCTTTATCGTTATTATTTTTTTGTATTCGATTTCTCGATATTGTTTTTTTGCCTTCTTGTCCCTTTTGTTTAATTTTTATTTGCGTTTTTTAAATTTATAGTACCGGACCCTGCCAAGCGTTTTTGCTGGCAATTCCATATTCTCTAAACTGTTTCTATATGTGAGAACCTGTTATTGGCTATCATTTATTATTTAAGTTGTTATTTAATATTTTATATGATTGTTGGTTTTCCTTAAAATAAATAAATAAATAAAATAAATAAATAAAAAGTAAATCAATCAGTTTTATAAATTAAACCAGTTAATTATTTAAGTATGTAATACATAAGTGAAAACTCCACTAAATGATTGTTCATATAACCTTTCGTTCGGATAGTAAATATTCAGATATTCTGTGTTATATTGTATTAATGAATGAATTCAGTAATGAAATACCCTGTATAAGGTCGTGCAAACATCGGTTTGTTTTATCTGCTTTTATGCAATTGAACTGTGCGCGTCAGTCGTTCAATTGAGATTGGCACACTTTTGGAACGCGGAGATCTTTCTTGTAAAGTTTTATGTACCTAGGGGGAGTCCCTGAAGAGCTATTATGTAAAATTTGGCGGTACATTGCAAGTCGGTAAATAAATCGAGTGATCTCACATTGTGACATCCGTTGCGCCCATTTTAGAGCTATGCACTAGCGTAAAACCGCACCAACACTGGACTCTACCCGTATGACATCCGGCATCATGGAATGATTCGTCATTCTAGAATAATTACGGCCACGGCATACTTTGGACGTTCATTTGCGGCTTAAAACTGCATGCATTTGCCAACTTTTGATAACGCGTATCTGGGTCATACGTGGGGCACACCGCAACGATCGGGAATAGGAAAAACAACAAATGGAAAATAACTGGAAAATATTTTGTCTTTATCGCAGTACCCTCAATTAAAATTATTGTATTTTATTATTCGCCCAAATCCTCTGTCCAAACAGTTATTACAATCTGAAGTTAGGATTATTAGATGGCCGCCTGGATAGTTGCGTCAGGGTTTCAAAACCGCTGGACACGCAACATATCCTCGATTCCCGGAAACTTATAATAATCATTAAGACTCAGGTCAGGATTTCATAGAGGATGGCCCAACTCGATGTTTTCCTGCTCCAAAGACTCCTTAGTTTTCCAAGATGTGTAAGAAATAACTAGCATTATCGTGGTGGAGTTTATGCGACATTTCGGATTACGCCTACCACAGTATACCAGACAGTAGCGTCTCTTAGAAATCGAAAAGGAAGCGAGTTACGTCACGAGTACAAGGGCTCGCATATAACCGCCACATGTCTACTTCTCCGCTAACGCAGATGTACAAACGTTTTGAGAAATTTGACAACCTTCGCACGCGCGTAACGCTAACCAAAGGCGTTCGTCGAGATTTACCCCTCTGCTCACTTCCGTCGCACCCTATCCCCGCAATTATCTGTCGCTTGAGAATGCGTCTACTATTCTCTCGGTATACTGTGCTTCTACGAAGTTTGGTTATCATTTCTGGCAAAAAAAATAGTTGGGCACCAATCTGTGGTAACCGTTATCCGTTCTCGTATCGGAATTGTGAATGCATCTTTGATTTGTAGACTAATTAGGCGACCATTTTCTTCAATACTATGCGAAATCGGATATTTTTCGAACACTAAAACAGCCGATTGACACTCACTTCGGGCTTGTATTATGAGTATATAGCTGGGGATTTAGTGCAACAGTTTGTATGGGAACCCTGCATTTTGTGATTAAAGGCTCATATTTGGCACAATTGTTCCTTAGGTGGTCCTGAGTGGTTTTAAACCGGGAGCCATCGGGGGCCACCCCGCGGGTGGCGGGGGGAGGGGGTGGGAGTTTGATTCCACCGCGCGCCACTTTGAGCCCGATATCTCTCGGAATATAGGTACTAGGGCAAATGGAATATCATTTTCGGGTAACTCAATGATAACGAATTCATTTTTGGAAGAAAAAAAATACCGGTCCATAGAAAAAATATGAAATAATCGGTAACATCCAAAAATCATTCAAATCTTTTTTTTACTTAATCAAAGTTTACTTTTTAACCATAAGAGTTATCGGTATTTTAAAAATATATTCCGAAAGCCACACTTATCTTAATTATACCAGTATATATTTTATTGGACTTTTCATAGTAAAAAGTGAGTGAAAAAAATATAATTCATCGCACGGCAGACCGGTGTATTACGCCTGCTAAGTAGATACGGTCATCGAGCGAAGTTAGATAAGTACTTATAGGATTATTTAGTTGCTGCGATAGGTTAGTGTGTTAAAAATAACAAGTACAATAGTAATAATTAGTATGATAATTATATTATTATTGCTTTTTTCTATTTAATAAAAATAATTCATCATTCACACACCGTACCTAACTGAGTGGGTAAATCTTTTGGTCGACCCACTCAGTTCAGTAGTAAACAGTGAAAGAATTTATCTGCCGCGCAGAGAATTATTAAAGCATTTTGAAAATGTGTAATTTCTGGATCGAAAAAGTTATCGCAAATTTACGGGGATGGCTAAGGACCAAGCACATGAGCAAATGAATGCCATATTAAAGGGAGATGTAGGTAGGACCTATTTTTACTCTTGCATTCATCTTTACGCTAAATAGTTTGTGATTACTTCTTCATTATACAACATAATATTATTTTACACATCACAGAATAGAAAGATAAGAAAAAGCGGCAAAGAGTTATTGATCTTATAAAGCTATTGCTCTTAAATACATAACATTTGTAAAGGAAGATTACACACAAACTCTTAAAATATTTACTGGATCCAACCAAACTTAGTAATATCTCCTTATACAACAAGTATATACACAATATAAATATACAAGTTATTAAAACACATAAAAAAGAGTGAGAGCAAAACGAAAGCAAAGATAAGAGGCCTTGAGAATGACTACAGTCTATTCAGCAAACTTTATTTTGCAACCTGTGAGCACAGAGTAGAAGATCTCAATTCATTCTTGACGCAAGAAAACCAAGCCAGTCCTCTAGCACTTTCTTCAATGGGTAAATTGCGATCTGGAAGAAGGTCAGACCTACTAAAATCGATTACCAGTATTTTTGGAACTGCAACCGTTCCAAACGCCCCACAAGTCTCAGCGAAAATTCTAGATGGATCTTTATTAGTACACATACTGAGTTTTGGCCATAGAAAGACTTTGGAGAATAGGTACACCAGTATGTATACCATTTCTTTGCAAAGAACTTACAGGGTTTCAAAATTAAATATGGTTTGGGACATAACAACGAAAGCATAAAAAATATTAACAGAGGAAAACGTTCAAAGAAAACGGGTCACTGCTACGACGAAACTACCCAAAGTTTAGGCCAATTGGATGATGAACAATTGCTTAAGGAAGGATTGTTTGCTCTGATAACGGCAAGGAAGTGTGCAACATAGGTGGACCAAATACTTAACCAATATCACACGTGACACAACGCGTACGTTTCTTCGTAGTTACGTGATACGTAAACACGATGAATGGTGGTGCATGTATCTGACACTGTCGCTCATGGCTTGACGAAAATTATGCTACTGACTGTGGATACTGAGTTCGCAGACCAGCAGCAGAAGTGCAAATTACCACAATTACACAGCTTGAGGAGCTGTGGGTGCACAAAGGTTCTGGGAAACGCCACCAGTATCTCTCTGCTGTCATGATATTGCGACTACCTAAGGTAAAAACTATAATGTTTGTTTTATATTTAGTAAGTATAGATAGGATATATTAAGTCTATAACATACATAATATTTACGTCGTGTCCAATTGGTGGCTAAAAATCGCTCTTGAACGTGGCAAAATATTTGTATTAGGTAGTCTAATTACTTCTCTAATCTTTACTTAACATAGATATGTAGGTTGTTAAGAATTTAGCTATTAGATTGGAAAAATAGTATCTCAGAAACTTTGAAACCTACTAAAAGCTATTTATTGTAAAATCTTATTACAAAACAAAATGAACGCTTATTTATTAAAAGAGTTAATAATTTGAATGGGTACCTACTAAGAGTTACTTACTCAACATACTAACTAAAATAGTCAGTAAAAAGTTAAATAATTAACATAGACGCCTAATAATTGAAATAGTCAATAATTCGAGTAGGTTCGAAAACGTACTAAAAGTTTTTGATAGTAGGTAATATACAAAGTAGTCAGTAAAGTGTTAAATAATAAGATTAAAGTTAATCATACATTTAAAAGCTAAAAGTACAAATTCATCATCTAAATTGGTATAAAATTTGTAAAGTCTAGCCCATACATTTTTCACTTACCTATAGGGCCACGAAAAGCGAGGGTGTTGCCCCTGTTTCACCTAAAATGAAATGAGAAATTTGAAAATGGGCATTCAAAAGAATAGCCTTGTTTCAGTGTTTTAATAGTTTCTTCTAGCAATTAAGTAAGTATGGGTAGGTATGTTCTTGTATCATATATACTACTAATTATAATTTTTTCAACGAAGTGGTAGGGATTGCAGACAAATTAATACTTATTAGGTATTTAAGGTATGTAAGCACAAATATCAGTTAGGTACGGTGTGTGAATGATGAATTATTTTGAAAAAACAATAATAATATAGTTATAATAATAATAATAACGATTTTACTTCTTGTTTTAACTCACTGGCCTGTCGCAGAAACTAAATAATCCGATAAGTACTTATCTAACTTGGATCGATGCCCGTCTCTGCGTAACGGACGTAATACGCCGGTCTGCCGTGCGATGAATTATATTTTTTTCCCTCACATTTTGCAATACCAGTCCAATAAAAAGTATATGTCTATAATTTAGAAAAGTGTGGCTTTCAGAATATATTTTTTGCATACCGATACCTCTTACGGTTAAAAAGTAAACTTCGTATAAGTAAAAAAAAGATGGCAACGATTTTTGGATTTTACCAATTATTTCATATTTTTTCTATGGATAGGTATTTTTTTTCTTCTCGAAATGAATTTGTCATTACTGAATTATCCGAAAATGATATTCTACTTCCCCTGGTAGCTATAGTCTGAGAGATATAGGGCTCAAAGTGGCGCGCGGCGGAATCAAATTTCCACCCCCTCCCCCCGCCACCCCCGGGGTGGTCGCCGATGGCTCCCGGTCTAAATCCACTCAGGATCACCTATGGAACAATTGTGCCAAGTATGAGCCTTTAATCACAAAATGCAGGGTACATCGCACTAAATCCCCGGCTAATAGTCAAGTTTAATCCCATGCTGCGATGCTAAAACTGCATTCGAAACTCCTCTACTGAATATTTAAATATTTTTTATTGAAACAATTTATTTGGGATTTATTTGCTAAGAAATCTAATACTGGCTACAGTCAAAGCAATGTGACGGCATACGAATAAATGTGTCATGAAATGCAAGCCACATGCTATTAAAACTGCTACATCATATTTTTCCAGCGAAATAATGTACACTGTCGAACCGGTAAGTTCCCACGGTTTCGTACTTCGGCCAGCCTCTGACCATTGACTCAAAATTCCTTGTCATAATACTGATTTCTACTCCTACAGCTACTCTTTCTTTGTCTATGGTGCAAGACTCTGGAACGATCCCCAAGACTTACGAAACTCGCCTTGTTTAGAATCATTTATGCAAACAAACTTATTTGTTTTACCCTCTGTACTCGAGCGGCTCCGCTACGAAGCCCGGGCAGTTTATTGCGTCCACTTGAGCTGGTCCGCTACGGAGCCCCAGCAGTTCATTGAGTTCACTTGAGCTGCGCCGATACGGCGCCCAGGCGCCGTAGCAGCGCCGCTCGAGTGGACGCAATAAACTGCCCGGGCGCCCCCAGTAGCGGCGCTGCTCGAGTACAAAAGGCTAAGTTTGTTTGGGTATGAAATGATTTTAAAGTAAGTACCTGTAAAAGGCTTCCCTAATGACGCCGAAATCATCTTGAGTTGCTGGTTCGCCCGTGCGAAAAAGGAATTGAGTGCAAATGGATTTTATCTCCACAACGCGCGCATGTAACACTTGGCTGTGATAAGGCTAGTTGTAAGATATTGGCACGTGGCAATGAGCTCGACTTTATTATTTCAATGTTTATGTGCTAATTCAGAGTTCATTATTATTATAATGATTTCACAAATCATTCCATAATCGCCCACCGAAAAAGCGTGGGGGCCGAGATTTTGTCTTTTTGTGACCATATGTGACTTTTTGTTATTCTTATTGGCGAATCGACGTGCACTTTGGTGTACTGGAGTTACTCGCTTGCGCTTTTGCTGATATGGGAACATATCAAAAATGTATGTACAAATAGCTCATGGACCTTCCGACGCGATGCGATGCGACGCGAGCGACGACGCGCACCGAAATAGAATATATGAATTGGAAATGGAGGAACTGGAATCGCATTGGAGCATTGTCCAGCACTCGGCGACTGTTGCGTCTGACTGTTCTCAATTCAAAACTCAAAAGTCCACAGACCCCAGTTTTTTCTGTTTAAATTAATTTATTTCATAATAGGTATACAACAGATAGAAATATTCAAGTGTGGCAGATGCAAATATATAAGTATTGATAAGATAACATACTTAGTAGACTGAAACTGATTTTTAGTGTACCCGTTTCGCGTGGTGGTTGGATACATTACTTATAGAGGAGAATATACCTGATCCTTACATATTATAAAAGGCAACGTCAGTTTTTCTATTGGTGAATAACCTAAAAACCACTGAACTGATTTCGCTCGGGTTTTTCCTGTCCTATTTCCGTTGGTTATAGACTACATGATATCAAAACGGTTTAATACTTTTCGAGAAAACAAACAAAATGTTAGACAAGCAGTAGAAAAAAGTGGTAATTCCAAAAATTCAAAGTTGAATATTTGGAGATCTAAAGCGAAAACCTAAGTTTTGTTTAACCTATTTGCTAACCTAAGTTGATTTATACATCGATAATATAGAATCGATTGATACCTACAATAATTATTTGTTTGCATTGGTTCTCGCGTTATTAACAAAAAAAAGTAGTTTCATAGGGACAAATATGAAGCAACTGTAATAAAACTGCTATTGCCAATTTTCCCCTTAGAGATGCGTAGAAAATATCTATGGATAAAAAGTAATAATTAAGTAGCTCTACAGATTGGTGCATATTTCAAAGATAATCCAAAATTACATGTTGAAAATAATCTAATTAATGAGAGTTCGCATGTAGGTATAGCAGACTATTACCGCTTTAAGAAATATCCTCCAACGCATAATGGAAAAATATCCCAGCATGTAATCGTAAATGAAATTTTAAGCAACTCTCTCTTTTACATTATGTACCTACAACTTATTATAGTGGAAATATTGACAGTTACTCTCAGTCACAAACAACAATATAATAAAAACTAAATTTTCCCTTAGACATGTAATGGAAAATATGCATGGATGAAAAGTAATATTTAAGTAAGTCTACAGATTGGTACATAATTGAAAAACAATATATAATCAGCGGTTCTCAAATTATTAAGTTTAAAAAATGTATTGCAAGCTATAAGTAGCATGTGCGCGTGTCGATTCCGGTAGAAATAGTTCTCGCTAGTGCTGACGTGACCAAAAATATCGTTTACAAAGAATATATTAGATAAGCAGTAATTTACACGTATATCAGCAAAGTTAGTTATCTTCTACATACGTCATCTTAGAGGTATGTTTAGAAATGCGTCATGACTGTCCACTGCTGCGCTATTCGTATTTTCGCCAATAAGACTATGTTATAAAAATCACGTGCCGTCTATGTTATAAAAATCACTTCTCATCGTCACTTAAAGCAGTGTAAATATAGCTATATACTTTGGTTTACCTAGCGTCTTAATGCACTAAAATATTTACATCGGCAAAAAAATAACACAAGAAATTTTCAAAAACATTGAGAGATTTGGCGATACCGCGGATACAGCTCGTGATAATATATTTTCAAAAACATTACATACGTGGATTGTTTAATTGTTTTTTTGCTCCGAGCAAGGGACTATATTAAGGCAGCAAGGGAGTTGGATGTCCTATCCGGAAAGATAGGACATATTTAAATATTTATATCCTTATGGTATATTTCTATATGGTTCGAAAATGATGAACAAATAGGATACGTAATATAATAGGTAATATACAGGGTTTTTTCTTTTTTGCCATAATACACGACATTAATCACCGAGCGCTTTCAAATAATAATATCTCCTGAACGCCTGGCACTATATTTTTTAATTATTTCTGAAATAAATATGTTGAAAAAAAACCAGCTAAAACCAAGTCCGATTGTAAAAAATATATTCGCCGACACAAAATATATATAGATGTAAAAGTTTTCATTTATACACGCAGGTAAATATTTTGTAATATCTGATTATTCACAAAATTCGTTTTGTTATTATAAAAAACTCGGTTACTATCGCGACGAAATCGGTTTGAAATGAGGAAAATAAAAAAAATCGTCGCTTTTTTATTGCTTACGATTTATCTCTGACAGTGACTAAGCGACTATCGGTATTTTATTTTTCAGGAAGTTCAATTGATAGGATTTCATAGGTTGTAGCTTGAAATCAGCTTAGTCCTAAGGAAATTCTCCAAAAAGCACCCGGCCTCTACTAAATCGGGAAATGTTTATTAAATGCTAACCTTAGCTACAATCTATCATTACAGTATATACTCCTATATTAAATTTAGATTACGACACAAGCATCAAGTATAATTAATATTTAATAAACATTCATCATCTTACGCGTATTGTCTACAATGAAGAGAATGTGAGCGTCCCACACGGTTATTACTGAGCAACGTTAAAATTACTCATTTTTGTGAGACGAAACATTGTTTTCGGACAGCTACAAAAGCAGAACCTTGAAATATTGAGGCCAGTAGGCGGATATAATGTATGAGTACAAGATTTTATGATTTATCTATGCGAAACTACTACAGATGGGCAGCTAGGGCTGCGTCCTTAGTACGCTTTTTTGTATGAAATATTGTTATGTTCATTCGGTAATCATTTTTCAGCATCTGTGCTGCATATAAAGTATGTGCGGTTGGTAGGCACATGTAGGGCTCCATACGTCCCGGGCTACCGGGACATGTCCCAGTTTGCAAAGCCTTCTCCCGAGCTTGTCAGCCCACAGACCGGGATAAGCTGATTTTTGTTGATTTTTCAAGCTGCTTATTAAAAATGATCGCTGTCGCGATACAAACTACGAAGAAGTTATGTATTTGAGTTCATATAAGGGATCAGATGATACAGATGAAGTACGGTTACAAACTTTCTGAAGTCTTCTTTGTGCGCTTGTTTAGGTAGCATCGAAAATTGAAAAAAAGCAATCCGCCTGTTTTGCGTTACAGAATAGCAGAAAATAGGCACGCACGTCTTAAGAGGTAGTTGTAATGTGCCCGCGACAGATAATTCGACCATTAACGTTAACTTCTTAGAAGTAACGGTTGCGTACATTAGGAAGAAGTTAAAAAGACGTTTACGTCGCATGGATTCTTTCATTTTCATTACCGCTATCTGTTATGAGGTGAGAAGTAGTACCAACTGCTCTCGTAATTTCAATATAATTGCCACATTCCGTTTTCCAATTATCTACCAATATAATAAAGAATTATTCTCTAAGCTCTGTCATAAGGAGGGGCATCAATCTAACATAACATAATCAAAATAAAAAATATAATTCGAAATGTTATAACTACAAACGTTAGATCTAGTTAGATACAGGTCAAAAGTTGTATGTGACTAAGGTTTTATTTAATAATAATATTTCAGATACAAAAATAAATATGAATAAAAAAAAACAATGATTTTGATATGAATATGATTTTCAGATTCCGTTTTTTTAAATGGCATTTTGAAGTGTCAATGTATAAGTGAATAAGTTAATGAATCCTCTAAAGAAGTTGGAAATCTTTCGAAATTCATTAGTTTTCCAGTAAAATTACGCAAAAAAAATTTGTAAGAAATAAGAACTCGCAATAAAATAAAATGTGTGTTTTTTCCGAATTTTGGTGCAAAACTATTTTATTTTTCAATATGTTTAGAGTGTTCTTCTAATCGTTTACACTAAAATTAACGAAATATTTTCCATTTAAAAGATTTCACTCTAGCGATTATTATTATACTTGCAGGAAAAGCCTTTTTAATCATTTTGATTGAAATTATTTCATGGATTCTCGCTACATAGAAGATGTTTGTTTATATCATACCATGGGTCGTTAGCTATCATTCTATATGTATAGCAGAATCATTGCTCTGATAGTAGAAGTCAATAAGAATGCTAATACCACCTTCACGGGAAGTGCCCTTTTCTTGTCATTGGGCTTAAGGCGGTTTCTTATCCAGAGCACCAATGGCCTGATTGTGCGTTTCATTGTGATCTAAAATTGAAAATAAGTTCATGCGAACGAGTCAGAACAATAAGTTAGAGGGGAGTATGAGATGAACCATCGTCGATTTTTTTATCCCGCACCAAAACCACCTGTCGAACGTATAGCACTCCGAATAAGTTTGAACGCATCTCGTGCGGTCTTAGATTCGGCCGCTTTATTTTCGGAGGGTGGTTTTAATGCGGAAAAGTGACGACCGTTCATTTGACATTCCAATCTAGCGCATTGCTCTGTGTCGTTCGCATAAACTAATTTTCGAGTTTGGTTCACGAAGAAACGCAATCGAGGCGAACGTATAATTGTATACCCTCTGTGTTAAAGAAAACAATGGCTGAAATAAAGCGATTTCTATACACATTCTTTACGGCTTACACTTTCCAAATTTCCACTTTCCAAAGCTCCAAATTTCCTTCCTAAAATTTGAGCTTTAGAGCTCAAATTCTAGATAGGAAATTTAGAGTTTTGGAAAGTGATTCACACTTACATGCCGTAAAGACAGAGTAAAAATTAGAAGAAAAAAGAGTTAGACCAGTAAGAATTTAACTGTTCACTGTACATGATTACTTGTCATTATCAGATACGTCGAAGGCCAATGAGCAAGAAGCCAATGCTAAATGGTAATGAATAGAATGTACAGGTGTCCAAAAGGCGAGGGCTCAGGAACATTGTGCCATAGTGCGTATTGCTTCCTGGAAATATAGTTGCTATGGAGTCGTTCAAGGTAGCTCAACGTGCGTGGGACGCCTACTATCAGAAACATATATTTTTTTTTCATTATTGGAACGTCGTCTACCAACCGCGGGGCATTCATTTAGCACGACTACTAGTATTTTTATAAAAAGGTTCGAAAACACGATATATACGAGGTGTGACAGAAAAGTAGTGACTGTTTTTTTTAAATAATTTTAATTTATTTTTATACATCAAGGTTATTTCCTTCAAAGTAGTTGCCTCGGGCAAGTTATACATCGGAGAAGGCGTTGTTTCCAGTCATCGTAGCAATGCTGGTAGGCTTTAGCTGGAATGTCATCCAGCTTTTCGGTTACGGTCTTTTTTACTAAACAATTCCAAAAAAAAATTTTTTCAAATGGTTTTTGATCTCGAGGATCAGGTTAATAGGGTGGTTAGTAAACCACAAGAATCCCTTTTTCCTTGTTCAATCGTGAGGTTTTTTTTCAAACCCGTCGGGGGGCAAAGGCCAATCCTCAGCAAGTTAGTCAGACAAGCTAAAGAGCTTTGTTGTAACAAAATTCTACATAGAATTGATAGAAACCAAAGGTGGCAGTTCGTCAAACGTATGAAACTTCATCGGGCGGTGATCGCGATATTCAGTCGTTCAGAGTTCTCCGGTTGATCGGTTGCGTGTGTCTCGCGCGTGCGACTGCCTTATTGCCTATCAGTTCGGCTCATCTCTATTTGCCGGTCACTAACCAAGTACAGTCACAATGCCAAGAGCACTACAGTAAAAGGTAGGGAAAAAGCGTAAAGCGTAATTTTATTTTTGTTGGAAGATGGAAAGGGACTATTTTGTTACAAGAGTTGCTGCATTCGTCATCTGTTAAAGGTAAGACCACACTATTTAAAAAAAAAAAGATTATCAATCGCTCTATTTCGCTTGAGTGTACAACGTGCGCGATCGACCGGTCTGAAATTTGAAAAAGTCCTATGCAGCCAATAGCCCGCGCGCATAGGTGCGGCACGACGCGGCGTGCTCGGGCGTCGATTGGGACCTTAGGGCTTAGAGTATACATAAGCAAGCTACTTATGTATACCTAAGATTGGGACAGATCGCCGGTCGACCGTGTCAGAACACGCAACCGGTCGTACCCTCAAAGCGCCATGCGCCTTCAAACAAACTGAAACGCGATGTGCGCACGCAACGGGTAAACGGGCTAACTCTGAAACGGGCCTAAGTTATGAGAAACTGACAAGAGAGAGACCGATTTTCTCGTTTTATGTTCGAAGTAATAAAAGTGATTAATTATTGATATAATAAATGTGATATTATGACCACAGTACGTAGTAAATCCGACGCCACTTTCACCTGTGAAAGCACTTTAACATACATATATAGAAATTAACAAAAGAGACTCTGTAGGTACCATTAAACACCAACGGAATAGAGTTTATATGCCTTTGACCAATTATCGGAAAAATACTTTATTTTAAAATCGCGACAATTAGCTGAAAAAAGTCCCTGGCCTGATATGATCCAAAATTTTAATGACTGATTAGAAAAAAATAAAAAAGCTATTAAACGCACTATCAGCTATAAACCTACATAATGAAATTCGCAGCATAAAAATAAGTATACTCAGACGAACACACTATGTACAAAAAAAGAAATGGATGAAGATCGTGTGCAGTGCCAGCTCGTCCTCTAGTTCAGCAATCGCAACAGATCGTTATTGTTATAACATCACGTTTAAAATTCGCAGGCGATTCGTCAATGTTTTCGCAATAAATATTATCCTATAATTCACATAATATTTAAGTACATAACATAAAAATCGCTTCGCTGTAAAGGCTCAATGGTAATGTTATTTAAAAAAAAAATAGATTGAATGAAATACAAGGAAGAGTTTATAATAACATTTCGATTACAATAGAATATAAATTATATGTTATTATGTTATCATATGCAACTGTGTCTACAAATACTAAGATTAAGTAACACCACTACACATTATGGTTGTTAGTAATGATGATATACATATTGTAAACTAAATACTGGAAATGGTTCATTAAAAAAGTCCAGGTCAACCTATCCAAATAATGCTGTAAGTTGATCGCAAAGTCGCGTAGAATTTTGGCGCAATATGCTAGTTTCTTTACAACTGTTAGGTTAATCGTCAGTGTGCTCTGCGATTTTTTACCAAAAGATCACCACAAAAAAAGTTGCTGAAAACTTGCTTGAACGAGGCAATTTGTAACCTATATTTATACGCATCATAAAGGGTGAACGAAAATATGTTGATGTATTTGAAATGCAACACAGCCATATCAGAAAATACCCATAACAAGAAGTGGTTTAGCGACTGAATTATTCGTTAGAGTAAATAGAAAATGGCATTAAATGGGCGTCTATTTTGAAGTTGACCAAATAAATTTATATGATTAGGGCAATATTTTGTGTCTTATTGAAAATTCCCTGTATTTATTTGACAAGCATGTAAAAAGCATGAATGTAAAACGTTTATTAATAGTGGTTACCAAGAACAGTGTATGAATCAGCAAAAAACGCAATACGGACGCCCTTACAAAAATATGGTAATAGATTTTAGAACATTTGTTATAATTGGTTTTCAAGAATAATGAAACTATTTTTAGAAAAAGATGAAGAGAACTTTTATCGTTCTTAAAATGGTTGATGTTAAAAAAATGCGCTCCAGATTAGACTGTATGCATTAGATTAAATAGACCGTCACGAGTGTTGTTATAAACTACTCAGGATAACCATTCCACGAGAAGTCTATACATACATACATACATACATACATTATTTACATACATACATACATACATGCATGCATGCATACATACATACATACATACATACATTATTTACATACATACATACATACATACATGCATGCATACATACATACATACATACATACGTACGTACGTACGTACGTACTGATATGCCAAGGTCGTTAAAGTTAAAGTAAGGGCCAAAGTAAAAGCAAATGCTAAATCGGTAGACAAAATGCTTCATCGCGTGATTTTAAAAGTTACTTGAACGGTAACTGCAAGTTAAAAAGTACCTCGCCCGTGCGCTGTCAGCTTTTTTGTCTGTCATTCGACCGTATTTCTTAAGTGAGTTTTCCTTGTAATTTGCTGTATTTTTCTGCTTGTAACTTTAAGATATTGGACTATTATTCATGCTAGCAGTATACGATTCGTCGTCATCGGAATCCGACAAAGACGCGCCCAGTTTCAAGTATTTTCAAATATAAGTAGAAGAATACAATATATTCATAAGAGTTAGAGAGATCAGCTTCGCAGATTTTGACATTCGTTTTGAATGTTGAAGAACATGATTCGGCAACACTGACTGGGACCGCTTTGTACATACGAATTGCCAGTTCGAAACATATTTTTATGCCAATGGGACGATAAATATGACAAATCGTATCTGGATAATGTAATAATAACTACGGTAAAGTTATGGTTTTTACTTTAATTTTAAGTGAGTTTGAAGAAACTAGCCATAAACCTTGACAGTTGACCTTTCGTTTATGTTTTTCCATTAGCAAGGTAGAGGTAATATTATAACAAAACCCAAGGAATGAGCTTTATTTCGCAATAGAAACTTAACTTAATTTATAACTAAAAGACGCATTTTATTCGCTATGTATTTGTTAGGTGAATACTCTACTCCCACGCACACTCAGGGCGATTTAGCATGATACATCCGCGAGTTTCTCAATAAGTATGAACTTTAGTCCGGGAGGCAACTGATATATGTTTTTATTTATTTAACAATTAATCTTATACACTATTGATCTTCGCTAAACAAATCAAACGCCGAAACCATAACGGTATGCTCATATAATTTTATCACCAAACTTAAACTAATCGGTTCTAGGGTGGCCAGTGCAATAACTATGTAAGGTTTATTTTTGAATTATAAAAACTAGTTCTGTAAAAAGCTTTTAAAACAAAAAATGCCCTCAAGTGAACACAAAAAAACATACAAAATCAATATTAACGTTGTAAATGAAGATAAATTCAAAATGGACTTATAACTAACAAGAATTTAAAAAAAAATTGACAAAAAACTCAAAAAGTCATCAGTATGAAATATATGGTAGTAATATAAAATTTATTATAATAATCATATTTTGTTTATAGTTAGGTATGTGTTAAAAGTTCAATGATAATAAAATAATTATGCTAGTTAATAATACAATCAATTCATTTTTATATCCAATATCGGCGTTGCAAAAGTAATGTTTTGTCCTAGTGACGTTTTCGTTCTGGTAATATAAAAATATTTTTTAAGACTTGTCTCGTTTGTCTTTGGGTTTGAAGTATACTGAAAATTTAATTATTATTTAAGTAGTAGGATTTCGTTTATACCTTGTGGTCGGAACTCTAAAAACTAAAAAAATACGTGTGGCACTCGGGGACTGCCGCGGTAAAGCTATTGCATAGCATTTTTAACAACTTATGCAATTATAATTATTTATTAAGCTATTGCATAGCTTTTATCGCGGGCCGCTAGGCCAGCGCGGCGACCGAATGAAGAAATTTCTTAACGAAAATAAATGATTTTAAACTGATAATTACGTCTAAACGAGTACTGCTTACGATGCGAAAAAAATATATGTTAAACAAGAACATTTTCGTAATATTTTTAGGTTTGAATATTTTAGATTTTGTTTATATTACATAGTGTAATTAATTTGTGAAATTAGGTCTAACCGAATACAAAAACGACTACTACGCAAATACTATCTGGCGTATTATTATGAAACCTGCACCATTTTAAAGATAATTTAATTATCTATTGTTTTATCTACGATTTTTTCGAATAATCCGTTTTTTTTGCTTTATTGAATAAAAAATTCATGCGCGGCGCTCTATCGGAAGACGTTTAAATTATTCCGAATCATTTGCTTTCGCAGCCGCAAATGATTCGGAATAATTTCAATGTTTTCCGATAGAGCGCAGTTATCTGATATCAGAAAAAATAAAATTAATAAAATTAATACATAATTATAATTGCATTAGTTGTTAAAAATGCTATGCAATAGCTTTACCGCGTCAGTCCCCGAGTGCCACACGTATTTTTTTATTATATTTATTTCATTTTTTCTGATATCAGATAACTGCGCTCTATCGGAAAACGTTGAAATTATTCCGAATCATTACGGGCTGCGGTAGCAAATGATTCGGAATAATTTAAACGTCTTCCGATATAGCGCCGCGCACGAATTTTGTATTCGATAAAGCAAAAATAGCGGATTATTCGAAAAAAATCGTAGATAAAAAGATAGATAATTAAATTATCTTTAAAATGGTGCAGGTTTCATAATAATACGCCAGATAGTATTTGCGTAGTAGTCATTTTTGTGTTCGGTTAGACCTAATTTCACAAATTAATTACACTATGTAATATAAACAAAATCTAAAATATTCAAAGCTAAGAATATTAGGAAAATGTTCTTGTTTTACATATATTTTTTCCAAATCGTAAGCAGTACTCGTTTAGACGTAATTATCAGTTTAAAATCATTAATTTTCGTTAAGAAATTTCTTCATTCGGTCGGCCTAGGCCCGCGATAAAAGCTATGCAATAGCTTAAAAGTTTAGTTTAAAATCATTTTAGAAACTTACTAAATAGTCGATTTCACAATAGACGGCTTACTCGTCACCGTGTATGAAAGTATCTTTTATAATAGGTATTTCAATAACGGCAGCGATGTTGAAAGTGTGGCGTCCATGTTGTTTTGGCATCTGTCAAAGCTGTTGTTTCTTATTCAGTCACTGATGCCGAATAACCATGCCAAGTTATACGATGGAGCAGCACGTTAAAACTGTATTATCGAAATGAGTGTTAAAACTGTATTATCGTAATGCACGTTAAAACTGTATTATCGTTAGTGCATGGTTATCTGTCGCACAGGTGACGTGAATTGGCTACCAAGATCGTGCGATTTGACCGAGCTAGACTTGTCTTGTGGGGTTTCTGAAGTAGCAGATCTATGCCAATAAGCCGCAATCGACCGATGCCCTCAAAGTCAACATAACCCAGGCCATCGCTTAAATTCAACCGGAACTATGCGGCATAGTCATTGAAAATTCGACCCCTCGGATCCATGCCACCGTGCGAAGCCGCAGCGGTCATTTATTTGAAAGATGTTACATTCCATACATAATGGCCTACATGGGCCTTTCAAATAAAAAAAGAATTTCGGTAATACCTCACGCACAGCTTGTTTTATTGCACAGACTGTCAACATCGACCCGCCCTTATTGGAAAACATTCTACTGCCTGGCACCTATCAGAGCAGAGCATATCTACAATTGGCCCTAGAAAATAGTACCTGATATTCATTGGACCCGCTGCGATAACAGTCTTTCGCAGCATTCACTGTTGCCTCAGATAAAAAAGGATTTTGGTTATGGAGAGCACAATTAAGATTTTAATTTCATTGGCCGAGATTTTACGTTCTTTTCAATTACGCTGCTGCCGTTGAGAGTGTTAATCATAACTTGCGCAAGAAATCACGTTCTACGCCGACATACAGGTTTCAACTCAAGGCGAATTCACCATCTTACTTCTATATATTTCGAATAAATGTAATTTTATCTCGCCAAATAAAACATGACCAAATAATATAAAGTTCTATGATACTAACGCATAAAGCAATAATTAATCAATTTAGGCATATCATTTTGAAATTCATAATTCTAATAGAAAACGTGTTTTATTAGATAACTGATCAAAGGCAGATAAATAACATGGGAATTTCAAAAAATTTACCATTTTTTCCTTGCAACGACATATTTATACTTGTCAAAACCCCTTAAAGTGTGGTCTGCGAACGTTAAATAGAGCTACTTAAAGAATGTTTGTAGCTTACTAGAGCACTATTAAAATAATCGCTGTAAGTGTTTGCGAGCACTACTAAGTAGACACAACGTGTAGGTAAATAAAAACTTACCGCTGACAGGACGTCCAGTTCTCCGAGCCATTCGTCCAGAAGACGCTCGGGGTCATCCGAGGGCTGGCTTGATCCCACCAGAGCCATCTGTGTGCCAAATAAAAGAGAAACATTAGCTTATGACCGACAAACGAATGCTTGCACTGCTTTTTAGATTAGAACGGCAGGCATACTACGTATTGTATCCGTATGTAACCTTGCTGATTGCACTGCGTATAGATAAATTTTTAAAATGGATGATTAGAACAATCCTTTAAACAATTTCAGTGAAAATGTTTGACAGCAAGAACCACTACAGATAGGTCAAAACCCATGGCGCGCGAGTAAAACTCGCACCCGACAGGTTTTTAGTACGTTTCAAATTAGGTATATATTATTTAATTTTCTCAGGCTATGAAAACCGCTCCAACATCGGCATGATGAAATAATCAACAATTTCCTAGAAAATTTTGTTGTATTTTGTGTCATTGGAATTAAATTGATCATTTCGAATTTTACGTCTTTCCTCGTGATATGTGATATGTATTCGAAGTTGATTGCTAAACCTCCAAAAAGCCTTTTTCTCATTGAATTATCAAAAAATCGACAAATTTGTATATTTGGTCAACACATACGCATACACACACACACGCACACACGCACCTTCGCACACACGCACACACGCATACACGCATACATCCATACATGCATGCATTCATGCCGAACATCTTTGGCCCTAACTGTAGCAAGAGGCGACTTCTGGCTAGTGTATGCTCGTCGATACTGAGGTATGGAGGTCCAGCCTGGGTGACTGCGCTGGAAACCAAGCGGAATCGAGTGAAACTGAACAGTACGTTCCGGCTCATGGCCATGCGAATCGTGAGTGCGTACAGAACCATTTCGTCGGAGGCAGTTTGTGTCATCGCCGGAATGATTCCTATCGGCATCATTCTGGCGGAGGACAGCGAGTGCTACGAGCGGAAGGGAACCAGAGGAATACGGAACACCGTAAGAGAGCAGTCGATGGTCAAATGGCAGCAGGAGTGGAATGTGGCGGTGAATGGTAGATGGACATATCGGCTAATTCCGGTTCTCTCGACTTGGGTGAACAGAAAGCACGGAGAAGTAAACTTCCACCTGACACAGTTCCTGTCTGGGCACGGCTGTTTCAGAAAGGCTGCATCGGCTCTGCTCCTGCATCGACTACCTGCATCGGCTCGGCCACGCAGCGTCACCGTTCTGTCCGGAGTGTGCAAACGTGGAGGGGACACCGGCGCATAGGGTTTTTCAATGTCCAAGATTTGAATGGAGCAGTGCGAATGGAGATGCTGACCCTGAGCGTGGAAAACGTCGTCGAAGAGATGTGTCGAGAGGAAGGCACGTGGATTGCCGTCAGCAGGGCCGTCGTGCAAATAATTACCGAACTGCAACGATTTAAGGTTGAAAAGCGAGACTGTCCCGCAGAATGTGGGATATATGGCAACCATATCTCTGGCCCATGCTACGGATTGTCCACCCGAAGCGGCTACAGAGTGAGCCCTTCCGTTTAGAAAACAGCGAGGATCGAATAGCCCGCCTCATATCACTAGGATATGTAGCGCGATCGAATGAAACTCCTACGCGTTTTCGACATAATTTCCTTATAGAACCGACGCAACTATAATAGCTGCGCGCCGTCCTACCCACTGGCTTCGAGCGCCGCGAAGGCGCATGCGCCCAAACCTCGATCATTCGTTATCAAATCGACAGGTAGCTTTGCGCAAGTCGCACTCGATGAGGTATCTCCTATCGCGTCAAGTGCATAAAACATGCAGCTTGGAACGGCGACTATACAGTAGCTTCAGATTCAAAACATAATCAGGTTCGAGATCTGGGTGTCTTATTGGACGCAGGGTTGACAGGAAACCTAAAATACCTAAAATTTTACTAATACATAAGAGGCTTGTGTTTAGGGTATATGTGTGTGTTTTTTTTAAAATTAAGTGTTCTTAATGTAAGTGTTAATGTGAGGATTGGGTATCTAAAATATCCGACATATTGTGTCAATGATCTTGTAATAAAATGTACATAAAATCTAATAAATAAAATCATGCGTACCAGGCCGGTGAGGATTTCTGGAGAGTCGATTACGAAAAGAAAGGAGCAATATAAAAGCTGCAAAAGAAGATGCGGAAAGTCACAATGACCCTCTATGTGCTTCTTGCCTGATTTTTCTCCCATCCCCGCGATCCGCGTAAGAGGATATCGTATTACGTTAAGTGGCTTTTGTTTGCTTTCACATTTCCTCAATGGGGGAAATATTGATGAAAGAGGAAAATATTAGAACGTTCAAGAATTGATGAGTAATGCCTCAATGATTCAAAGAGAGCAAAAACATTAATGCACAATTCAAATGTTAACAAGAACGAAACAGTCGACATATGCACTCGTACTATATTCTCTACTATATTAATCGTCTGTAAATAGTTCGCCCAACGTTACCTCAAGAATTAAGACATATTTCGCAGGAGAGCGAGGGAACTTGTAGTGTAGACATTATTGACTAAAGATTATAATATACTGTAAGAATCATATCTGCATACGAACGTTGTATTTGGACAAGTATTCTTCCTTCCTTACAATATCGAAAACGTTTAATAATAATTTCAAGTAATCCATCCATTCATCCATCCACCGATTTCACGAAATACATCTATGTTTATTGCTTTAGTTGCACTACTGTAAGCTAGCCAATAAGTCCGCTTATTGTACTTAATAATTTGAATATGCAATAAAATAAACATTCACTCATTAATTATTTAGGATCCTCCTAACTAGCTGTAGCTATAATAGTGCTATACCTTTGATGTCGGAAGTGTGATCATAGAAATAAATATGTAGTTTTACAGTTAGACAACATTACTTTCATGATCTGATCCGTTTTTGCGGGAGTTAGAAGGGTCTAAGAATATTTAATTATGTTGCTGTGTGAAACAAACTTCCTATCAACGGCCTCGATAGTTTTTTTTAAGAAATGGTACGTAAAGAGATTTTTGGTAGTATTCCTTTGGGGTTTTCTATGTCACATTCATTGTTTTGTTTAATATGAAATATTCGTGGTATTGTAATTATTTGTTACTTTAGGTTTTAAAAGACTAGATTGTAATGTGACCCTGCTTTATTGCGCAATTCTTGAAGATTCAAAGATGCAGCTGTATACCTTTGAGACCTAATCACCATTGTTTGGAGATATTGCTGAGAGATGGTGTAAATCATTCCAAAAACCGAGCCGTGGAAAACAATGTAATGAATTACACGGAAATGTCAAGTATCTGTGAAAAGGTAATTGCTTTAGAGTTGGAATGACATTCCAACTCGAAATCACTTAAAATTCATGCAAATTCAAATCATTAAATGAAAGCTATGACGCTCAACCCATTTAGAGGGAGATATTCTCGTTTGCCTCTTTTATATTTTTTTTGCAATAATTCCATTTTTTTTAATTATAAAACAAACATTAAAAAAATATTTCGACATTTTCAAAATTAAAATGTTCAGACATTTTCAAAATTAAAATGTTTATAGACACAATTAAAATTTGTATTATTTTTAATTTAAATCAGAATATTATTTTGTAGTATTTTTTGAGATCGACTTTTAGTGACTAATGAAATAATGAAATGTGGATATATAAATAATTATCCGTTGAGTGCTTTTATTTACAAAAACAGCATTATTTTGGAAAATAAATGTTATTTTCAGTATAAATATTGTAATCTGAAAGTATTCATTTTGGAGATATCCTGTTGTCAGTTATAAGATACTTTGTTGAAAAATCTTGAAATTCTGAGCAACCTTTTCTAAATCTTTTCCGTCGCGGGTTTGGTCCCATAAACATTTCTGGATAAGCTCAAACGGTGCTAGATATTATAGTATATGACTTCTGGCATTGAGATCGAAAGTCCGCTATAATAGAAGGTATCTGTGATGAAACAAAGCCGAACAAAGAACTGATGATAAGTTATCCCTGTTAATTGTTGTAACTGGTAATTAATTATGCATCTTTATGTGTATTTTTGACTTTAGTTTCTATCTAAATAGATGTTTTCTTACACTATTTGAACCGCCACTCAATATTAAGTCTTTGCTTTACTCATGCATTTCACTGTAAATAAGTATTTTCCATGAACTTTGATCCCTTTAGCAAGAAACATAATAAAAACCTATAATGGCTATAACTCGAATGGCTATAACTTTTGGACTTAGTTCCCTTTGATGTAGTTTGAATATATGTCATACAATTACAATACAACATGCTACTCCAGTAGGTACTTTCTACAATTTAATTTTAAAAAGTAACTATCATGATAGTTGTATAATGGTAATATTGTTAAAATAATAACAATAATACAAATAATTAAATTTCAGAAAATATTTGAACAACACAGGATAACAAAATTAGAATGATCAATTGTATAAATTAGATAATGATAATGATAATGAAATGTCAAATCTAGCATTATACTCGCACCTTTGTTAAATGAAAATTTAATGTCAAATATAAATTGAAAGAGAACAATAATACTAACTATCATAAAATATATCAACTTTATATCACTTTACAAATATATACTATTAAATTATTCGTCGGCATGGAAGATGGATTCAGCATTTTCTAATTCCCTTATGATGTAAATTGGATTTATTGGCACTCTATTTACATTTTTTTAAAGTGGTTCTCTACAAGGCTTTTAACTTGGAATGTGGTTATAAAAACACAGGCTTTTATTAGCGAAACTATTACGTACATTGCTAAGTTTGTATCTATTAAAATAGATCAGACTTAATCCTGGTGTCGTGGGGACGAAAATCACTCTTCACCGGAACAACTGTTAAATGCTTACGGATTGTTTGTGACTTAGACCGTTTTAACATGGAGTGTTTTAAATGTCGTTTAAAAAAATACCATTGCTGTCTCGATTAATCTATTCTCGATTAGTCGATGAAGCACGCAATATAATCTGTCTCGACTAGTCGATGACGCACAAAGACTTCGGTGTTCACAACAGCGTTAAATGCTGTGTGAAAAAGAGCCTCCCTAGTGCAAAATCCGTCTCTGAAGCCAAATTGGGTGTAGTCGAAGTTCTCTATCGATATATTTGTGTATATTCTCTTCTCTTCACATAAGTTGTTCATTCGCGTTAGGACATTATGGTATTGGCAGTTGGGACAGACGAATGTATACAACTTTTTTAAGCTGCATTTATCTGATGAGCGAGAACTAGTTTATGTGGTTCGGAGCGGAGCGGGTGGTCGCGTGGAATAAAAGGAAGTGGAAAACGACCCACACAGTCGGCCCACGCCAAAGCCTCGTTCCCAACACATTGGCCCGTTATATCGCGGCGTATACGTTTCTTGCACTGCACTGCAATGTGGACGGACACATAGCGGTGTCGACGAATTGTAAAATTATCATTTAATTTCAATAACCAATAGGAAATAGAATCGTACTCTTTTTGGGTAAAGGCTGAAGGTGAGAAGTCTTTTCCAGGAGCAAGGAAAATAATCATTTCTTAGGCAAGTATTGAAAAGAGTGGTTAAAAGCGCCAAGAGATATTGTTAACATATCATACGATATGCCATCGACACCGATAGCTTGATTAATTTAATTACATTTCGTACGTTTACATTGGTAAAAGTGAAAAGCTCATTTGGGCATACGTTTGGAAGCTTAGAAAACTAATGGATAGTATCATGATTTGCATGTCGCTTAATAGGACGAAATTTGGGAAAGTATATGATATCGTGTATCAACCAGATTTTTGTTTATTGTTCCAAAATAATAAAATAAATAAATTTAAATCATTTCAGTGTGCGGAGTGTAAGATTTAACCCTGCTCTTCATGTTACTCATGCTGGTACCAACTATAGACACAATGAATTTCTGTGGCGAACAAGTGACAATTTCAATGACTTGATTAAACGCTTTGACTTTGATCTATTCTGTACGAGTATTAACTCAGCTAGGCAGCGGCTGAACAGTGAATTCTTTAGCATTAATTGTTGAATAATTTTTGATGTATTTTAATCGATAGCTTTAATTGAAAGGTCACATATGTTCCTCCAACGTTACTTAAACGTGAAAACCTTTAATTGGCTCTCTGTTATCTTACTCCGTCTTTTTGTTAAATTATAATTAGCTGTTGGTTTTCATAAAAATAAATAAATAAATAAATAAATTTGAACATAACGGAAAATGGTGACCTAGCCGGGAATCGAACCCGGGACCTTACAATGTAAGATCAGGCGACCTAACCACTATGCCACCGGGCCGTGACAATGATAGGATAGGTAGAAACTGTAAGAAGACGGATTAGTCATTATTTATAATTTTATAATACTCTGACTCTCACTTTGCAGGCGGGACTGGCGGAATTGGACACGATAATAAATAACCCCGATAGCGATCGTTCTGTCTGTTCTGCTCGCATGCAAAAATTGCGCCTGGAAATGCAAACATAATAACATTATCATCATGGCGCATAGTATATCGTTTCATATAATCAAAGCTAAACCGAAAACTGAATACAGGATATTTTATACCATACAACTATTACTCGATAGTAAAGGGCTAGGGATAGAGTGGACAAGGAAATATTTATTTTGAAGACGGAAAAATGGATGAGGACCGAAATATATATTTTAAGCCCTCCCTGAGACGATTAAGACCATTTCCAGATTGAAGTATGTCTGTGTGTCAGTATGTGGGTATGTATTTCTCCAAGATATCACCTAAACGCTTTATACGATTGAGCTGAAATTTGATATGCAGGCATCATTTGGTCGTGGCAAGAGTTGAAAAGTGGTTGAATTGTGGTTGAAATCCGTCCATTAGGGGCCCACTAGTCATATGTCATCCTTGAAATATTGGACTTAAGAAACACATTGGGAAATTTTGGTTTAAATTCCGTCATACATATTAATAAAATATTAACAGCGAGGCGACCGAGCGTAGCCGAGAAACGAACCGCGCATCTTGAGGCGGTTGTAAAACGGAGCCCAAGCGGGTTTATCCGCTGGCCGAGGGCGCTCATCGCTTTTATTTATGAAATTAGTATTCAGATGAAATCAGTCCTTGGCTACTTGCCGGGAAAGTTTTGGGATGACACAACCGATTTCTTTATAGAACTAAAGGCGTAAAAGTCGCTCCACGGTATGATATCATCCAGGGACTACTGCTGTATGTAGAGGTCAATCCTAATTAATATGTATGTAAGTAATTAGAAAAAACCCACTGAGTATTGGAAAAAAATGTATACTTCATTCAGAGAGTCGACTAAGTACCAACGGGCGATTGGAGGGGATAACCGCTTTCTATTGGTGTGTGGGTATATTTTGGGTAAGGCATACTGCATGTTAGTCTACCCCATCATTCTTTTGCCAAACCGAAGATACCCTCATCGACAAAAAGTACCTGTGTACATTAATCAATCGCAGCTGCTTAATCATTTTCATTACTTATTATTGTTTACCGTCAATGATGATGTGTATCAAGATAAATAAACATAAATAAAGATAAACAAACATCAAAATAGATAAATAAACAAATAAATAAATAAAATTAGACCCCAGTGCTGTATACAAGTATTTTTGTTATCCGTCTTTGTTTACCGCTTCGTTTGTATCACTTTTTATTTCCCTCTTGCATTGCTTGCTTGTATTATTCAATTCATGATTACGCGCAAATTTGTGCAAATAGAGAATATGAATGTTTATGTTTAATAAATACTTACCTTCATAAACTTTTCATTCAACTAATCTGTGTCCTTGCTTGCGGGCTCGTTTACGCGTAATCATAAATTGAAAATATCGCAAATATCGAAAATTCCGTTTCATTCTCATAATGATGTTCTCATAATGATGTCACATAAGACGAAACCATATTAGGAAGCGCATAATTTAGGTTTTCTGATGCACTAGTTAAATTGTAGGTATAAGTGGCTATATTCTAATTATGACAATTATTTCGATGTTGTTAAGGCAAAGTAGATATTAAATTTGATTTGATTAAAATTCCAACTATTATTGAAACTTGCCGAAACTCTATAAGTTACTAATTCTCTTAGCTACTGTATTCAGTTACCACATATTTTAAAATCAGTTCCGATTTTTTGGAATCTTAGGTTTTAATTTATTGTTTTAAAAGGTACATTGTACTGGGCTGTTCAAATTTCTAAAGATTAGTAAAATTACATACGTATTATATGTAACCTACGTATTATATTTTTGGAAAAATAAATTTGATGATTATGGTTATAAATTACTATTTGTAGATTGAGGGGTGTCAATTACTACAGGCGAACCGCCACTTCAGTGAGTTATAACGACATCGTGCCATTCTGTCTCCCATGGAGTGAACGTAAAGACTCGATGGACAACATAATCCACAGTCGAACTACGCCAACAGCTTTAAGAGTACAACGCCTTACCGCGAGGCACTGGTAAGTGCAACCCAGTGGGCAATCCTCACGTCCTTACTACCAGATTTAGACGGATTTCTCAATCCTTTAGTCTTTCTGGGTCGCTTGTGCGGCCTCTTCTTGACGTTAGAGGTAATTCATGTTCGAATTTAATGCGGTCCGTTGCGCCTTTTGCCCGTCATGATTACACGGGATTGGGTGGCGAACGGATCGTTTCTAAGGATATATGACGCCAGATCGACAACTTCACCCGCTACTTAAGAAACGTACATTTTTCAGATGCAATATATCACAGTTTATATGCAAAACTTTGTATGTCTATCAATTTTGAAGTTGTCCCCACGCGATAAACGTCGCCCGTTCAGCTAAACTTATTACATGTTAAATCTCAGGTACAGGTCTCAGGTACAAAACACCACTCAGCATTACCCAAGAACTTGCAAAAGAGTCCACTACAGTTTAGCAAAAGTAGTGCGGGGTGAATCATTCCCCCAAAATAACATTTAAAAATAATAATAACGGTTTCTCTTAAATTAATTATATTTTTTTCAAACATAAATAAATGTCATAGCGCTGCAACAGAATGATAAAAAACTGTAATCACCAATTTAACATTGGACTTCAGCATTTATTAATTTTAATGTGAATATTGATAATTATATATTTTTAATTAGGTGCCGCAATCTATTCGCTCGCAAATTATTCATATTATCAAACTCAGGAGCAATTTCATTGCCGCCGAGCATCGGGAATGCGACGCAAACAATTTAATTAATTCTCTTATTTTTTAATTTCCTTATCGCGCAGCGTCGCCATTGTGGATAACGATTAAAAAACAAACGGGAATCAAAGCGAACAGCTCTATCAGGAAGTGTCAATGGCAGATTTATCGTTTTAAACTTACAAAAGAGGCCATGTAGTAATATAATTTAATCGACTGTTAAGGCTGTTCGTAACGACAAATTTTTATACTTGTTATAGGTACATGTACTATTTGTTTACAAAAAATATACGATAAATTTGCTATTAGCCAACCAAATTTAAGTTGTTAATTTCTAGTTTTGAAACTAAATTTTCCCTGTTTCATTTTAAACGACAATCGTCAGCGTTGGAAAATATTGGAAATGAAACATTTCCAAATATCGCAAGTTCATGTTCATATTAGTATCGCGTAAAGCTATTAATATCTATACTTTATATTAGGAACGCATAGAGAATAAAAATACATGATGAACCACCTGAAGGCGATGCCGTATGTAACCGGCGCAAAATTGCAATGATAACTATTTTTTTAAGGTTCAGGAGTAGTATTCCAAAACTGGTAAGCAGGGAGCGAGGGAGTCCCACTGCGTTGCCAGTGCCCTCGCCGTTTGAGGCAGGTCTCTGTTGAGAGATGGATATGATAGATGTTATTGGATAGATCTGTAGATTGTTAAGGTGGGTCGCGGAGCAGAGTTTGCGCATCAACTCTGCTCCGCGCATCTGCAACTGCTCCAGTGGTGGAGCCTAAATCGATGCCTAAATCGATGCAGAGGCCTAAATCGATGCGCCCCCAGTTTTGGAAATAATCTTCGGGTAGCTTGTGCGAGTCCGAGTTTTCAGTAGATTTGTACAAAAAGTCTAGCGGTCTACGTAATATGATTTGGGTGAACAAACATTTAACTTGAACAAGTAAATATATTAAAAGGAATAAAAAATACGACTGCCGTTATAAAAAGTGAACTACTGTATTTATAATTATTTTTATTACGGTTTTTTGTGAAATATATATGGTTTATGGATAGATTATAGATACATATATATTTTCGGAATGTATTCAATCAGACCTTTCATTTGACACGAAACACGATATATTTATGTTAATTTATTGACATTTAGACAATTATACAACTATTTACTTGATATTTGAATAGTTAAGGTATCCTATGACACTCGGTATAACATAACGATTCAAACATTATCACACACTTGTAAATCGGTTCGAGCGTTTGAAAATTATGGTGAAATAAAGCGGATAACATACATAGATGAGCCCTAAACATATAACACTCCTTGTTTTGGGCAGTCGTGTAATAAACTACGCTCAGTTTCGATATTTTTCGATTGCTCTGTTGCCGGCAACCAGTGACAGGTGTAGACATGACATATGAAATTGTACTGTGCTGCAATATAAAAGTATAAAATAAATGCCATCTTCTCATCACAAAAGCGCAGATTTTCGCCGCGAAAACAAAGAAATTACTCCAACATAACAAAAATAGAAAGCGTTTGTTAATGTTTACTTAAGCGCCAGTGCACTTTTTCGTGTTATAAAATGCCAGTAAATGTGAATGAAGGATCTTGTGACATCAAGTGTAAGATAACAACATTGAATAAAATTCAACAAATGTAACCATTGCTTCACGAAATACAATGAATTTACTGATAGCAATATCTTAAAGATAAGTCCAAATAATTACGACATAGCAAGCGTTCTCGCTAACCATAATCAAATCAAATACGAAATGACTAGTTAAGTAAATATGAAAAATGAATAATATCTGTAGCAACATTCCGCTATAATCAGCAGGTTACTCGCGCACAGCGGTCGTCTCCTTCCATTATCAGGTCAGCACGAGGAGAGTTTGACCGCTGGCTGAAGCGAACAGAGCGCAAGTTTGCCAATATAACTATCAGATTGGCTACGCTCGAGCGTTATCTTATAAAAAAATCGTTTTGCGTGACGAAGTCACGTTGCTCTGCCTCTTGCCGCATCATCCGTATAGTGCATCATAATCGTAATTAAATCAAAATCATTTGATTAAATTCACAATAAAATTAAATAGAACAGTAAACAAAATAATGATTAGACGCTAAAGAATTTTGTTGAAAACAATTAGGTCTTGCCTACCTATTTATTTCCTTTTTTTCAATAATCACTCGAAACCTCCCACAAACCAGAAATAACCAAAACGGTTAGATTTATATCAACCGAATACCTAATTAAAATATACACTCAATTTATTTACAAAAATATATTCAGGGTTTTTATCGATATTACAGTTTTAAATATCTTTACAACCAAATTAAAAATAAATAATTTATATGAACAACACGCAGTAATTAAACAGCCAAGAAAAATCTGAAAATTACCATTATTTAACACGTTGATTGCCAAGGTAGTTTTCAGGATTCTGGTCTGAAAATCCAATCTTATGATATTATTAAAAGCTGTAATAATAGTCTATACTCATCATTAAAATCATAACGAATCTGTTTTTTCAATAAACTAATTACGAATCGTCTCATAATTAGCTGTGTAACAAAATCTTTTTGCTAAAGTTATCTAAGAGTTATCTCATGGTTAGCAGTCAATGTGTTAAATAACTATAATCACTGGAATTTTGCAATAACAAATGGAAGAAAAAGAGACAAAATTAAAGTAACCGTAATAATAAAATAAACTACGGTTTAAATAATCAGCCCTATTTGTAAACAATAAATTTGGTTATGACTTGTCGACATCATTTGCTTTGCCACGAATTTATGTAATAATATCGAATGACCAACAGTATCAAAATCATTTGACAGATTGCACAAAAAGCCACCAGATGCAAGGATTGCATCCTGCATGCAGTTTACGAGCTCGGTAATGGCCATTATCGTAGGCATATTTTTTCTAAAATTATATCGATATTTGCTGAAAATATCAAATTGTATTGCAGTCTATTCAAACCTTCGACATTAAAAGTGCAAATAACACAGTGATTTAAAATTAGAGAAATGATTGTTAGAGCCATAAACCATTTCTATCAAATCTTAAAATAAAAACATGACAATTAGTAATTCACGTTTTAGTGTAAATATTGTTAATATATTATGTACTGCTATTCCGTAATCGCAGTGTGTTGAGACACACATATTTTTTTAAATATTTTGAGATACATTTGGGATTGTATAAAAAACTTGCTTGTGAGTGTGTGCGTGTGGTGTGAATGTGTGGGTACTTTTAGTATTTTTCTTTGCGTTCGTTTTATCAAAATCATTTTTTAAAATCCGAGATAGTATACTGTATAACACATAGACAATCACAAGACCGATTTCATAAATGTCTAATTTTACTCTTTTCGCGGAACGGTTCCAGAAGTTTTTTTCTTTTCTTAAAATGCACAATTTAGTTGTAGGTATGATTACCTTTTTGATGGAAAATATTTTAATTTTCCCAATTTTTCCAATTACATTTGAAGTTTTCCTATTACATTTTTTTTTGCGATTTTTTGTAGTTGGCAATACATATCAGCTGGGAGGAATATAATTCAAGTACCCTATTTCCTACCATACTTATTTAAACTACCCTAATTTATTTTCAGACCAAATCAGCCTCAAATGTTCAGTACAGTATCGTAAAATTTACGAAGTATTCCTCATTTGGTATATAAGAGCGAAGGCGAGTGGCGTGAGGCGCCTCAGCGGCGCCTCTTCGCGCGGCGCCGCGGCGCCGATCGGCCTCTGAATCAGAGTCATCGCACAAAAGGAACCTTCGTACAATAATATATCAGCAGCCCTTTACAGTCTATTCTACGTCATCGGGCACGTGAATCAGCACATATTGTTACACCGATTTGAGTAAGAAATATATATATAGGTGGTTAATGAAGAGAGTGAGGAAGAATCTTGATAGCAAAATAAATTATAAAATCGAAGACTATCGCGGTTGTTTGACATTATAAATAGGATAGAAAACGAATTTACCGCGTGAAATTTGTAGGACCCGACATTTCGGTGACGTTGCAGCCGCCGTTGTCTAGGGTAGACTGAAGAGCTGTCAGTCCGTTGTTTTGCGGGTAGGCCGCAAACCGCTGCCGCCACTGCGTAGGTTATAACGGTGGTGGGGGGCCGGGCTCGGAGCGCGGGAATTTTGAAAATCCGTCTTGCACACAACACTCACTGTATCCTGTTTTACGTCTTTGCGTTTGGCGTTCGGCGGCGGGATCATTTTAAGAAGAGGGTTCCACGTAGAAGAGAGTTTGTAGCCGTCGTCTCTATTGAAGTTCGGAGTTCTTCTTATTTCAATGGCTTCCCGGATCATGCGAGGAAAGTAGAATTGTTACTTGGATAGAACAATGGGATTTTGAAACTGCATCCAGTGCTTACTTCCGCTATCCAATATATGTTCGCAGATCGCCGATTTTTCTCGCTGAACGTTTTTAACAGCTTTGATGTGTTCTGTCAGTCGCGTGGCTATGGGCCGTTTCGTTTGTCCAACGTAGGCTAGACCGCAGCTGCATTCGACTTTATACACACCCGGGGTTTGCAGTGGTATTACATCCTTTACAGGCCTCAAAAATCGAGCTATATTTTGGGTCGGTTTGAAGATCGTTTTTATATCGAATCTGTTAAGCATCTTACTTATTCGATCAGTCACGCCTTTGACGTATGGTAAGAATGCTCTTGATCTGCTCGGTTTTTGAGTTTCGTCTGTATTAGATCGTGTGCGTGTCTCGTGATATTTTCCGTATCCATTTTTCCTAAGGACATCATTGACATGTTCCATCTCCTTGGGAAAATGCTCAGTGTCGCATAGATCGCGTGCTCGATTCACGAGCGACGTTTGCACTGAACGTAGATGGTAGGGATGATGGTGTGAGCTTGCATGCAAATATCTGTCCGTATGTGTGGGCTTCCGATATACCGTATGTCCGAGAGTATTGTCACTTCTCCTCGTCACTTTGACATCCAAAAATGGTAAGGAGCCGTCCTTCTCTACTTCATAGGTGAAACTGATTTTTGGGTGTATGTGACGTGCCCCAACGACGCATGTGACGTGGGGTTACAATTGTCAAAATATCAAAACTGGTCAGAAATGTACTGGCCGCGTGTGGATAAGTGTCTCAGAAAGCGTCACTTGCCTATGAACGTAGGTTGCAGTTCTGGCCCGTGTAAAAAAGACTGTAGATATACGACATTCCCCCTTAGATTGCTTTATTCGTGTGCCCGATGAACACGTGTGAACCGCAAAGTGCTGTCTGACTATCGAGACGCGGCGCGGCGGTATAGTGCTGCGGCGCGCCATGTCGTCGGCTCAGTCGCCGCCGGACCTTATATTATTCTCGTATATATATGGGGTACGCCGATGTGCCATTTCAAAGCAATACCAATATGGCGAGTGGTCGAGCAAGCTATGGATGCCACTGCAAATATGTACGACAGTTGCCAGGGTCTATTTAGTCTCATAACGAGACGTCTGCTATGCATAAGAGCCCGATTTAGATAATTGCCAGTTCTTGGCCGATCCTAAAAAAAACCCTTTTTAAAATGAGAAAAATTGGCGCTCAGTTACAGACCTGAGGTTTGAATTGCTGCGAGGCAACCCGCCATCCCAGCAAGTTGTAAAGACTGTCGTCTCTCTTTCTTCCGTAGAGTGAGCGCAGCGACTTTGGAAAAAAACAATCCACCGTCAAGCTACACCAAAAACTGCAGAGACAAACCTCAAACGGCGAAAGGACTGGCAAGTCATAACCACAACCCCTCCCCCTCATCCCCCAGTCTGGTTACGGATTCGAAGTCGCTTGCATCTACTTACTGTGCCCTTTGCGCCCTTTGCCTGTCTATCTCTATCGGGATAGGTTGGCCAACATGCCGTTTCTTAGGACATGTGGTAGTAAGGAAATCAGCTACCCCCGCTTATTAGACAAAGTATGTTTCCAGGCTTCCAGACTTTCCAGGTAATTTGCCAGTTGCGCAGCGTGGCTAGCCCGGGGCCGCCCGAGGTGTTCCCCTAAGTCCGCGCTCAACATCCCAACTGTCTACGATTGCACGATACAATCGCAGGCAAAGTTCCCGCTGGCCGTAGCATAGTAAGTCGCTCTTCGACGAGGCTAGGATTTTTACCGACCAAAGAGACACAAACTGGCCATGAGGCTCAAGTTGCATGGGAGACATTCGGAGCTCAGACAGACAGCAAGTTAAAATATCTACGGGCCTAATGATCTTTCACTCCGTCCGAGAAGTAAGTGAAACTGAACTCGCTGAAGGATGTTGACAATTCATATTTTTTTACTTACAGCTTTACGCTGTAAAACACGTCATATGTTTTAATCGCTTGGTGCATACATCGGCAACACTACACACCTACCAGCGGACGCCGTACGGCGGATTATCTACAGGATCTATTTGTCTCTTTCGTGCACCTAGATTACCATTAATGCCATTAGAGCCAGAAAGAGAACATTACCCAATCGTAGACTTTACGAACGTTGCCAGCTGATATGAAACATTTGTGCCAAAAAAATAATATGAATCAAAGCGCTTACGGCCCTTCGGCCGACTGAAAAAAACTAATTAATAATATAAATACCTTTGACTGACTACTTTCTCATTCGTCGCAGAGCATGCAGGGCATGCACGTCGCATTCTGCATCTAGCTACTAGCTAATTCGCAGCATACACTGATAGTCACAATTTCAAATGATGCTATTTATAGCAATATTAACTGATATCGCTTGAATATTTCAATATTGTGGTGCAGACTTGTCAATAAATCGTCATCTGCGATCGTAGCATAGCACTACTCAACTAAATAATAACAACATTATTAAGTACTTATGCATGTAGATATAATAAAGTTCGAAAATATCATGATATTTCAAAATGGGATATAATATCGATGTTTATCAGTTATATGTATATCGATACTAATCAACGTTGGATATTTATCATTCCCAAGAGAAATCATAAAGTCATATAAATATTAGAAAGAAATCATATATACATCACTATAATGATTTTTATTGAAATAACCAATAACATTACTTTTTTCCACATTCCACTAAAAATATGATTCCATTCGACTGAACAGAAATCAATGACAAATGTAGAACATATATAGCTAATTTAAGAGCGTGTTAGCATTTTTCATGCGTAAATCAAGAATTTAGTAGTTTTTGAAGTGATTTTGGTCACATAATTAATCGGTTTAGCTTCTCTTGACTTCAGTCATCTTAATCACCATATATATTTATTTTACCTCTATTGGATAATTAATATAAAATTAGATAATTGACTTAGTAAACAGCGGATTTCGAAAGCGCGATTTCTGGATGACGCGCGAAGACTCAATTTTGAAGTAAAATTACACCAATTATTATTACTAGGTAAGAAGGTAAGAAATATTAATTTGAAGGAACATATCCCGAAATTTAAAACGTATTAAGAAAAGTTCGATTTTAACATCATACACTTGTATTTGTATCATGTCTAAGAAAGTCAAAAATCTAGAAATTGACTAAAAGAAAATACGTTATATCTCATAATCTAGAAGTAATTTGACAACATAAATAATTTTATACGTAAGAAAAAAGATTGTATTATAAATATGTAAAAAAGAAAAAAAATCCGTCTTCATCTTTTATGATAATAATTTTTCAAAATAAGTATAAAATCGTGTGCCTCGAACGGCCTATAATCATTCGCTCTCTGACGCTCGTCGACGCAGGGTCTATGTCGGTTGATCTTCCGCCGCCGCGCAAGTGCCGCGCGTGATATTTACGTAAATTATAGTGTGACTAAATAATTGTGATACCGAAGTATTCTGTATTTTATTTGTGAATCTGAACGAGGCTATTCATGTAAGCAATATTTTGATTAATAGTGGACTAAGTTTATTAATAGCTGTATTTAAATTATATTTTTTTTCTACAAACGTGTTATTATTCTACTTACAGAACATGGGTAGAAAAGAAAGGAAATATTATTATGGATCAAAGAAATCCGTGATGTCACGAAAACGTAACATGATTAATAATTTGCAGAAGGCAAGAGAATCTGCGTAAGTACCTATTTAATTTTTAACATGGTGTCAATGTAAGTTATTGTTTTTGTACCAACATAATACTCGTAGTCAAGTAAATGACAAATCCACTAGCGATCACCCATCAACCGTAACAGTTTATTTTTACCCGACTACGGAAGAGTCAAAAGGAGGGTTATGATTTTAGCAGCCTATGTAAGCATGTAGGTATGTATATATATGTATACTAGCTGCGCCCAGCGGTTTGACCCGCGTGGTGATGGAAAATTGTGATAATGATGATAGAAAACCATATATCTTTATAAATTATAGACTATGTGTTATTCTGATGTGTAAGCTATATTATTGAAAAGTTTCATCAAAATCCATTCAGTAGTTTTTGCGTGAAAGAGTAACAAACATCCATACATACATACAAACTTTCGCGTTTATAATATTAGTAGGATAGTAGGATAGAATTTAAATTTCGAATGTCAATTTCTTAGATTTTTTTCCTACTTACTTGACCGTTATCGTTATATTTTAGATAATTCACGCTATATCTTTATAAATTATAGCCTATGAATTATTCTGATGTGTAAGCTATATTATTGAAAAGTTTCATCAAAATCCATTCAGTAGTTTTTGCGTGAAAGAGTAACAAACATCCATACATACATACAAACTTTCGCGTTTATAATATTAGTAGGATAGTAGGATAGAATTTAAATTTCGAATGTCAATTTCTTAAATTTTTTTCCTACTTACTTGACAGTTATCGGTATATTTTAGATAATTCACACTATGTTTTTATAAATTATAGCCTATGTGTTATACTGATGTGTAAGCTATGTTATTGTAAAGTTTCATCAAAATCCATTCAGTAGTTTTTGCGTGAAAGAGTAACAAACATCCATACATACATACAAACTTTCGCGTTTATAATATTAGTAGGATGTAAGTATGTATTTTAATCTGTTCCCTCATATCTCCAAAACTTCTAGTCGTATTTTGACAATCGAGGAAATGTGAGATTCGAGACATTAAATGATCTCAAACATTATCAATAAGTTTGATATTATCAATAAGTAAAACTACGTAATAAGACAAATAATTACTTAAAAACTAACAATAGTAGATTTTGAATGTAGACACCTAGTTATTAAATTACCTTAATTTATCATTATACTAATGCTCCCTGGATTACATATTTTTTTATTATGTGATTCGTTAATAATCTATATATTGCAGTTTAAAAACTTGCATTAGCTAAACCAATTTCAATAGATCTTGTAATATCTCAGAAGTTGGGGTTACCATTTTTACGTAACTATTTACAGTAACTATTAATTAATGTTTGGCAGTAAGTCAATAATTACTTAATTAGAGTACTCAAAGAAATTACAAAATGGTCATTAGTGATAGTATAAAATGACCGCGATGTCCAAATCATTATTATTTATACCATCACTAACGACCATTTCGTAATTTCTTTGTGTACCCTAATTAAGTAATTATTCACTTACTGTCAATCATTAATTAATAGTTACGTAATAATGATAACACTTACTTCTGAGGCATTACCAGATCTATTGAAATTGGTTTAGCTAATACAAGTTTTTAAACAAACAATTGAAATATATAGATTATTAACGAATCACATAATTTAAAAAACATACATAATGGCAACATATACCGGACAATCGTGTTTGGTATTATCGTGCAAGTATCGTGTTTGGTACATGGGTACATTTCGAAAATATGTACTGATTTCGAAATGTACTCAATGAGTACATTTCAAAAATATGTACTGAAAACCCCGAAAATATGTTAGTAGGTTTTAGTTCTTTTAACTTTTTACTTGTTTAGAATGCATTACTATTAATAACTTGTTGAAATATAAGAGTTAGGTACACCGGAATGAAATATTGTTATTTTTTATTCTGCGGATTCCCTAATTTTCTTAATAATCGTCTTGTTTTTTTTTTCAGATCAAAATTAAGAGAATCTTTAATAAATACTAAAACCCCCAATGCACCCTCAACTGGAACTTCTGCATTGCCTCCTACTAATATATCGTAAGTTGCAAATTGTAGTTGTTTATAATCTACTAAGTGAACTTTTATTTTGTTTTATTTTCTTCAATGTCAGCAATTTTATTTGTAGGATTGAAAACATGGATATCGATTTTATTGAAGAAAGAAACCTTAATTTGCATCATCCATATTTGTATAAATTTAATTAAAATACATAATTAATCTATTTTGGACAGTCTTTTTATTTTCTTCGTAAACTTTAGTTATTTACTTATTAACTAAAAATATAGGTACGCCATAGCTACAGATCAAGATCGTTTAGTCGCCGTAACGTTGCAACTGTGTCCCTTACGTGAGGAAAAACCCACACAGGCGCACTCACCTCGCGCGTCGAGCGGTAAATACCTAAAACCCGAGTGCCTAGATTTGGGACAACGCTCTTAATAAGAAAGAGGATTTAACCGATACCTTTTGTCAGCTGTGTAGATTTAAGTATGTATGTGCAGCTAAGTAGATTTATGTGCACTTTTATTTGATACTAATATCTTGTTTTATTATTATTGTATCTTGATTAATTGACATTTAGAAAATTGGACAACAATTTAATTGACATTTGGACAATTTAGTAATCTTATCGTCATAAGATTGACAGGCCGGGTTTACAGGTTATAAGGCCCGGGATGACATAACGATTCAATACCGCACACTTATAAATCGGTTCACGCATCTAGAAGATATGGTGGAATAAAGAAACGGACAACATACATACATAATACAGAACCATGAAAACGTCTACAATCCTTTTTTTTTTTGGGCAGTCGTGTAAAAAGACTTCAGTTGGGTACCAAGAGCTTCTGCTCCGAGCGTAAATAGCTAAAGGTTTCATCGAGGGTCATGGAGAAAGCCAAGCAAGAAAAGAAAATTTAATTCCCGTAATACGCTGCACACTTACCATAATTATATTTCTAACCAGTCGTATAAATAACGTTTTCGCCTATTCCGATATGAAATACGTCGTGGTCGCCGCCCCCCGAGACTCCGGCCGTCTCACGAATACAAAGAATGGCTGGTGAATAATTCAAATATACGGTGGCAATTTTTTAAAAGTGTATCTGCACGTGTGCCATGCACGATATAAATAATATGCAATGATTGCTTCCAAACACCAATTAAGGGTAAATGCAACTAAAATAATACGTCTTTTCATCTAATTTAATTTATTTCTAAAACAACTTTACATTATAAATAGTCCAAGGCGTTGTTTAAACACGGGCAAATAGTTATGGACATACTGAATAAATAGGTGATATCATAATAAAACTATGGTATATAACAATATTTACAAGACGTAATAATACATAGTAGAATTTAATAATTCAAATTTGCATCTACATAAACCTCTGTACAGTTTCAAACCTTAGTCAGTTGACTGATATACATGCCGCCAAAACACGGTAGTTAATATGAGCTCACTAGTGTGACAATATTATTTCGAAAGGCAAAATAAATAAATTTCTCCACGCTCACAGGTGAACATTTTTGTGACGTTATTTTCAAAACTTGACAATAAAAACGTATTGAATTAAACTAAATCTTCCCATTGTATTAAAAACCATTGATGTAATAAATAACGATTTTGGGACAAACTTTACATGAAGTGTTGCCTACAATCGCAACGTTGAAATCCGTTAAAATCGAAATTTACATTTTTTTTACAAAATTCTTGACACATTGTGTTTTTTAATTACAAGCTTAGTGTGTGTAATTAGGCCAATGGAAAGCTATATTTTATTACTAACCAAATATAAATGTTATTATAATCTAACATATATTTCAATAGCCTATCTCTAATCTCTAGTAAGAACCTTTTAACGTAAGCTCGATATCTCAAATAAGTCATAAATCGCAAATCTAGGCACAGGCGTAAGCCTAGTTAGACGTGTGACGTGCCTCGGGTCGTATGGGATTGAGATGAATCAACTTGTCTCTTTATTTAATTAGAAAGTAATGGTTTTTCCTAATGTAACCTCAGAAAAGATATGTAATATAAAATAAATAGATTTTTTTTTACTAGCAATGCTGATAAAACTAGTACTTAGAGGTACCTCTAATGCCTATACTACTCTCCCAAGCAAAATCGCTACACCTTAACAAGAAACATATAAGGCCCATATGCCGCTTACAATGTTTTTCATCCCTCCCCGTCCCGTCGCGGAAAAGAGGACATCTCAGTCCCGCGCACCCCTCGCTAATGTCAGTTGTCAGTCGTCCGTTTTTATGGAAAGATAGTTCATAATATCTAAAACCTAATTCCTAATAAAACTTCGAATGATAAAAAGCGACCATTTTTATATAATTTGGGTATGTAAGGAATGCCGAGTGACATCGACTCAATGGGTAAATCCAGACTTTATTTTTATTTATTTTCGCAATAAAGAAAAGTTGTCAATTCCAAACAATATTATGTACACCAATTACGTACAACAATAAAAGTGTTTTTGGACAAATAAAGTTGGATAAGTTGATGAACGAAAGAAAATAAACAATATCGATACATATTTCCGTTGATCGAAAATTACTATTAAAGTAGTCAATTCCAAACAAATACACTAATAAAAGTGTATCAGGACAAATAAAGCTGGATAAATTCGTTCTTGCTTGAATTTCGAGGCAAATGACGTTTTGACAGTCATAACTGGACTGCAGTAGCCTCTGATTGGCAAGCTGGACACATTTGGCTTTGTTTTAAGTTGGCATAGGTAAATACCCTGGATATGTTTGCTGTTGATGGATAAGCGTTTTAGATTGCATAGCCTGTATGGGAACACTTGGTTTTTGACTAAATTACAATAGTATGGATTGTACTCGTATATTATCGTACTAAAAATGCATTAATAAGTCATTCTTGAAAAAAATATTCAATATTTTCTTTGAACGCTCCTTGATTACTCGTGTTATGCAGCATATTGTATCATATCATTCGTTGTCAGGCACTCTTCGGATTAAGGACCATCGTTTTCCGAGAGGTTTATTAGCAGAAAAAGACCTAGGAGTATCAGAAATAAGAGATAGATAAGAGAAGGCGCTTCGAATATGAGAGGTAACTGGTTCTATAATCTGACTGCTCAGATAATATAAGAGAATGGAAAGTAATACCGAAGTAATGGAATTGCGAGAGTACTATCTCGACTAGATCTTGAAATACACCGGTCGATAAGGACGTACCTAATGATGTGGGATTACAGAGGAAGTGAAGGCAGAGGCGAGTGCGGACCGCATATTCTGTTACTCAATGAGACCTCATTTCTATTGCGGTAGCTAAAAATATGTGTATTTTTTTAAGGGAAAGTCTTGTAAACGCGCTAAAAAAATGTTTGAGTCGAAGAAGGAAATATCCATTTTGACCATTTCCAGACTGAAATTTGTTTGTGTGTTTGTGTGTGTGTATATGTGTGTATTCCTCTACTATAGTGCCTAAATGCTTCATCCGATTGAGTTAAAATTTGGCATGCAGGCATGGCAAGAGTTGAAAAGATTGTGGTTGAAAAGGGTTCACTAGAGGGGGCGCGCTAGTAATACTTTAATCTCATCTCAATCTCAAATATTACAGTTAGAGACTTGAAATTCATGAAGTATGCAGATGAGTTTTCGGACCGAAATCATGTTGTAAAATGGTTTTGGTTGAAAAAACGCGTACACAAGCGACGGAAATTATATTTAACGTCCGTCATATTTCGGAAAATACTTTAATAATTTTTGGAAAATAACATTCTAATACCACGGAAAATACTACAAATATTGTACGAATCGGCGCGCGGAGGGAGGTTGAGTCGACGCAGGGAAGGGGGCCTCCCCCTTCACCGTGTCGACTGGGCGTTGAGGGCGGGGGCGGATAGCGGGGGGGGGGGGGGGGGGGGGTTGTCTACTTGCCTGGAAAGTCTTAGGGTGTCACAACCGATTTTTTATGGTTTCGACATCGTAATCGGAACACATCGTAACACAACTGATCGTAATCGGAACACAAAAATTATCAAAATTAAATTGAATTAAAAAAAGGGAGAACACAAATAACCAATCCTGTGTGCGAAATAAAGTAATTCAAGAGATAAATTCATGTGCGGTTTCAATGCAATTCGAAGAGACATTTTTATTTCGCATTAGACTGACTGCAAAAAGGTGGTTTCACTTTCTATGACGTCTTCGATAATTGGTACAAATATATAAGCTTGGTAAACCCCTCCGTCCGATAAACCGTCAATCCTCCGAAATGTTTTCAAGAATCGCCATCGCCATTTTTCGCCATCATCCCTTTTCACGTCATTCGTAAAACCTCCACGTTCCGGCCCTCGGCGAGTATCTAACCAACGATAGCTCCGTATGATACAGTCTTCTTGAAGCCTGTCTGGTTTCTAATTTCTTTGGCTGCAGTTAATGCAACGAGGGATTACTGCGTCACCGCAGCGGTACGATTCATAGAGTGGCTGCATTGCAGCTTGTCTATTCCCTTGGCGCCGTGTCGCTGCCGATAAAGTTAATTGCCAGTTAAGCAACGTCAATATTATTAACGACAACGTTGTATAACATACATAGTTAATATATTATAGAAAACGGTCCGGGAGCTGACTATCTACATACGTTATAGTCGAGAATCAAACCAAAGAAAAAACATCTATAAATATGACATAACGACGATTAGCCGGCAACAAGTCATATTCCACCTTGACCAAATTTTACAGGAGAGCGAAAAAAACGTTATCTTTTTTGTTGACGCGAACATACCACGAATTTATAACCTCAAAATGAAACCATTGTGAGTTCGCAAAAATAGTTAACATAATATTGTTGTGTATTGTGACATATTGGGCTCGATTGCGTATCTTCGTGAATTAATATTGGAAAACAGTTTATGCGAACGATAAAGAGCAGTGCGTTAGAGCAGAATGTAAAATGATCATATTTATATTTTTTCGAAATTACCTGCTAATAAACTACAAAAACTACCAGCCGAACATAAGACCACCTAAATTAGTTTGAAAACATTTCGCCCAGTCTTAGATTATGCCGCTTTATGTTAGATTCGTAGTTTTGTACTGGAAAAGTGACAACCGTTTATTTTATATTCCGCTCTAACTTATAGCCCTGTCTCGCTGACATAAACTAATTCCAATTTTAGTTCACGAAGAAACGCAATCGGGCCTATTATGTCCAAAGCTTGGCCATAATAATGTTAGGATGTATTTATGGCCAAGCGCAGATTCCCAAATTCTGGCTAATGCCATTGATTATATAGCGTATTAGATTGCTCAACGTCAACCGATTTGACAAGCAGGATCTTACTACGAAACGCAACGTGTAGATGGCACTAATAGTTCCAAAAATTGTGTAGTCGTCTATTATTATGTTCAATATGGCGACTTCCGTGGTATTACAGTATGAATGGCATTCTATCTCTTCGTATTAATTCTGTAATGTAATCAGCCTACAAAAAGATGCCATAGATGACTCGAGCCTTCGGGACATACGATACAGGACAGAACGTTACGGAGCATGATTTTTACACCAATAAAAAAAAATACTTGTGGCACTCGGGGACTGCTGCGGTAAAGCTATTGCATAGCATTTTTTTAACAACTTATGCAATTATATTTATTTATTTATTTTATTTATGCAGTATTTTTTTTCTTTGATATTAATTCAAGTTACACTTTTTGAGCGTGGTGACCGATAAGAAAACATTTTTTTTCTTTTATTGAATAAATGAGAAGTTAATATTGTTTAAAATATTTTTATTATCTTACAATACCTACATGTAGGTTATTGAGGAATTGCTATCATTGAAACTATAGGTTTATGGCAATTGAAATAAGAAATACAGAAACATACTGTATTAATTCAATTTATTTCTGATATCAGATAACTGCGCTCTATCGGAAAACGTTGAAATTATTCCGAATCATTTGCGGCTGCGGAAGCAAATGATTCGGAATAATTTAAACGTCCTCCGATAGAGCGCCGCGCACGAATTTTATTCAATAAAGCAAAATAAAGGGATATTATTCTTTGACTATTCGAAAAAATTCGTAGATAAAAAGAAAGATAATTAAATTATCTAAAATGGTGCAGGTTTCATAATAATACGCCAGATCGTATTTGCGTTGTAGTCGTTTTTGTGTTCGGTTAGACTTAATTTCACAAATTAATTACCTATGTAATATAAACAAAATCTAAATTATTCAAGATTTTTTTTTTCAAATCGTAAGCAGTACTCGTTTAGACGTAATTATCAGTTTAAAATCATTAATTTTCGTTAAGAAATTTCTTCATTCGGTCGCCGCGCTGGCCTAGGCCCGCGATAAAAGCTATGCAATAGCTTTAAAACGCAAATTATTTTTTTTCACGCGTACGAGTCTCACATATTGTATAACCGGCGATATACAATTTGACAACGGGACGACGTCAATTCCAGCAACGACGCTTTCGCACAAATATAGTTTGATTCGTGTGCCAGATGACTAGATGTAATAAACGCGCTTCCGAACTAGACGGGATGAACGGCGACCGTGACGAAGCGTCCAAAAACACGTCGAATGGACGGCGCCGCCTTCGAGTACCCGGTTCAATGAACGCCGCTGATAAGGCGATATTATGATTTGCTCCGTTTCCTTTTGTTCAATTGATCGATATAAATTGCCCGCTAGAGCCATGAGATATGCCGCACCTACACCATTCAGGTGGCCGCGGTCGCATTGAATGCATCACGTTTCAGCTTGCTACTGCGCTATAGTCCAAGAACTTTTCGGTAATTATATTACAACCCTATATTTTTCAAATGGTCATCAATGAGGCGCGAGTTGTTCAAAACAAGATTTATACTTCGAGTTCGAGAAATGAGGACCTTACAGTTTTTAGTGTTTTTTTCAGTTTATTTTTTATTTTTAGGCTATTAAATATTGTTGTTTTGTGATTATACTCTAATCACTCAATATACCAAACTCACCCGTACCGCATGCGTTATCATTGGCATATGATTATCATTACTTTATAAACATGCCTCTTTAGCCATGCCATATTAAATATGCCATATTACCTATGTACTATTATTTAGTAGTTTTATTTCTCCACAAATTAGGTTCATTTTAATTAAATAAGATTGAAAATTTTTTCTTCTTTAAATATTTTAATATTAGCTATGTTTAATTTTAATTATAACTTTTATTTTTAGACCGTCCTTAAGAATGTGTATATTAATTATTTAACTGTGAGGAATATTGATAGGTACAAGCAAACCCACATTTTATCCATAAGGTTTAGACATAGAAACCAATTCTCGTTTTTCGTCATTGAGAAATTAAAAATACCTAAGGTAGGTACTTAACTATATTTAAAGCCTTTTAGTCATATAGAACTATTAATGTATATGAACAACTGCAATTTAGATACATAATTATCGATAAAGACTATTTTATTCTATTCTGCAGATGAAATAGGGTGCGTGTAAATTAAACTACTGATTGGCAAAAAAATGGGGCAAATAGTTTAAATGCCAATAATTCCAGACAATTTTTACGCAGATACCATTGCGTCGCAAAGCTACATATTATGACCGATTTCAAAACTTCTCTGGGTAATTTGTTTTGATTATCAATGGGAAGATTACGTTAGAAGCTGTCATACTTCGTCTTAAAAAAAACTTGTACGTTTCAACTAACTTACTACTTATTACTTTTTTCCGTCAACAAAATTAGTCACCTAGTAGGCAGTGTTTAAAGTGTAATAATATATTTATATGTTTAGGTATGTAGCATTTTTTTATAATTAGAAGTACGTATTGTGCGTAATTAATGCTCCTAATTAGCAATGATAAAATATACTTAACCAAGCTACTGTTAGGATGATTCATTGTATGTGGTGATTGTACAACTTTGTGGGGCGGTAAAAATAGCATTATTACTGTCATTATCAAAATAATTGGATCGTGTTGGATTGTTTTATCGCACTCAACTTATTTATCATTATATAATTCTGCAATTTTTACTAAAAATGTTGATTACACAGAAAAGGGGCATTCTAAAATTGTAAACAAAATTGATCAAATGACCAAGAGTGGCTTCATCACCAACAGTACTCGATATGACGAAAAACGATTACATTCGCAAAGTTGATTAATTCCTTGAGAGATCCTCTGTTTTTAAGAATAAATACCTGAATTATTGGAGATCATAATCCATTTATCATTTATAAGTTCTTGCGACTTATAGAAACAATGTAATCATAAAACATGTATACACCTTTCAGGTATTTCATATACTTTGACTCTAATTAATGCCATTCAGCAATAATGCAATATATTTTGGTCAAATTTTGATTTCAGCTTCCGCTCTATCGACTTAAAAACTCTGACATGTTTTTACTGCGAATTTAAATTGTTCCGTCATGATGACTAATACAGATCATGAATCAGTTTGCTATTTTTTTCAGAATTTTATAATACGTATTTTCTATATAAACAAAGTTTCATTAAAAATGACAGAAAGCCATAATCAATTTTTGATATCCTTAATTTCTTCAATTTTGGGGACATCAATCAATTTCTGGGATCCATAATAGGGTCCTAGAGAACGCTATTGGATCGTCGCTGTACCACGACTTTATTTCAAGGAAACTGCTTGATAAGCCACTAATGCCTATATAGTATTCCGTTCCCGTAAGATATGAAAATACATGACATGAAATAATATGATTAGTGAGACTAATCATTATAATTTAATATGTTATAACCCCAGTTGGGAGGCCAAATTCCGTTATGTAGGTAGGTCTGTTTCTGCGTGCGATTTTCTAAAGAACGCGTCGTTCGATTTCAAAAATTCTTTCGCCTTTAGGTTTTACTCGTTAATGAGAGGAGCTGATTAGATAGATTTCGCCTTCCACACATTTGATGGAAATGAGAGCTGCTATACATATGGACGTCTTTGAAATCGCATTTTTAGCCGTACGATCACTGATCAGGGCAATCGGGCGGGTCAGGTGCGTAATGAGCTGGCGAAGTCCATCTGAGCGCACGATAACTCGAGAACGGCGTAACGCACGGCGACGACAAAGAAAAATTTCTGGCCATCACTCAATCACGAAGGAAAGGTCAAATTTGCGTTTCTAGAAACGAAAACAATACATACTTACCTAATAATAGACTTTAGTAACCGGACAATAATTTTCTTCTTCCAGTTGTATTCGTGAGTTCAATAAACGTTATGGTGGCTGCTCCCAGCCCTCATAGCGTCCCCCCTCCCCTTTTCCCCACTAACATCCATACCTTCCTCGTCCACCGCCCCCCACAACAAAATTTAATTCAAGTGTTACTTGAAAGTGAAGGAATTCGAGCTCTACACAGCAAGGAGATTTAAAGGGGCCGAGATTAAAAGCGAAGCCTGGTTTAGAAATCCAAAAAAACATGTTATTCATGTTATTTTAACTTAACCCGCTGAGCACGTAACATCCATTTGGGGACATGAATGGCGGCCGCCGAAATTCTGAAACGTCCACTACTGGATATAGCGCTCGGCTCTTACGAAAATGTCGTTTAAATTTCGAAATGCGATTGTATATTCTATCGAATGATGCCATAATATAGCCAAATATGTCTCACTGTGAAATTGCTCGATTGCCGCATGCGATCATAGTTTTATGAATAACTACGTCCCTTACAAAAACATCGATGACATCATTTCTGACCGACGTGTGACCGACGAACTGCGACGCGAGCCGGCTACACTAAAAAGTGATTTTTTGTGCGATTTTGTGTGATTTGGTGATTAAAAGTGAGTGATTTCCTTTCTAAAACTCTTAATCAACGAGCATTACTTATTGTGCGTAGCCCATTTCCTTTTCTTCATTTGTTTTCGAGTGAAAAACTTTGTGCGGCCAGGCGCCTTGTTTATCAAAATGGCTGGTAATTTTCGTCACACTTTTGAAACGACGAAATATCACTTGATATGACGTAATATTTGTTTATTTCGCTAATTAAATAGTTATTACTTCATTTACATCAAAAATAATCATAGGATTAAACGTATTTTGTGAATACAAAGTGTTTGAAACTGTCACCAGTTTTTTTGAGTTTGTAATTTGGCGGCAAAAAGCGATATTTCTCAATGTGTATAGTGAAACATAGTATTTCTATCGATAATGAACTAAAAAAAAAAGCCGACGAAAAATTTTTTTTCGATATTTTATTTTTGAAGAAATTTGTATATTTGAATATTGGATTTTATAGTGAAACTAAAATAACATAAAACTTATCATGCATAAATAAATAAAAAATGCAGCAGTAACATAAAAGTTTTTTCAAAATTTGGGCTTATTTACTGAGAAAAAATTGGACTGTTTCGTCCTAAAGCTTCTGTATGCTCACCTGACCAGTCAAAACGATCTAATATCTTTATAACTCCCTGAAGTGACGGGCTCGCCTGTAGCTGCGCCCATGGTTGACTCACGGGCGAGGAACTCCTCAACGGTCAAAAGCACAGACGCATTGGGATGACTATTTTGACTTTTTTCTTAAAAAATGTGTTTTTGTTTTTTTAGATGTCAAGAAGATTCAATCTAAGCCCTGATCGGACCCCTCCTCGTGCCTTCATGGAGCTCCTGGAGGGGTCCGTGTCCGAATATTCGGACGAGGAAGCGGGTCCGGTATTTTGTTACGAGGACGGTGACGATGAATTGGACGACGATTACGCATACGTCCCCTGCGATGTTGATATCGAGGAACGTCTCGATGCCACATCGCAGGCGATAGATCTGCCAATCGATCGGCAAGCCGTTGAAATCGAGGGCCATCTCGATCTCAACGACTTGCCGATAGATTGGCAGAGCCCAGGTGGTACTCTCCGACAATTGTAAGTATATATGTCAGTCTCTAGTCAGACTGTCAGACAGTATCAGTCAATTTATTTATTGTGTTTTTATCTTTCGATAGTCACTCGTCACCGTCCTCGGCGGACCCGCAACCGTCCACAAGTGCCGGCGCGTCGGCTGAGCCGCAACCATCGACCAGTGCCGGCGCGTCGGCTGCCGAGCCTCAGACGCCGTCGCCGTTCAAGAGGCCGACGATTCGCCGCCCGCCGCCCAGGACTGAACAGCGCTCGCCGCCCGGCACGGCCTACTACTGGCCGGACCATTTCCTCTCTCCAAGCTACAGAGAGGTAAGAAATACAAATATTTATTTATTTTCCAATATTATTATCCAATATCAATATTATATCAATATTTTCCAATATCAATATTATATCATAGTGGAACTTATAACAGCCGTAAGAGGCCAACGCCTTAACCGCGAGATAGCCAGAAGTGTAACCCAACGGGCTTACACTCACGCCCTTACTTCCAATTGCGACCAGATTCGAGAGTTCGAGGTCGCTTGCGCGGTCCTCTCCCTTACGAAGCGGTGAGACGGTGTAAACCGAATCTATCGCGGACCACGGCATCCTTTGCCAGGCTGTTTACCCAGGATCGGGTTGCCGATGGTCGTTTCAAGAGCAGTCGCCGTAAGGTCCGCAACCACCCCCGCTCTATAGGAAACAGTACTGCTTCCAGACTCCCCTGACTGTTAGTCAGAGTGCGCGATCGATTGGCTTATGCCGCACGGTGCGCAGACCGTATAGGAGCGCCAGAAGGTAGATTTCCAGGGGAAACTGACTAAAATATCCTCGTTTAAAACGACGTTATCAATTTAATCAATTATAATAAATAAATACAAACGGAGCTGCCATGGAATTCACCGACCGGAGTCGGGCCCATCATAATACTATTTTTTTACACTTCTGGGGGGTGAGCAGTGGATTCCGGACTTACGAACCGGCTGTGGTAGGTTTAGGACAGCTGTCTTGCCACATGTGAGCGTTCACCTTGCCACCCATTCACTCCCCCTTCGATTACTAATAAATACATGTACGTAAATGCAAATGTATGTAAATAATAATAGTATGTAAATAATAGAAGTAGGTAAATGTATATATTTATGTATAAATGAGAATATTATATGTATAATGTTAAATATTATATAAACAAGTAAAATATTACCATAGTTCTATAATTGCAGTATAAAATTACGTGCGCATCTTAATTTAAAAGAAAAGAATCTACCCTAGTACGTGCACCTAGTTGGGTAGTTTTTAAGACATAATTTTTGTACTACTTTCTCTTAAATAAAGCATTATCTATATAGCTATATCAAGCTCTCGCTAGCTCGTTCACAGAGCACCAACACGGGTTTCTTAAAAATCGGTCGGTTGTTACAAACCTCGCTCATTTTACTGATTATACTTTGGGACGTATGGATCGGCGTATTCAGGTGGACGCGATATATACTGACTTCTCAAAGGCCTTTGATCGTGTCAATCATGTTGAGCTAATAGCTCTTTTATATACAATTGGCTTTTATTATAATTACAATATACATAGACAATTGACTTTTATATATAATTAACTTTAAATATACAATTGGCAATGATGAAATTCTGGAAGTAGATCGAGTGCGTGATCTAGGAGTCATCTTAGATCGCAAGCTTTTATGAATAAGCACATTGATTCAGTCGTCAACAGGGCTTACAGCACCCTCGGTTTTATCATGAGAGTTTGTAGACCTCTTAAAAACACTCATTCTTTGACAACGGTTTATGTTGCATACGTACGCAGCCTGCTTGAATTTGCTTCTAATATTTGGTCTCCACAGTATGCTACATACAAGCTGAGGATTGAGCGTATTCAAAAACGATTTATACGTCATCTAAATTACCGCTTATTTTCCAGCGGCTTGTCGTACGCTGAAGGTCTGCAACGCTACGGTTTAGAGACATTAGAGGACCGGCGAGTAGTATCAGATATGTCGTTTCTACATAAAAGTGTGTAATGATATAAAATCGAACGCCTCCTGTCAAATAGAATACTTAATATCTAAACCAAACCATGCCAAGTAAGTACACCTATTGCCATCTATACGCAGCAACGGGAAGGCAAGGTGAATGGTCTTCAAAGCGTAAAAGTAGTAATTAGTCGATTCATTCATTATCCTAAAATTTAAATCAATTTCAAAACTTGTAGCGACATCTAGCGGAAAAGAAAAGCGAGAAATGTTACCGTCGATAAGCAGATAACTGTAAAAATGCCGACAAGAGAATATAAAATGTATTAAAATAAGATTAAAACTCAATAAAACAATAAAACGTTTATATATTCGTTAAAAATGAAGCGTAATAGCAATAAACCACTAAATAAAATAAAACTAAATAGACTGAGCTAAATCATAATTAGAAATTGATTCGATAGATCAGATGCAGCACTAACGGATGAACGAACGCAGTAAAGGAATACGCGAGATTGGCGCCTTGGTATAAATTTATCTCGTGATCCAATAAATATATAAAAAAAATAACTCCTGAGTTCACAACGCCCTGACGGAAGACTGTAGCATCCGTCAGTGTGATAAATAGTGCATCGACAAATCAAACGATGTCGGATATTCAGTAATGACAAATATCGTACTTATAAGTACCTTAAAAAATAAAAAAATCTCAGCTGATTGGAGCAATAGTCAACCGATATTGAGAAAGTGACTTAAAACTATTAGCATACATTGATCTGGAAGTATTTAACTATAGAACACCTTTGATAATCCACTAGATAAGAATTGTGTCATAGAACATCAAAAATCAATATTTCTCATCAAGACGAGATCTTAAAAGTGTAGGTTACAAGCCGATCTTAACTTATAAACCTCAAATTGATTCAAACTATCTAAAACCAAGTGCATAAGGGTCTAACAAATTGGTCTAGACACATAGAATACTCCTTATTATTCTTCTTCTTCTTTTGGAGAATACATTTTAGTCAGGACAGGAGAAATTCACATATGAAGGAGCGCGTACAAGAGGAAACAGGGCTATCCACTTGAAATCTTATTCTCTGCATACTTTGAATATCTTTATACATATATTAGCATCTTCCTCTTCGTTTAGTCACTTCTCCGTTCAATTTTATCTTCTTCATCAAGCGCTTATCGCTGATGACACATCGCGCGCACGTCTAAGTAAGTAATAATATAAAAATAAAAGTTATACGCTACAAATGTCTCCCAATTGGTGGGGCTGTTTGAAGGTTGTTTGAAGATTGGTTGAAGATTGATTAGCATAGATATTAAAATTATAATCCATAGACTCAAACAATATAACAAGAAATTAAATATAACAATAAAAGAAAATAAAAAGATAAATTTAAAAAAAATTGCTACAAAATGGCGTGCCCAAAGTGGGGCCAATAGAAGCAACAACAATAAGTAATGTAAATAAAAAATAATTCGCTACAAAATGGTGCCCAAAGTGGGGCCAATAGTAGCAAAGCAAACAATCATAATTAAAGAAAATAATCATAATAAATAATCATTATAAGAAGAAATTACAAGTAATATAAAAGATAATATTAAAAAAATTGCTACAAGTGTTCATACTGGGTTGGACAGTTCATACCTCCGGAGTAGGGTGAGCATATGAGCGCCTTCCCGACTCGCACGTGCTCACTCAACTTTTTACGTACCAAGGTTCAACACTAACTATGGTTCCAATTCGTTATTGCCGCGCGTTATGTATGCATACAATGTATGCTTTAACGATATTGACATATTTAACCATCAGAATAGTCGATCCTTTGTTAAGGAAGTACGTGAAAAGCTGATTATCAGATCGGATTGAATTAGCATGCACAAGCACTCACAAGCACATTCGCACTACAGATACACACACCCACACATACATACACGCACCATATTTTGTAATCCTTATATAGCAAATATAGTAAAGGCGGAATATTCTTACTTTCCAGAGGTCTCCGTTGCGCGCTCTTCGGTCTTCGCCCGCTGGCTCTGGCACATCATCACCTGCCTCTGTTTGGTCGCCGAGTGCTCTAAGGTTAGAACTTATTCATTTTATATTGACTTTTTGATCGATCGATTGGTGGGGGTAGGTACATCAAGACAGTAGACAAAGTACAAACGCGAGAATTAACCGAAGCGGCCAGACTACATTTGCCATTGTGCGTCGTAAGTGCGACGGGGTCGCACGTGTCTTCGTTCTCCCATAATCTCTCCTATATAAGCGCACTATAACGCTCGTCACCAGTTAAAGGTTATCTTATTTTTACTTTGTTTTCACCATCGAGTAAGTTTTCAGAAATTCACAAAACGATCACAAACAAATTTATTGAAATTTATGTTGGCAATTGCAATTTAGGGGCAATTGTAGCATTCGTTGAGGATCTTATATGTTTCAACGAGGTCACCCCTGGTCCGACGATCCTTAAGTGTAGGCAGCTGCAATCTGCGGAGTCGTTCTGCGTATTCCAGATTTTTGAACCCCATTGGCATCTCGGTCGCTCGGCGGTTTCAGGCTGTGACCTCTTAAGTGACGGTTTGAATTGAACACAAACATGCTTTCCAACTCTAGGCAGTCATAGTGTTGCCTCAGTATTTTGTATGTCTCTATGAGATCTCCTCTGCATCTCCGTCGCTCCAGAGTTGTCAGTTTGAGGATTTTTAATCTACGTTCATAGGGTGTTTTTCTTAAGGTTTTTGGCAGTTTTGTCGCTCTACGTTGTATACTTTCAAGCGGGTCGATGTCCTTGGCAAAATAAGGATTCCAGATTTGAAAACAATACTCAATCAGAGGACGACTGTAGGTTTTGTTAATTTTTTGAAATGTCTGTATCGTCAATACTTGAAAAGCTTTCTTTACCAAATATAGAAGTGAGTTTGCCCGTTTTACGATGTTTTCAATATGGTTTGCCCATTTCTAGTTGTCCGTTATCGTTATACCGAGATGCATTTCTTAGGGTTGATTTTAATAACCCAGACTTGAGACCATTTTGTGATTTCATCTAAAGCTTCTCTTAACGTTCCACAACTCAAAACAGCATCTGCAGTAAGCTAACATCATTGTTTAAATTTGAATTTTCAGCGTCCCTTTGGCGGCGGCGGGGCGAGTCCAGGGGAGAGCAGCGGGCGGGCGGCGCTTGAGAGCCGGCGCACGGGGCGGAGCGGCGGGCAGCGGACGGGCCGGCGCGGCGGCTGGCGAAGGAGGCGGCGCAGTGGCTGGCGGGCGAGGCGGCGCGGCGGGCGCCGGGCGCCGGGGGCGGGCAGCCGGCGGGGGGCGACGGGGGCGAGCGGCGGCGGGGTCGAGGGGGTTTAGAGGCGGTAGGCACGCCGCCAACAGAGCTGTGCTCGGTGAGACTGTGTGGTGTCGAGGTGATCCGATTATTGAAGTATGTAAGAATGATGAAGACATCCCCGCGCCATTGAAAGAGTTAGTGGATAAGGCGGAGAAGGTTTCTCGTGATCGGCGCGCTAGGGAGACAGCAAGGTTATTGCGGCTGCGGGACGTCGGCACGAATGCGGACGAAAGCGACGAGAACGAGTTGTCAGTGGATGCGGAATCCATCATATCGCGGGAACTGTTCGAAGGAGATAGAACGGCAATGCAATTCCAGTGGTTCCCTATGGATACTTTTAGGGGCCGCCGGGAAGAATTTCATTGTCGCGCTGGTCCTACCGTTCAGGTCCAAAGTGAATATGAGGCGTTCCGCTCTTTTTGGGACGATCAAATTCTGGAGCATATCGTGCAGGAAACTAATCGGTATGCTATAGAACTGTCGGCTGCTTCGGAAAGGTTTGCTAGAGATTGGTACGAGACAAATGTGCATGAAATAATGATACTTCTTGCATTTTACCTTTTGAGTGGCATTGTTAGGCTGCCATCACAAAATGATAAATTTTCAAATCATCCCCTGTTGAAAAACCCCGTGTTTAGAAATCTAATATCAAAAGACCGTTTTTGGTATTTAAGCGGAGCCCTTCATTTTGTAGACAAGTCTACCCGCACGCCCGACTCACCCAGGACTTTCTGTCTTGGTCCATTGGTTGATCACTTCAACGAAAAGTTTCAAACTAATTACGTGATGGAACAAGACATATCGTTGGATGAGTCGTTGCTGTTATGGAAAGGTAACCTGCTCTTCAAGCAGTTCATTAAAACTAAATCCGCCAAATTCGGCATTAAAACATTTGAAATTTGCGAATCGACTACTGGTTACCTGTGGTCGTTTCATATTTATACGGGTAAAAATCACGCTGATCAATCTCCGCTTCCAAAGAGCACCGAGATTGTCGCACGCCTCATGAAGCCTCTTCTAAACAAAGGCTATATTTTGTACATGGATAATTGGTTCAATTCGCCTATGTTATCAAGGTTTCTGAAGCGGAACAAAACAGATTGTGTTGGCACTTTGCGTAGATCGCGCAAAAATGTGCCGGCACTGCTCCAACTGGCAAAGGTTGATCAAGGCACTTGTCTAGCACGGCATTCCGGGGATGTTGTTGTGATGGCTTACCAAGATAAGAACCAGATTTACGTAACGTCAACATACCATACCACTGAGTCTCTACTAATAGACGGTAGACCTGGACGTCCATCACACTATAGACCGGCGCTTATTGCGGACTACAATCTCAAAATGGGTGGTGTTGACAAGAAGGATCAACAGCTAGAGCCTTTCCTGGTTGAAACTAAAAAAAATATGAAGTGGTACAAGAAACTTTTCAAGAGACTCCTCAATGTATCTGTATTTAACAGTTGCATTGTCTTCAGAAAGTGTTTTCCCGAGAAGAGAATGATTTCTCACAAGGACTTTCGATTAAATTTGATTGAAGAGATTATGGAGCAGCATTTGGCTCATGTCCCTCTTCGAGCAAGTCATGTACGACCAACCAGAGACGTCCGCTTACCAGCTGTACGTTTTTCAGGCTCTGGGCATGGACATTACCCAGAGCTAATACCTGCCAATGCTGCAGGTAGTACTCCGCGAATTCAATGTATCTGGTGCAAACTACGTCGTCCTCGAGTACCAGGTAAGATTGGACCAAGAACCAGGTTCCAGTGTAAGAAGTGCTTAAAGCCACTGTGTTTGGAACCACCTTGTTTCGAGGAATTCCATACATTGGAGTAGGCTGATTCTCTGTTTTATAGTGATTTTTATAAAAATAGTTGACATTAGTTTACCTATAGTATCATTATTTCAGTACGATGGATGGATGGATGTGTGATGATTGATTGGATCTGTAGAATTTGGGGGGGGGGGGGTGTTGGCTCGGTGCTCGATACAAACTAAAAGTTATCCAAAATCGAAGACTATCGCGGTTGTGACATTATAAATAGGATAGAAAACGAATTTACCACGTGAAATTTGTAGGACCCGACGTTTCGGTGACGTTGTCTACCCTAGACAAAGGCGGCTGCAACGTCACCGAAACGTGGGGTCCTACAAATTTCTCGCGGTAAATTCGTTTTCTATCCTAAAAAATAAAAGTTATCCATCTCTGATACTTGGTAATAACTGTATTTCATCATTAGGTATAATTTTATGTACCAACTGATAAACTGTATGACTCACACTGAGAAAAATATTAGATTGATTCTTACATAATGTTTTATATAGAATAACGATGTTTTACTCTAAAATCGAAGACTATCGCGGTTGTTTGACATTATAAATAGGATAGAAAACGAATTTACCGCGTGAAATTTGTAGGACCCGACGTTTCGGTGACGTTGCAGCCGCCGTTGTCTACCCTAGACAACGGCGGCTGCAACGTCACCGAAACGTCGGGTCCTACAAATTTCACGCGGTAAATTCGTTTTCTATTCTATTTATGAGGTTTTACTCGAAATTTTGTTGTATTACAAGGAGTTTTGATGAAACTCCATTACTCGATTATATGTATCATTATATTTTAACATGATTCATGTGTCCGACTAACCGTACGTATACTACTACATGCTGCCATGTTAGAAGCGAGATCCCAAGTCGCACCTAATGAAATATACGTAATCCTTGTTGAAACATGCGTATTTCCGTGTATTACAGCGCTATATTTTTCTCAGTGTACAGCTTGTTTGTATCGGCAAGCCACAAGTTGCCGCCGTCGCTCACTACTCACTACCGTTGAATAAGCCGATACTCCGCAATTTTTTAATTGTTTATATTTTTCTATGTTTCGTTTGTATTCTATTTTTTTTATTCATACGTAATCACGCTGTGATGTAACATGATGTGTTTTTTGTGATACATTATAAGTTTTTATCAAATGTGGCAATTTTTAAACGTTCATGTATTTTGTACTGGAAATTTAGTACCAATAAAAAAATTGAAAGCATAAGTCGCATAAAATATAATTGATAAAATCCAATCTTGTCAACTTTTTTCACTTAGATTTTTTTTGTCAAATTTTTCTATGTTTCCTTTGTATATAAAGAAACCAATACATGTATACCTAATCCAACTGATGAAAGTTTTTATTTTAGTCGGTACAATTGTTTTATTTGTTTATTTTGTATTACATGTTTGTTTTATTTTTATCAAATGAGTGTTGTTACTATAAAATTTTGTACTGGAAATTTAGTAAATAAAAAAAAAATGGTTTGTTGAGTTTTCTTCTAGGATTTTTTAATAATAATAATTATTATTATTATAAATAGCTTTTAAAACGAATTTACCGCGTGAAGTTTGTAGCACCCGACGTTTCGGCGATGTTGCAGCGGCCGCTGTCCAGTCTACTCTGGATAACGGCGGCTGCAACGACGCCGAAACGTCGGGTGCTACAAACTTCACGCGGTAAATTCGTTTTTTAACCACTTTGTATAATGCCTTTGCCATTATTATAAAATCAAAAACTTAACGCGTTTGTTTGACATTATAAATAGCTTTATAAACGAATTTACCGCGTGAAGTTTGTAGCACCCGACGTTTCGGCGATGTTGCAGCGGCCGCTGTCCAGTCTACCCTGGACAACGGCGGCTGCAACGTCGCCGAAACGTCGGGTGCCACATAGTTCACGCGGTAAATTCGTTTATAAAGCTATTTATAATGTCAAACAACCGCGATAATCTTTTTCATAATAATTGCAAAGGCATGATACAAATGTGGTTAAAAAACGAATTTACCACGTAAAGTTTAGACACCAACGTTTCGGCGACGTTGCAGCCGCCGCTGTCCAGTCTACCCTGGGCAACGTCGCCGAAACGTCGGGTGCTACACACTTCACGCGGTAAATTCGTTTATAAAGCTATAATGTGAAGCAACCGCGATAGTCTGATTTCATAATAATTGCAAAGGCATACAAAAGTGGTTAGAAGTTTTTCGAATGTATTGAAAACTTGACGCTTATTAGATGTCCAATAACTAATTATTATACTCCAGTCACATTTCATAGAAGAAACTAGAAAATCACACTCCGAATTTGCCTAAACAAATGAGCACGCACCGCGGCGATATTGCATAGACAGGCGCGCTGCCTAATTTTATCGATATTCGCGAAATCGCGGGGTGCGCATACCTATTTGTTTACGTAATTAGTATGAAAGAATTACCATATTTTGAGTGTGATTTCCTATAGTTTTTCTATGAAATGTGACTCTTTAGAGTATAATAATTAGTTATTAGACATATAATAAGCACATAATAACACAATATATTTGAAAAACTTTATCCACTTTTGTATTATGACCTGTCAAAATTAATACCAAATTTTCGTCACCGACTCGCAAAAGTTTGGATTTTTCTGTAATATCAGACAAAGTTGAAAAGTCTGGTATGATTTTATAAGAAGTGTAGTGTAGTGGAAAAGTTATTATGAAAGAATTTCATATAAATAAAGTCCCTAAGTAGTCAGAAATACAAAATTAAAAAAAAAAAATTTTACGAGGAGACATCAAATTTTTCTTGGTTATTATGACTGAAAAACTAAATATTTTTGTATGCAAAGAAGTAAAACAAAATAATGGTTTTGGTAAAGCATTTAATAAAGAACATAACTGTAAATACAATTTCCGCATAGACTTTCGTGTTTTGTGATAAAAACATCGAAATGATAAATAGGCGAGTTTTTTCACTTCGCCAAATTTGTAATTTGTCGCCATTATTATCTTAATTGATTTACGAGATAAGATTATAATGTTTTATATGTCAAATTTCAATGCGATCATTTTACAGTTCTTCTTTTTACGATCCGTATAGTGGTTTACAAGTTATGGTCGTTTTTATCAAGGTCGTCGACTGGCGTTGATTTCGCGCGCGAAAATGTCGCGCGCAAAAGTGATGGGTGAGTTTTTACCTCGCAACAGGAGGGGTTAAAGTTAAAATCTATTCATGAATCTTTTACCTCTGGAATAAATTATAGTCTCGGATTGCTGTAAAGGTAAAAAAAACTTACTACTTTTCTGTAAAGAAAACTTTAAACGCGTTTTTTTCAAAACCATGTTTTTCAGATTTGCGCCGGTGATAATAAAAATTACTTGACGGATCCAAATGTTAAAAAAAAAATAAAAGGTTAATCAATTCCTTTCTATATAAATTTTAAAAATCTGAAAAAAAATGTTTATATATATTTTTTTACTAGTTAAACACATTTTTTTTGGGCAAAAATCGATTTTATTTATTTGAACCCTTAAAAAAATATAAATATATTAACTTTGAGTATTTTTTTTAGTTCATCTTTAAAATACACATGTAAAAAAATATATCTTAGTTATTTTTTTTTGTTTCAGGAAAATCTACGCAAGCAGATACCGTCATTTCTGCAGCGGTAGCTACATTTGCATTTCAATACCTCAAAAATAGTTTTTTTTACTATTTAAAAAAACATTTTTCTTTCAAATGTTAATCAAACTAATATAAAAGATTCACGAAGAGCTTTTAACTTTACGTTGAAAAAAAAAAATCAAGAAAAACATGTTTTTTTTTGCTTTCTAAACCATCTTTATTGGACTCAGTAGAAAATTAAAGAAATCCTCACGTGCAGTATGAAGACTGTATTTTAAATGCATGGAGATTTAAAGATACATCTGGACTCCGTTCGTGGGAAGCTCAAGAAGTAGACACTCATGTGGATAATGCGTTTTTACAAATGAAAGAAAATATTTAAATTCCACTTCATTCCACCCCCACATCGTTCAAATAAAATTTAAGACATTTGAAGGGTCACTATGAATAATGATCAAAACTTCAACTTTTTGGTAATTATATTTTTAAAATTCAATAGCCTCGAAAATGACAATTTGGCGAGGTTTTGAGTAAGAAAAAATAATATTTTGTCTGTAAAGCAAATACATTATGAGATTCAATAAAATACACTTTTCTTTAGTTATACCTGAGAAAAAAAAGCGAAAACGAGGAAAAGTCACTGGTGTTGATCAGTATTCCCCATCACAGTTCTTCCTCAGCGCAACCGGAGGGTCATTGAGGTATCTCACCTCTGAACGACGGCTATATTGCTGGATTTGACCATTAATTTTAAAAAATACATTTTTAGTATACGATTATTTATTGTCGTGACTATTATTATTTTGATAATTATGGCTATAGACATTGTGCTATTTATTTGATCAGCAATCTTAATTATTAGATAATTTTCTAATTATCATGGTTTTCAAACCGATTATAAATTACAAAAATTAATGTATATAGTTAAAACTATCACAATCGTTAATAGTCCGTAATTATGACATTACTTAGAATGTTAGATGCATGACGCATCCAAGTGTGGGAATGCCTACCTACTGGAGTAAAACTAAATTGCATTGTATTGAACTGACGGTGGGCCTTGATCATTACGTACTTTCTATCACATGTTTTCTTCTCCCTTTATTTAAGGGTAGTCTATGATCTTTTATTTAACAATCGATGCATGCTTCGATTCGTTTGGGAACAAGCCACAACATGGCATTAATACCTCATTTAAAAAAAAACCGAAACCCTTCATTTGTTTATAGTGAATGTAATTGTGATCTTGTATTCTCGGAGCAAGGAATATTCAAGCATGCAGAATTTAAACACCGTTCATAGGAAATGGAAGAAATGCTCATGCGATCGTGCTTGTAAACGACAAGCAAACATGAAAAGGTTAAACTAGAAAGAAAGGCAAAACGATTGTTTTGGTGACTTTTGGGTTTATTTTCGGCATGAGTTTTGCTCCTGTTCCCTCACCGCTACGCCACAGTATAATATATATATATGTGTCGGTATACTGTGGATGCTCTAAGCAAGCGAGCCGGGCAACAAGCAGCCAGACTTTCGAGGGCCATTCGAAGACTCTTATGCGAGACGAAGCCTGCCGTACATTTACATAGTTACTTGTTACTTTTCCCAGCCAAACTACAGCGTTATACTATTGTATGGTCTTAAGTCATAAGCATGCAAAGTACCTACTCATTAAAATTTACAAAACAATAGTAAAACGTACACGGCATCATACAGCCTTGTATGGTATTGCAGGTTGGTTTATAGAGGTGATGAACGAGTTAAAGGCCTACCCAGTTTTTCCACTTTCTAAGACGTACTGTTTATTTTACGTAAAGCTCAAGTACAATAGGATTTGACTGCGGGAACAGGCCGCATAAGCTTGTCTCCCACACCTACAATCTGGTTCTCCCGAGGCATTTATACATGTGTACGGATACGAGTATGAGAGGTGTTTGCTTAAAAGCAACTTCTTAATGCGGCGGAGATGGAAAATCAGCTTTTTTTAAGTGAATCGAGCACGTGCGAAGGCACGGACTTTGCCTGTCAGGTGGCTGCAATGCCGATGCCGGATAAGAACGATTCTTTTATGAAACGGGATTATAAAAGGTATAGCGATACGTACGCAGGTGTGCGAGCCGGGAACATATCATTTTACTATGTATATTATTCAAATTGTATACCTAGAACGCCTCACACAGCCCTCCTAAAGTTGTAATAAAAGATAACAAACTTGTTAAGTTAAAACGGCTTTTTTGCTATCGATGGATTTAATTTTGAATTTGTCATTTATATTTTTTAATTACTATATTGTATACTATTGCAATTTTGTATGGTTATACTAATTTTACGACTGTAAGAGTTTGTTTCATTTTTAAATTTGAAAACATATTTTTTAACCCGACTTCCCAACAAAAAAGGAATCATGTGTTCAGGGTTCATCTATGTATGTTTTCCGTTTCTTTATTCCATCGTAACTTTTAAGAAGTGTGTGGTATTGTTAGAATCGTTACGTCATCCCGAGTGTCAGAGGGTACATGCGACGACCCCCTGCTCTCATATAAGGAAAAAGCAGCGTCTTCGATATAATTCGCCGTGTTACGCGTTGGTTACATGACAGTCATCATTTGACAGTTTATATTATTTAATTCTTCTTTTTCGCGGCCGCCAGAAATAAAACCTGTAGGGCCCGTAACGAATAGAAGTTTTTGGAATATTAATTTAGAAAAATAAATTATACAAAACGTACCCTAACTGGCCACATATCAAGTAAGTAGTGGTCTAAATGTCCAAATGTCAATAAATTAACAAAAAATATATAGTGGCTAGTGTCAAATGAAAGGTCTGATTAAGTACATTCCGGAAATATACATGTATCTACATATATGGATAAATATATAAACCATAAATATTTCACAAAAACCGTAATAAAAATAATTTAAAATACAATGGTACACTTTCTGTAACAGTAGTTGTGTTTTTTATTCTTTTTAATATATTTACTTGTGATATTTTATTAAAATTCCGTACTAGAAATGCAGGGTAAATATTAAATTAATTTTGTTGTATGTCAACACAACTGTAAAAGTTTACATGACAATAAAGATTGAAATCCAAAAGTTTTCATAAAAAACTCGACAAAACTTTTTTTAAACTAATTTCGCAGAAGAAACCAAAGAAAGTTAATAAGTGTTATATACGTAGCTACGTAGGTGTAAAATGCTGTGTGAACAATGGATAGTTTCAATAGGCTGTAAATACAGTGGTAGTACGACTGTATAAGACGGATTTGTTTCCCCTGCAAAAAATGAATTCTCGTTGTCCATAAAAAAAATAACGTAATAAAAGAGCCTTTAGCGGTCGGGCTGATGGGTCATGTATGATAGCAGCTGCAGCTAAATTACGATTATGTTTCGTGCCTCCTGCCCGACATACATAAAGCGAGTAAAAAGTACGCGCGTAATATTCTGCCCACTCAAATCACATCAAAATATTAGCGAGGATGTGAGTACACATCATGAATTCAGGACAATTGTCTCACTGCAGTGACAGTAATTGCAACGGAGACGAGCGAAAACAGTTATGTGACGCGTTCGTTGGTAACTTGCAGCGTAATCTGACGTTAAATAATATACTGGATGTATCAGCAGTGAGTGTCTTAAATTCGACAAAAAAGATTCCTCGAATTAATAGAAATGTCAGCCCACCTCAGGGTAGTTTTGAGACCAATTAGATTGAATAATAATTGAGTTAAATTGAATTAAAACGAAGACCATTGCAATATTACATATTTTTAGATATTACGATTTCATTCATATTTTGTTAAAAAATAAGATAACAAAAATAATCGCGATAAAATTATTTTAAACATCAATACAGTTTACAAAAGTGAATCAACCCACTTGACACATATTGAAAATTGCGTAACATTTAGTACGAAGGTTAGTAGATAGGTCTCGCCTTGTAGTTATATATTTAATTATATAGCGTATTATATTGTTCAATGCCGTACTACGATTTGGCCGCTTCGATTTTACTACGAAACGCAACGTGTAGATGGCACTCATAGTTGCAAAAATGGATTCGTTGTCTGGTACGTGGTTTGCGGTATAACAGTATGGCGATGAGCTTTATATGGCGCTCTAAGCACGCCTGTACGGTATTCTATCTGGAAATAAAATAATCATATATTAACAAACAAATTTGGAAATTATTTTAATATTATTATTTATGTTTTCAATTTATTCTCTTATTGTGTTAATATTATTTACATAAAGATGCCAATTTTCAATTTGGTATACAGGTTTCAATAAGTAATAATTACGCACTTTAAAGTTCAGATAGACTAATAGATGGTATTCTACCTCTCCGTATTATTTCTGTAATGTAATCAGCCTATATAAACATGCGATATACGACCTTAATAATTAAATGTTATTATTGTGATCATCGATAAATTATTCAGTTTTTATAATCAATCAATTGTTTATAAAAAACATTTCATTATAAATGATAGATGGTTAAATAAATTGCTATTGGTTTCGCCGTCAATGTCATCAGCGCTACCTGCATTTCCGCGACTCAAGGGTTACCAAATCGTACTATAGAGTTGAGTCAGAATCTGGCGAAACTGGTAGTAAGGGCGCGAGGTCGGCACACCTGTTGTCTGCGGTAAGGCTTTGGACTGACCTAGACAGTGGATTGTTTCGTACCCAAAGTCTTCTACGTTCACCTCACGGGAGATAGTACAATCAATATCGTTAAAAACTTCCTGAGGTGACAGGTTCGCCCGTAGTAGTTGACGCCTCCAAGTATGCAACTGAGCAATCTAATACCATATATAACCAAATCTAATACCATATATAATCAATGGTTATATGAGCATTTAAAATGTTAAAATCTATCGGCGTTATAGTTACAAACTGGTTTGATTATAATAGCCCCGGCGCATAGCGGGTTTGCGAATGGGTTTGCATTTTATCACTAAAATTATTTTAGAAAGGTCTCAGGAAACAACGAAGTATTCGAACTTGGCTATTATAATCGGATTTTTTTAATGTTATAAATAAATTAGGAGTTGTCTGAGAAATGTTTCGATGCAACGAGCATTTTCCAATAGGTAATTTAAAATTGTAACAGATGGTAAATTTTAAAAAAATATTTAAAAAAATATTCTTAAAGTGGGTGGTGGGCGAAATAAGTTTACCTAAAAGTTATTTTTATTTTGACTGTACTGGACATTTTGTTATCCGACGGTTTGAATAATAAAAAGACTGTTTTTATTTTCCGGCCTACCGAATTAAGGAGGGAAAGAGTTGTGAACGCGCATTTTTTTTCAGGTGACGACGGAAATATCCATTTTGAACCCCCCTGAGATGATTAAGACCATTTTTAATTTCAAGTTTGTATGTGTGTCTGTGTATATGCATGCAGGCATCATTTGGTCATGGCAAGTGTTGAAAAGGTTGTGGTTGAAATCGGTCCACCGGGGGGGGGGGGGGGGCGTACTAGTCATATTTCAATCTCGAAATATTGGACTCGCCATATTTTTGGTACACAGACCTTATTGGGTCGAAATCAATTTGTATTTCTGCCGGTCAGTATATTTACGTAAACGATTGGATCGAACGTTTTTAATGCGTTGCATTCTCACTGACCGCGCTCGTCGCCTACGACGTTTCATCGCCGTGCGATGTGAATTCCTTCCGTGAAAAATTGGTATCAGGCTTAAATCCTTCCATAAGTCCTTGGCTACTTGTCGGGAAAGTTTAAAGGTGACACAATCGACTTTTCTTTTGTTTTATATGGACACGAAAATGGCAGATCAAAGGCGAAAGAAGAAGGTGATACTGGCGAAAAAAAGGGGATCGGAGACTCCATCTTAGTTATCAAAAAGATGTCTCTAAGAATTGCTGCTGTTCGCTATCAAGTTCCAATAATCCAGGAAACACTTGACGTAGACTATATCGAACTCGCGAACTGCAAAGCATAAGTATCTACATGAAGCAGGAATGTTCCAGAATCGGAACGTTCCAGAATCGGAACATCGGTCATTAAACATTACTGACAAGCTATGTAATAAATACCGAACGTATTTTAAAAAAAACGCTACAAACCGAAAAAAAAAACGCTACAAACCCATACAGAGAAAATATTTCTTTATGTTTTTTCCAAACTACCACATAGGTAAGTAATAGGTACCAGACAGGATATTTCATGTGGGGGTTGGTTTCATTAGTGTGCCCGATGCCCGAGCGTAAACTACAATGGGCTTCCGAACGATATCCCTAAAAACCCGTCTCGGGGGCGAGTTTGGTCGGTCGCAGATCGCGTGGGCGTAGCACTACGTAGGTACTTATCGAAAAAGGGAGAACTCGGAGAAGGCTGAGTCACAATAGCTTCGCCATGCCTTCTTTTCACAATTTCACACCTGTGCCCATCGTATAATATGTATAAAATCTTTATACTATGGCCACATAGCGGCCATATTGTGCAGGAGAAAAATAATTTTAGCAGTCGTAATGGTGAAACGGAATTTTCCAGGCTTATTAGGATGCACTTGTAAATCTGTACATTACGCTATATTTACGTAAGAAAGCCACGTATCGCCAAATTTTCGATTAGAAATTAGAGAAAAATAGCTTTATTGTACGAAATTTACACTAACAATAATAAAAAAAGGAAAACTTACATTCTATTTTTAATTGGTACAACCGTTTTCAATTGCGCTTATCGTTTCGATTTCTTACAGCCGACCGTAGTAATTCAAAATAAAATAAATAAATAGGCAGCTTATTTCAGCAACTGAATATAAATAATCGGCATAACAGTCATAGGTACATATTATTTATTTTTCTTCTTTCTAAATATGACATTTTGAGGTCTAATAAAAATAATTCCTAATTAGGTATAATTATTTTAGATTCTAATTACGTCGACGTCAGATTACTTAAAGACGACACCAACAGATATTTTTTAGATATTTTAATTATACTGATATTTTAAGATAACTGATTTAAATTCTAACCCGGATATAATTCGTCTAGACTAATTATTTATTTTCGACTTCACAGCCTGTACCTGTTACGCCACGTTATATCACCAGACGAATGGCTTCATTTATGTATAAATACTTGTACAGAGGATGTTTTATATATAGTCGTTTTATATAGTCCAACTAGCTAGTCCATAGAAGACCGGATTAAGCTTTTACGGGCACAAAGACCAATTAGTAAAATGGGCTTCGCTGACCAGTGCGCAAACCATCCAGTGGCGCCGGGATGCAATCCCGCCGGGACAAACCGATCCACCAGCTCTGAGGCCTGAGACACGGGAGTCTTACCCGGCGTAGCCTTCCACTCGAGGAGGCTTCTGAATAGGAGCTGAATCGTGAGTTGAGCCGATCCGAGAACAAAATGGATCTTGTGGCCCAAGCTGCACGAAACCGTTCACCACCTATGCCATAGTACGTTACTTAATGCCATAGTACGTTTTGGCAACCCTTCTGCGTCGGCGACATGCATGTGGCACTAATAGCATTGTCGGGCGAATTTAATAGCAATTTATTCGGCCATTTATAACAACATTGATAATGAGTTTTTATAAGTCACTAATCGATTACAAGAACCCATTTTTTTAAGCAATAGTAACAATAATAAACGTGCCAGATATTGCATTTGTATACAGTCTGATTACATAACAGAAATATTACGCGAGATTAAAATGCTATCTATTAGTCTATTTAAAAAGCGCGTAATTATTACCCCTTGAAAACTGTATACCCAATTAAAATTTGACGTATTTGATGCATATTTATGTAAGTATTACAAATTTTAAAATTAGAATCTTTATGTAAACAATAATAAAAAAATAAGAGCTACCTATGATTTCAAAATTCGACTGTTATTATATTAATAATACGATACCGCAACGGCGTGTTTATATCGCCATCTATTTGGGCTATTGATATATTTGGAACTTAATATTTGGAACGATGAGCGTCACTTACACATTGCGTTTCGTAGTAAAATCCTAGCTTCCAAAATGTAGTACGGCATTGATCAATCTAAAGTTGGGCGCCTGCAAAACAGTTGGGTTTCCGATTTCGCCGCAGATAAAAAAAGGTATAACTGCAGTATAGGAACCTCTCCTGGATTTTTGATTTTTAAACGTCACCGGACTATATTCGCCACGCAGATTCCGAATCTGCAATAATCTTTTGTCGCTCTCAATAAATAAGCGAGATATAGGCATTTAAAATTTGCATACTAAACGTCAAAAAGACGGCCATATTGCTTCAGAAGTAGTGTCGGAATATACTTAGTCGATATACCGCGAGTTCTCTAATATCGATAACAATTCGCGATTTTAGAAAAATGTTGGCATGGTCGTGAAAAAACATGTGCGATATTAAAAAATAATAGTCTATTTTCGAGGGTATTTTCAATGACTGCGTTTTGATAACAAAAGGTATCCTGAAACAATAGAAAATTCCTAAATATCTGAATATCCCCGCAAGCAAAAATTTTTTTTCGAATTTCGCGCGAAATTCGAAAAAAAATTTTTGCCTGCGGCGCTATTGAAGTTAACATGACAATAGAAAATTCCTAAATATCTGAATATCCCCGCAAGCAAAAATTTTTTTTCGAATTTCGCGCGAAATTCGAAAAAAAATTTTTGCCTGCGGCGCTATTGAAGTTAACATGACAATGTATTAGCGATATTTCGTTTTTTTCCAAGGTTTTTACTAAATGACTTTGGTGATAATGACAAAAGGTAACCTTAAACAAACGAAATGTCTTCAATATCAAATTAACACCGCAGACAAAAGAAATTCGAAAAAAAATTTTTGCCTGCGGTGCTATTGATATTAACATAAGAATGACAAAAGGTAAACTGAAACAAACTAAATTTCTTCAATATCAAATTAACACCATGTGTTAGCGATCATCTAAAACAATTGGACCCCCTTTTCGGTATAACTGCAGTATAGGAACCTCTCCTGGATTTTTGATTTTTAAACGTCACCGGACTATATTCGCCACGCAGATTCCGAATCTGCAATAATCTTTTGTCGCTCTCAATAAATAAGCGAGATATAGGCATTTAAAATTTGCATACTAAACGTCAAAAAGACGGCCATATTGCTTCAGAAGTAGTGTCGGAATATACTTAGTCGATATATCGCGAGTTCTCTAATATCGATAACAATTCGCGATTTTAGAAAAATGTTGGCATGGTCGTGAAAAAACATGTGCGATATTAAAAAATAATAGTCTATTTTCGAGGGTTTTTTCAATGACTTTGCGTTTTGATAACAAAAGGTATCCTGAAACAATAGAAAATTCCTAAATATCTGAATATCCCCGCAAGCAAAAATTTTTTTTCGAATTTCGCGCGAAATTCGAAAAAAAATTTTTGCCTGCGGCGCTATTGAAGTTAACATGACAATGTGTTAGCGATATTTCGTTTTTTTCCAAGGTTTTTACTAAATGGCTTTGGTGATAATGACAAAAGGTAACCTTAAACAAACGAAATGTCTTCAATATCAAATTAACACCGCAGACAAAAGAAATTCGAAAAAAAATGTTTGCCTGCGGCGCTATTGATATTAACATAAGAATGACAAAAGGTAAACTGAAACAAACTAAATTTCTTCAATATCAAATTAACACCATGTGTTAGCGATCATCTAAAACAATTGGACAATTTTCGTAGATTTTACGAAAATTTGAAATTTGGTGTATTGATGACTAAAGGTAACCTGAAACAAACGACATTTCAGGATATCTTCTGTCATCAATACGCAAAGTCATTGAAAAGACATCGAAAATAGTGCCCTTTTTTAATTTTCGCGAAAATATGTATTTTTCCAATCGTTTTTGTTCAACATATTTCAATTAATCTTAAAACTCTCCAAATTGTCATAATTTCTGTAATATCGCTAATTGTTATCGATATTACGATATACTCGAAAGTGTCAACACGGTAAGTACAAACAAAATGGCCGCAACTTTGTTGACATTGGGATAACAAATTTGAACGCCTATATCTCGCTTATTTATTGAGATCGAATAAAAATTATGGAAGATTCGGAATCAGCGTGGTGAATATAGCGGGGTGAATTTTATTTTGGGCCATTTTAGGCTATTTGTTTACATATAAAATTTTAAGTTTGAATGCCTATATCTCGCTTATTTATAGCGACCGACACAATTTTCTTCCAGATTTAGCATTAAAATGCTATAATCTATTAGTGTATATTTTTTTTTTTTTTTGGTGAGAGGTTCCTATACTGCAGTTATTCCTAAAAAAAACTAGAGGAAACAATCAAATAAGCCCTAAAGCACTAGTGTGCAATTCTCTGATGTGTGCCGAAAGCCATGAAAAGGGCGGAAAGTCATTTTTTTTTTCTTTGTACCAAAAAGTGGAACTACGCAAAGTTTGGCGCTGCTCTACATATTATATTCACGGACTTGGCACATTATTACGTGCGATGACTAGAGCATTTCACTATCATTTATTAATTATTTGCACTATTAGAAAAAAACATGTCGACAGTTTTAAAAAGCATGAAATCGACAATGTGACGTCATAAAAAACATGCGCGGCGCTGTCATCACGTACCTATATTGCAGTGCATCACGTACAAAATTATCATCTGCGTGATTTGTCTCAATGGCGGCAAATTCTCATGGGTGTCCAAAATAGTGACCAAAGGAGAAACCCCGCCAAGAATTGTGAGGATCTGTGGGAATTATGGGACCAATTGAGGTTTAAGCCCTTTTAATTAAAAAAACGTCGGTTACTTTGAAAAAAAATATCTATATAGGTACCTATATCAGAAAAATGAACCCAACTGACGAAGAGTGGCTTCATGATCAATAATAGTCGCAATGAAGATAGAAAGAACTATTATCTGCAAATTACAAAAAATGTGAACGTTGTTAAATACACACACATCGAAAGGAAAATCAAAATTTGCCAAAAGATCTACTAAAATTATTTATTTAGATTTAAAAAAAAAATAAGTTCTTGAGAGGTGTATGTCCTTGTACCTTTTATTATTTTGCTTACCAGTCGCAGGAATAGTTATGAATTTCAAGACTTCTTATAACTCCTAAAAACATTAATTAATAACTCCTAAAAACATAATAATAAAAAATCAGAGGTTGGTAACTATACAAATTTTAAGGATTTCATATTCTTTTATGTGATAATACCCATATTTTTACAAAATATAAACATTGTTTAAATTATTGAATTTTCTCTGGGAATTAAAACAACTTCGATTTCTTTACTTCGAATATAAAAGCTTTTTAGATTGGCTGTTTTACATAACTAATCAAGACGTCATTTAACGTTAGTTTTTTTTTCAGAATTTTAGCATATGCATTAAAACAAATTAATATCTACGTTACCTACATTTCTACAAATTTTATCAATGCAAAGACAAAATATATTAGCAAAAAAAAACAATGAGACACTGACAACGCATTATACGAATGTAGATAATAATATTGGGAAATATTGGGAATTATTGCAGAATAAGAACCTTTCTCAGAAATTGAAAAAATAAAGAAATACTACTAGACTCGATCACCGTAATGCTAAATTTGAAAGAAAAAAGCTTCGGACGCGTAAAATTTCAAGTCAAAATTTACATACAAAAAAAAACTTTTTTAAACTCAGTTTCTAAGATTGTTTAAAATTCCAAAACTAATCTAACCTACCGCCAAATAGGTGTTTATGTATTATTTTTTAAAATAAACTAACAACCTACCGAAATGTATAGGTTTGTCGGTTTTTTAAATGCCTATATCTCGCCTATTTATTGAGACCGAATATATAGATGCAGATTCGGAATCAGCGTGGTGAATATAGTCGGGTGACGTTTAAAATCACTTATCACTGAATTCTCGTACATGTACTTAATCACTGAATTCTCAAAATTATAAATTTTGCCTTGGAAAAAATCGGTCTAGTATCCCAATGTTTTCGATACCTAAGTGAAGTAACCTACTGCGAAATATCCCCAATTTTAGTCACTAAATTACTTGAAATATGTATAAGGTAAGTAGTGCCGCGACCATCGACTTATTTATACATTTACATGCATATTATAAACAAGTATGCAAAGAAAAAATTTAAAAAAAAACAAGATGCTACTCACCCCGATGCAATGGTTCGTCTAAAAAACGCCGATAATCAAAAAGGCCGCGTATTTATCCCGAAATTTTGACTAATCCAATCGAGGGAGCTTTTGACTGCTATGAATCAACGTTGTCAACAGTCGGCGGCGCCGATTTTTAATTTGTCTCTCACAAATCTTGAGACAAACCTCTGCAGTCGAACGTCCAATTTACAAAGTACACTTGAAAATTCAAACGTCCGATACAAAATATGCACGACACTGTGTTATTGTTATAAAAAAACGCGAGAATAGCGCTCCCCGGGCGAGCAACGAACCACGAACGCGCACACCCGGCACAAGCCAGATAATAAACTAATATTTTCGAGCTAGAGCCAGCGAGCGCTACGGCGAGCGAAGCGGCGGCGGGCGGAACTAGCGATCGTGGTGAGGGAGGGGACAAAGCCGGCACCGACAGACACTATCGATTAGGGCCGGGAATACACTGATTGGAATAGTCTGATCAGACTATCGAATCCGACTATCGTAGAGAACGAGGACGTGAGTTGCCGGCCTAATAGTAATTTATCTATGTTTTTCTATTCGAAATTCATTCGAGTAGGTACGAGTCGACAATGACTAATACATGTGGGAGGCAGCGACAAAAACGTACAAGAGTTTTGGAAAAGCTGATACTTTCAGATCAGACAGTATTCTGGCCATAGAATGCATGGTACAGTCAGCAGGCCAGATTCCGGGAAACCTGACTCTGGCGTATTGGAAAAGGTGTAATTTTTATTAGTACCCAAAGTGTTTTAGAAAAGCTGAAAATACATCAGTATACAGTGGGTGCAATAAAGAACTCGAAACATATAGTCAGACTGCTTCATAATCAAACGCGTCGCGTCAGCATCTCCATACATATTAAGCATCGCACAGAGGGGTATTTGATCCAAAGAGATGCTCAAATTTTTTTAGCGTCTAATATAGGTAATAGATAGTAATAATAATGTAATAACGATATATATAATGGTCTGAATTTTTTAATCCATATTTTGGGCTATAGAGTTTAGCTAATTAAAAATCTTTATTTTCAGCATTAAATAAAAAAGGAAATTTTTAGGTAAATCAATCGGAAAATATTTCTTAATAATTACAGAAAAATTATTAGAAGGAAAATTTAAAATATAAACTAAAACCCCCCTCAACCAAAATATCGCTCGATTCATTATTAGGGTCATCAAATGCAATATCAGTGTCTTCTTTCACCTCTTTTCCAGTTTCACTCGGAAGTAACATTTCCTTAGTTTCTTTACTAAATGAGATGTTTTTTTTTTAATACCTATGCTTCATGCTTGGTATCAAAGGATCCACATTGCAGACTTTACCTTAAGTCATGGTGTACAGCACAACATGCGTTATGGAACTTCTGAGACCCCACAATCTTTGTGTCTCCCAGCTGTCTCAGCCACTCTCTTTATTAATTATTTCTTAGGTAATATCGGTGGTTTCATTGATAAACCTAATCATCGTCTACAGTAGGGAGGTGAAGACAAAATCGGAATTTTCCAAACCACTTTAATATTGGTACAACAAATAAGTTCTCATCAACGTTGCCGTTGTTTAAAATTTTTGCTTGTACTGCATCTGTTGAGAGCTATTGCAGCCCCACTTGCTTATTAAATACATTAAAGCTATTTCTTCTGTCGTTAAACTATCTAAAACGTCATAATAGCAAACGCTAAGCGCTATGATTTAATAAACATTGAAGACGAATTTCTGCACAAGCAGCAGTTATGCGATAAGATTCTCGAGCATGATAACATTACTTTTTTTAAGACTCTAAAACAAGGATATAGTTTCTTTTCGTTCATCCTTATAGTTTCATTTTGTTCTCTAGATAAAGAGGCTTCGAAAATGTACGATACTTGAGTTCGGGTAAATTGTGGCCTTGACCAAATTTTGCTGCTGAATGCTTCGTGTCGAATTTGCCGTAACGTCCTTGACAAATTTAGGACGAAGCTATTTAGACTTACCAATTTAGACTCTCGAAGCTTCATTTGGCTCGCATATACTAAGTATTTAGATTCATTGCTGTTCTTCAAGTGCTACGTCTTACGTCTTTTACTACATTCTCTAGTTATCAAACGGATTTAATGAGCGACCAGCTTTGTTTGCATTGGGTATTTTTGTAACCGGTATTTCAAGAGTAGCTTACATGCAATCATTGTTTTTATAAGGATATGCGTTTTGTCCGATGTATAGCAAGCCACCTGGACTTTATTTCTGAGTTTACATATGAACATTTGGGTATAAACGCTAGCTTTTGTTCTTCGGAAAAAGTAGGATCGGTATCTATGATATTTTCCATTATATCTACTTTTTTGCCAAATTCGCTGTCATTATGCTTTTTCATTATATTGAATAAATCTTCTCTTGTCATTATGTTAACCCCAGGGTACACTGGAAGAGAAATAAAGCGATTTAAACACATATGCCCGATAAAACAAATTTGTAATGTGCATCGTTTCGCTTTTTTATAATATGAGAATATAAGATTTTTTTAAATATTATAAATAGATAGGCAAATTTAGGTAGCTGACCTCTTTATATATTGAAAGCCGCTATCAGGTTTACCATATATATTTTTTAGTATATGCTGGGAAACACCCTAAATTATAACAAAACCCTTCGGGTTTACTTTGAAGTAATAAAAAAAACTTCTCTACATTTCTAAATTTATCATCCAGATAATAAATAAAAAATGTAATTTAAGCAACAGATACCTGGTTTAATATCATTCATTGTGATACCTTATAAAGTTATAAAGCGATTTAAAAAAAAAAGCCAACTAAGCAAGCTATCAGGAAATGGGTAATATATGTGAGTCAGAGTACCTAAATAAAATACATTCAAACTTCAATTAAAATACTAGAAAGCTATTATCCTATTCCTTTGATTTTTTAAGTTTTTCTTATAGACCCATCATCCCATCAGTGCTTTTGTTGTTGACATTATTGCCATTTTTCACGTTAAACATGTCCGGTAGAGTAAGCCCCAGCAGCAGTGCAAGGCTCTTGCTTTTTGCTACTATATGTATATGCCACCTTGAATAAAGCCAACAAGGCGTTGTTTGCGCTTGACGCCAGCTTACTGAAAATATGTTTTTGTTGGTGAAAGTATTTCATTTCTCTGCTAAAATATTTAGGTAGTTTGTCGTACTTGGCTTCATGCTCTCAGATGATAGAACTTTAGATCTCACATTAGGTCTCTCTTCATCGCGACTTCTATTAAAGTGAAGCAAAATCAAAGCAGCTGTCTTCGCATTTGCGGCATTTCCGGTTCTTTCCTCGCACGCCGCTTGCTAATGAATAATCATTATCAAAATTCCCTGATAATTGCAGGTTTTCCAGTGCAATTTTAGTTTTGTCCCTGATCGTACTGGAACAAATTTACCACTTTCTTAACTAAATTTTGTCAAGGTATTTGTAAAGAATATGCACTTATTTACCTTTCCATGTCAGTATTTCAACAGATACCGTCATTACGGTCAGATTATTACCATACCATACCGTCACTACCTTATAGATAGCTTTTGTAGGTTTAACATATTTTTTTAATTTTTAATTTAGTGTAAGAGCGGGCAAAATGGAAGGCGGAAGGCAAAGCGGAATAATAATATCATATAAACCCTTGCCATAATAATAAAATAATAATTTATGATAACTTAACAGAATATGATAACTTCTAACCTAATTAATAATGACGGAATGAAATGATTTCAAATCCTGCCCTACATTCTTCTCCATGCTTTGCACATCGATAGTATAGAAAAAAAACATCGGCTGAGGAAAATTACTTTGGCTGTGAAAACGCAGTGCTGCAGTTAAGTGTAAACTGTGTTTTGCGAATTATTTACTTTGATTATGGAGGTTTTCTGATATGGGATTTTTCAGCACATGACTTGTATTTCTATTATAGATCTAATTCATTAAGTATATTCGAAATAATTTTATAGTTTTTCTAGTAAGTCGATGAAATTATGCCATATTTTGAGTGTTTATACGTTTTACTTTAGGATACCATTTGTGCAAAACGAAAACATTTAGATGAGGGCAAAATGGAAAGAATAAAATATATAATAATATAAAATAAATAAATTTTAGGCCTAAGACCTAGGGCTTTACAAAGGTTTAGTATGTATTATTTGCCTATTTTAATTATTCATTACCATTATGTCATGTAAACATGTATTTTCGTATTGCGCTTCATAGATTGCCATTTTGCCCACATATAAGGACAAAATGGAAATAAATCCACTTTTTACTAATTATTTTACTTCATTTTAATCTATTGTAATTATTATGATTTTGATTTTAATGTGTATTATTAATGACACGGTTTGATTATTACAGACAATTAATTTTTTTTCTTTTTAAAATTTAAGTCTCAAGATATGCCCTACTTCCACAGAACTCAGGTATTTATTCTGGACATGGAATGAAGAGATTTATAAGTCTACGATCTATTTGCAATGCCTTGGTTCCTTTTAAAGCGACCGCATTACCGAGATAGGTAACATCCATTGTCTGGCTGCGACACCACTGGATTCTTTTAAACAAAGCCAAACACACTTGGTGGAAACTTGTATAAATGTGCTTCTACTGGTGTTGAATACTTAGCTAATCTTGGTACGTCAACAGATATTTCAGCAGAAACGAGGGCCATTTTAGAGGTTTTAAATAATGCCTTTAAATAATCAATAATGCAATGAGTCAGTCATTAAAACAAAATCTAAAGTCAACGAATACTAGCTTTCTAGTATTTAAATTGAAGTCTGATGCATTTTATTGACTGACCCATATTTGTTATCCATTTGCTTATAGCTTACTTAGTAAGCTTTTCAATGAGCATGATCGCATTATTACTTTTGGCGCTAGATTGCTGAAATATGTCTGGCCACAGAAGGTTCTCTTTGGTGGGACGGAGCGTTTACCTATCATAATGCGCGTCCATGATATGTGTGGCAGTTCCTTTAGTGGGCTACGTTTTTAAGATACAGTGGTGAAATCCCTGAGGGACGGAGGGAAAGAGGCTTACTTGTCTCAGTCTATATCTCCCATAATGGTTTGTCACTGTCGCGCAGTGCTAAAATGAAATCCAAGAATTTCGATGAAAAAGTTTGATAAGTAACCCACCTCAATATGGCCATAAATACATAATATGACCCTACAGGCGTAAAGAAAACATTTTTTTTTTATTATAAAAGAGTGGTATATATTAAAATAATTGGTAATTCCATTATTTTTTCTAGTATTAGAATAATAATATTGGTAGTATGTACAGTACCGTGCGAATTAATTGGACAAAGAGTAGTTTTCTTTGAAAAGTGATTTATTGGACATAAACAGCACTGGTAGCTATAGATTGTAAGTTGTAATATAGAATATGTCTTCCTTTTGCGTTGATAACACCTTTCACTCTTCTAGACATAGAATTTACCAGGTTTTGAAAGCTTCCTTTCAGTTAATCATCGTGAAACCAAACTTAAATTACTGCACTGTTCATATTGTAATATTGTTTTATGGTAAGTTTTATCGTTATTTTCGCAATAAAATACTGCTTAAAATATTTTTAGTTTAGTACGTCCTCAAACTCTAGGTGACTATAAGTGTAGTTTCTGGGTGTAACAATGCTCGACATAGAGATAATGACACATTTTATAGGCAAGTATCTTGAGTAGTTTTAACGAATGCATGCAGTGAACGTTGCGATTAAAAATGATGTACCTACCTATTTAAAAAGGCATTATTTCCTTAACTGTACCTAGACATTTGTCAGTTTCCTTAACTAATCCTTAATATACATGCATACATGCAAGCGTGGAGCCCAGAATAAATTTTACCTGTACCTACCATCGATATACGATTCCCTAAAAATAAATCAATGGTACCTAAACATAAAATACTCGATTTGTTATATTTGTCCAACAATACCTTCTTTAAAAGTTTTCATGAATTTTGAATAAAGATATTTTTCACATGTAGGTACTTATTTCCTCGTCTGTACCGTAGACGGGACTATTTCGCGAGTAACAAACCGGATCTCTATTGGTTTGATTAGTCTTTCATCACTTCGATCTTTTTATCACCTCAACTTTTTTCAATATCGATATTTTTAAATAAAGCTATCCTTAGTGAGAGATGACGGTCGGAAGCAGGTCATAACTACTAGACCTCGTGACCAGCCTGAGAATGCGTCAGACGAATATAAAGAGACAGCAGCATATAGTACCCCCTCCATCCTTGTCTAGTCGCGCATGCACGGAGCCGCGTACTTATGTTGAATAACTAGATTTTATACTTTATGGTTCTTTAATAAAGTGGCAACTCTGCGAACTCGTCGGCGCGAAACGCTAGCTGTCGCAAGTGTGTGTCAAGCAACTATTTCCATAGAAGAAATTCGTTTTCTTTCGTGTTTTGTCCCTGCGTACATCCAACAATAACTTTAACAACATATATCACTATGGCGAAGCTTATATCACCCACAGACTCACCATTGCAACGCTTCGACGCCATAAGTCCGCTATGCTATGGTAAACGCGCATGCGCAACTAGACAAGGATAGAGGAGGGCCTTACGTGCAAGTATCTCTTTCTATTCGGTGAACGGTCGGAAGCATTGTCATAACTACTAGACCTCGTGACCAGCCTGAGAATTCATGATCAGTGAACGCATTCACTAACAGCCCGCCTTCGCACTCCCGTCTATTCTGTTGTCCGTAGTCTGGTGTCCTTTGGTCGGAAGGCGATTATTTTTGACTGTTTATGATGCCCGGGCCACACTGCCAAAAAATGCCGTTAATTATCGCGATGATGTGCGTTTAACGTTAGTGTGGCCACCCTTTATCGCGATAATTTTACAACGGCATTAACATTGCCGTTTGAAGTTAGGCGATAGCTTGGGTGTCGGAACATCAAAGATGCGTTGAAGCGGCCACACTACGTTTGCCATTGTGCGCCCTGGGCGCACTGGATTGCACGTGTTTGTCTTCTTACGTAATATATGAAGTGGACTAACGAGAGTAATTGTGTTTCTCGAAATTCTGCAAACAGAACCATGTTTGCGGGATCCGAGACACAAAAGTTACAAGAATCGTGCATCACAAATTAAGCTTGGCGACGAATAATGCAATTATTACAATTTAAAACAACAATCGAAGAAATTAAAAAGAAAAAGGAAACCCTAATGGGTTATTATATAACATATAATAATTCTAATGGGTTATTATAGGTTATTATCTAAACATTATAAATAGGATAGAAAACGAATTTACCGCGTGAAATTTGTAGCACCCGACGTTTCGGTGACGTTGCAGCCGCCGTTGTCCAGGGTAGACTGTTACCCTGGACAGTCTACCCTGGACAACGGCGGCTGCAACGTCACCGAAACGTCGGGTGCTACAAATTTCACGCGGTAAATTCGTTTTCTATCCTATTTATAATGTCAAACAACCGCGATAGTCTTCGATTTTATATTATCTAAACAATTCTAAACATCTTCATTTTCTTTGTGTTCTCTTTAAAAGCTTTTATTTACCTTGCAATGTTTTTCAGTATGTTTGTTGAGGTCAAATATTGCAAGCAGAATTAAAACCACTTCCTCTTATCCTATGAAGTAGAAATTCTACATGTTGGTTCAGTTCCGATGACAATGCATTTTTATGGTAAGCATGACCTGATTATGCACTCAGAGTTGGCTCCCGACGAGGGGACTCCTCAACGGTCAACAGCACAGAAACGACATTTTGTATACGCATTCAATTATGAAGCCCGTTCTAAGTTTCCCCGCGACAGGGCTGCATCCAGGGTTTGCTTCTAACCAGGGGACTCCTCAACGGTCAACAGCAAAAACACGAAATTCTGTATAGCATTCAATTATGATAGTTCGTTCTAAGTTCCACTATGATATGGCTCTTGCAGCCATGGTTGGCTCGGGACAAAGCATTTTCATAAAAGCTGGTTTTTAAAAATGTGTCTATAAACTTATTTCTTCATTCGGTAATGATAAAATATGTTTATATAATAAAAAAAATACACTCCTGAAATACAGTGTAGCAGCGTCAACGTCAATCTTGTTTGAAATCAATGAACGCCAGACTGTGTCGCAACTTTTTGGTCGATTTTGTAAATAAATACTGACAATATCGTTTTTTCATGAATTCCACCTTGTTGTTGTATGTGGAGGCCGCCCGAAACGATATGTGGAGGCTGCTCGAAACGGTTATATGCGCAGATCTGTCAAACGACGCAAAATGCCTCCGACGTCCGACCATTGCCTTATAAGTACTAGACCGCGTGACCCGCCTGAAAATGCGTCGGACGAATAGAAAGAGACAACAGCGTATAGTACCCCCTCCATCCTTGTCTAGTCACGCATGCACGGACACACGTACATATATCACTATGGCAACGCTTATATATCACCATTGCAACACTTCGACTGCATAAGTCTGCTATGCTATGGACCCTCTAGTCTAGTCTATTAGGTCTGTGCGTCCGACAGTGAACGCCAAATTTATTGCCAAGAATGGGCGTTGACGTTGAACGTTCAAGTGTGGCCACTCAATTAACGCGCTAATAATTGACGCAACATTTATCGCGATGATGGGCATTGACGTTTTCAGTTAGGTGTGGCCGCAGCATGACAGACGAAAAGAAGACGATGTATTGCCAATAACAAAAAGTATTTTTTTATAGCGACTCTTAAAATGTATGTAGGAAGACAGATTTTTATAAACGAGGTCTAAATAATAATATGTAAGTACATTTTTAAGCTATTGCATAGCTTTTATCGCAGGCCTACTAGGCCAGCGCGGCGACCGAATGAAGAAATGTCTTACCGAAAATTAATGATTTTAAACTGATAATTACGCCTAAACGAGTACTGCTTACGATTCGAAAAAAATATATGTTAAACAAGAACATTTTCCTAATATTCTTAGCTTTGAATATTTTAGATTTTGTTTATATTACATAGTGTAATTAATTTGTGAAATTAGGTCTAACCGAACACAAAAACGACTACTACGCAAATACTATCTGGCGTATTATTATGAAACCTGCACCATTTTAAAGATAATTTAATTATCTATCTTTTATCTACGATTTTTTTCGAATAATCCGGTTTTTTTGCTTTATCGAATAAAAAATTGGTGCGCGGTGCTCTATCGGAAGACGTTTAAATTATTATTCCGAATCATTTGCCTCCGCAGCCGCAAATGATTCGGAATAATTTCAACGTTTTCCGATAGAGCGCAGTTATCTGATAGAAAAAATAAAATAAATAAATATTTATAATTGCATAAGTTGTTAAAAATTCTATGCAATAGCTTTACCGCGGCAGTCCCCGAGTGCCACACGTATTTTTTATTTTCATTTTCTTCGTATATGCTACTGCTATCTATGGATTTTAATTTAATAATCGCGAAATAGTTCTCATATTATGCCAGCAGATGGCATAATTAATTTTAGTCATTTCGTGCTACTCGCACTAAACCAAAATCGTTCACTTCGCACCAGGCAAATGGTGTTGTAATGCGTAATACCATTGCCTTCTGTATCTCAAGCCCTGCAGCAAAGATAATATAATAACCTTGCAGGTTGATTTTGTAACTTTAGCGTTCTTTTGGTTTCGCTAACGTGCAATTTAGCGAACTATAACTGGCGACCGATTTTATAACTTCGGTTTCACATCGAAATGACGTCACTATCTTCCTCTAATCGAAAAAGCGAAAGGTCTTTTTAATGAACGAGGATGACGTTTTTTTCTATGATCTATGCGCGAAACGTCAATTTTTTGAATGATTTGACGTCGCTTCGTGGGGGGGCGCCAGTTTTGCATGCGGCAGTCTTGCACAAATGTCACTTTTGACAGTTCCAAATCTGTTGAGGGCAAATTTGCAGGAGGCAACCTTGCAGGCGGCAACCTTGCAGGCGGCATTTTTGCAGACGGCATTCTTGCAGAAAGCAAACTTGCATACAAACCCGAAGTTAGCAACGTTTGAGAATGGCGCATTAGGACATGATTACATGAATAAAATAATTTTATATTATTAACATGGGGGGCGCCAGTTTTGCATGCGGCAATTTTGCACAAATGTCACTTTTGACAGTTCCAAATTTGTTGAGGGCAGATTTGCAGGAGGCAACCTTGCAGGCGGCAACCTTGCAGGCGGCAACCTTCAGTACAGTTTTTAAGTTTTTCTGTTAGGTTAGGTTAGGTTAGGTTTTTCTTTCCCTAAAATCGAAGTGACATTAATTACCGGCATCCTTGTAGTGGATGACTTTTATACATCAAACTAAACATTAAAAAAAATGTTTTAAGTTTTTCTGTTAGGTTAGGTTAGGTCATTTTGACATTTGCAAAACTGCCTTCTGCAAGATTGCCTTCTGCAAAACTGCCGCCTTCAAGAATGCCGTCTGCAAGATTGCCGTCTGCAAATTTGCCTTCTGCAAGTTTGATGGGACCCACTTTTGACAGTTCCAAATCTGTTGAGGGCAAATTTGCAGGAGGCAACCTTGCAGGCGGCAACCTTGCAGGCGGCATTTTTGCAGACGGCATTCTTGCAGAAAGCAAACTTGCATACAAACCCGAAGTTAGCAACGTTTGAGAATGGCGCATTAGGACATGATTACATGAATAAAATAATTTTATATTATTTTACAAACCAAAAATAAAGCAGTAAAGCGGTCATATGTTAATAATTTTAAATTTAGAAAAAGAAGTAGCAAATTATCATGTCAGGGTAAATTAAAGTGGTGAATATTTTTACCTCTCCACATTTAATTACCGGCATCCTTGTAGTGGATGATTCAGTACATCAAACTAAACAAAAAAATGTTTTAAGTTTTTCTGTTAGGTTAGGTTAGGTTAGGTTTTTCTTTCCCTAAAATCGAAGTGACATTAATTACCGGCATCCTTGTAGTGGATGATTCAGTACATCAAACTAAACATTAAAAAAAATGTTTTAAGTTTTTCTGTTAGGTTAGGTTAGGTTAGGTTTTTCTTTCCCTAAAATCGAAAGTTGATTGCTGAGATCCGCGATGGAGAGGACACTCAAAGAAGTGGACTGGTTTCCCTACCCTGATATATGAAAACGCGGCTTTTGTCGATTTCTACTCTGGTAACACTAA
>OX155980.1:47038432-47092281 GCA_944548615.1 Micropterix aruncella
ATTGCATTGGCTGCAAAGACTGCCAAGGTACTTGTCATTTTCGAAGTGGCGATTTTTAGGCAACGATTTTTGCAAAATGGCTACTTTAGGCACTCTTTTTCTGGTGACATCGGCGACTATTCATGAGCAACACTTGGCAACATAATATAAGATTGCCTACGTCAAGGCAAATCATATATGTACCAATAATTAATAGGGTGTGTCCTGAAAACCAGGATAAGAGATATCCTGATTTGCAGCGTTTGTAGCTTTATTTCATAGTCTTTGTCTATTTACAGTTTTAATTTTTAATCTGTGTGTTCTTGTTTTTTTTGTATATGTTTTTTATAACAGCTACAAATAAATATTTTTCAAAAATAGGTGAAACCCTCTGCATTTTATATTGTATTTTATTAATAATACAAATTTATACTTAGTGAACTCCTACCTATGCTACATAACTGTATAAACATAATCATAATTATTTTATTAATAATGCTGCATACAAAATATAAATACGTTTCTCTTATGATCGCTAGATTGAAATATTATTGAGTTATTTAAAACTTTCCTAACTGTATGCAATAAAGAATTAAATAGTAAATAATTGTTCTACTTTTACTGGAAAGGTTAATAATCGTAAACAAATGAACTGAGATGCATTGCGGTAACCGTATCATGCCTTGTAATAATCCACATTGCAAACTATTTTCTACCTAAATGTACACTCTTAATGAAAAAACTTGACTTACCGACTACCGTCCGTCTAGTTGCTCCTTGTAGTTGGAGCAGCGATAAACACTTGGTGGTACCGCTACTATTCTGCTTGGTCCCGGAACTGCAGATGGTATCTCTACCGTCCTGCTGGGTCTTGCAACCGCAGGCAATACCGACACTTGTCGAGGGTTGCACTGAATCATAACTCGGTGCAGAGATCGGCAGCAGTACTGGTTCATCCACGTCCATCGCCATGTCGATATAATCAATTTCAACATCGATTTCCTATTGATAAATATATTTTTCAATAAACCTTAAGCGCATTACTACGACGTACCAAGCTTAAGGAAATATTTATAAGGAATACCAATACACAGCTTAGAGGCACTGCTTAAAGTTGAATCGTTCAGGATTTAATTCTAACCCGAGGAAACATTTCTTGGTGAACAGAGTTGTAGACTCTTGGAATGAACTACCGCAGGAGGTCATTTGTGCTAAAAGTGTGAACGGATTTAAAAACCAATTGGACAAATATATAAAAAAAAAAGAAAAAAAGTGAAATGCATGCATCAGTTTAAGCTGCTAATGCTATAAAATAATAATAATAATAATAATACTATTGGCTATGAATTCGAAGACTATCGCGGTTGTATGACATTATAAATAGGATAAAAACGAATTTACCGCGTGAAATTTGTAGCTCCCGTTTCGGTGACGTTGCAGCCGCCGTTGTCTAGGGTAGACTGCGGATGTCTACCCTAGACAACGGCGGCTGCAACGTCACTGAAGCGTCGGGTACTACAAATTTCACGCCGTAAATTCGTTTTTATCCTATTTATAATACTATTGGCTAGTTTCCAAAATTAGTATATTATATTGGAGTAAAAAAACTTACAAAATATGTTACGACTTAATTATAAAATTTCAAATGAGGTCTAAGTAAAGTTAAAATAAATATTGCTGATAGTCCTGATGGTTGCCAATATCCAGGACAAGTTATATTATAGATAGTGTGACGGTTGCGCAGTCGATCGATAAAAATAGGTGGCTATGTATGGGTAGACGATTTGCCAAATGATACATCAACTTGTTTTTGGTCACGCGCTTTCGATGTGAGCAGCATGGTCTAAGAAGAACTATGAGTATTCATATATTATTTTATTCATACCGGCATGGTTTCTGCGTTGCTATCCATGTCTCCTTCGACACTCTCTACCCACGTATTCTGACACCCTCTGTTCTATCGCCGACAGTGGTTTTTGCCTCGATGGACCACCTCCCGTCTGCTTGGCAGCATTGGCATTCGTAGACAATTTTTTTTGACGTGGAATTTCCTGTCGGACCATGTCTGAAAAAGATAATATATATGGTATTAATAATCTGATGTCTTTTCCTTGCATTGACATATTGGCTATTTGCTTGCATCGGCAGAGTGCTCTGAGATTGAAAAAAACTGCCAGTCTAGAGAAAACTGTCAAGAGTAGAGACAGTGCCGGTACTCAATGCCCGCGACAGTCACACTCTTAGGCTAAGCGCGCACTGCGTTGCGGTACGATTTTTACACCTAATGGGAAAAACACCGCATTTTGGCACTCCGCACACTGCGTTTTGGTTCCGGCACTGTTCAATAATTCCGGTTCAATAATCCAAATATGTTTTTTATATATTTTGTAATAAATCATTTCCAAGATATCGTTTCATTTTATTCCATTAAATGAACCAGCAGTGATAGCAACATCTAGTATTTTCCTCGGCTTTTATCTTCCGGCCCAACTTTTTTTCTGTAGTGCGCTCGGTTCATGGATGTCTATAGTCCAAAAATTCTCCGGAAAAAAAACGCATCGCAGTGCGCGGTCAGCCTTTAACTGCAGTATAGGAACCTCTGTCCAAAAAAAAATTTAAAAATATAGACTAATAGATTGTTTCTTTTTGATGCTAAATCTAGAAGAAAATTGTATCGGTCGCTATAAATAAGCGAGATAAAGTTTAAATTTTATATGTAAACAAAGAGGCCAAAATAAAAAAAATAAAATTCACCACGCTTTATTCACCACGCTGATTCCGAATCTTCCATAATCTTTATTCGATCTCAATAAATAAGCGAGATATAGGCGTTTAAATTTTTCACGCCAATGGCCATTTTGTATGTACATACCGTGTGGGACACATTCGAGTATATCGTAATATCGATAACAATTATCGATATTACAGAAATTATGACAATTTGCAGAGTTTTTAGATTATTCGAAATATTTAAAAAAAAAAAACGATTGGAAAAATACAAATTTTTGCGAAACTTAAAAAAAGGGCACTATTTTCGATGTTTTTTCAATTACTTTGCATATTGATGACAGAAGATTTCCTGAAATGTCGTTTGTTTCAGGTTACCTTTAGTCATCAATACACCAAGTCATTTCGTAAAAACTTCGAAAATTGTCCAATTGTTTTGGATGATCGCTTTAACATGGTGCTAACACATGGTGTTAATTTGATATTGAAGAAATTTAGTTTGTTTTAGGTTACCTTTTGTCATCATCTCCAAAGTCATTTTGTAAAAACCTCGAAAAAAATCCGAATTATCTTTAACAAATTGCCTGCGGCAAATTGAAAAAAAATTTTTGCTTGCGGTGATATTTAAATATTTAGGAATTTTCTATTGTTTGAGGATACCTTTTGTTATCAAAACGCAGTCATTGAAAAAAACCTCGAAATTAGTCTCATTTTTTTAAATATTGCACTTTTTTTTTCACGAGCATGCCATTATTTTTGTAATATCGCTTGTTATCTATATTAGAGACCTCGCGATATATCAACTATTTTCCAGACACTACTTCTGAAACAATATGGCCGTTCTGTTGACGTTTAGTATGCAAACTTTGAATGCCTTTATATCGTTTATTTATTGAGTGCGACAAAAGATTATTGCAGTTTCGGAATCTGCGTAGCGAATATAGTCTGGTGACGTTTAAAAATCAACAATCCAGGAGAGGTTCCTATACTGCAGTTATACCCGTGCAGTTATATAGTTGTGACACCACCGACATTAGAAACAACCCAATTTGCTTTATTGCCAGAAATGTTTAACTGGTCAGAGAAATTTTGGGTTATAATAACACTCTACAATCGAGCTTTTTGCCGTTCCCGTCTAAAACAATAGCAGTAGAGAGCAATACAATGCTACTACTCGATGGTACAGTTGACGTTGCATTCAAACTGACATTTTCGGATGTAGGTTTTAAGTAATTGCAATTATTAAATCTCGACGAAGTACTCGGAATGTTCTGCAATGTGCTCTCACTCTTCTCAGAAGTAGACTTTGCGTAGCTTACTTTCTGAGGTTGAGTGTGCAATATCCAATGATGCTTAGCACCTAGACAAGTCCTACATGCTGGTCTCGCATTGCATTGCTGGACCATATGGTTACTTTGCAGACAGTTGAAGCACAGATGTGATTTTTCAACAAACTTACGTTTATCATCAACTTTAGTTTTCTGAAATTTGTAACGTTTTGATATGAAATGGTTAAGGAGGAACAGGAGCATTTGATTTTATCACTTCTCACCTCTACTGTGTTATATGACATGCTATCATTTTCAAAAGGGCTGCTTTCATGTTTACCTTGGATGTTAAATGCGGACAAAATTTCCCTCGTTTGACATTTATGCAGCAAGTAATCAATAAAGCTTTGAATAGACGGAAATTTGTTTGATTTTTTTTGGAGTTCAAACTCTTTTAAGCTCTCAAAGTCATTTTTTGCAATAGCCAATAAATTAGAATGGTGTCCGCTAAGTTGTGCAATTTTAATGCCTTTAGTCAATCAAAATGTTGTATGAACTCGGTTAACAGCTTTCTCAAACTGGTTCCCGAGCCCTGTTTACCGCTTTGAAGACCAAATATATTTTTGAGGTGACAATTAGCAATTAGAATTTTGTTGTCATAACGAGTTAAGAGAGCATTCCATGCAACATCGTAGTTCTCCTTGGAACAATTGATACTGAAAATAACTGTTGCAGCATCCTTTTTTAACACACCCTTCAAATAGTAGAATTTCTTGATATCTGACAGTTCACTATTATTGTGTATTAAATTTAATAACATGTCTTTGAAATTTAAGCAGTCTGAATAATAGCCATTAAAAATAGGCAAATTAATTTTAGGTAATGAGATTCCTTTTTGAAATGCTAGTGTATTCCTTTTTCCGCGGTACTTGAAAAGCTAGTGTATAAAATCGGCCATTTTGCGATCTCTTAGTATCGTTAACCGGTTTAGCAACGTTTTATTTCATTGAAAATACCTTGCTTCAACGACCAGCCCTTCCTGCATCAACTTCACCTCGTCCAGTGCCTCCAGATCTATTTCTACATCCTCAAACCTTTTAAAGATGTCATTCAGTCGGTCGAAAGAAAGTTGAAAGTCAGTATTCGATTTCATCAATATTTGGCAGTGACCTTTCCAAATTTGTGATGCGTCCCTTCAAATACTTGCGCTTATTCAGCAGTGCCTTGATAACCTCATCTGCCATTGCGAATTGCTATAATGAAAACAAAGGATAGATTAAAACATAGTTACATACAGGTAGACCTAATAAAAGCGTATTAAAAATGCTTCACAACCTCAAAATATCTTATTCACAAAAAATGACGATGGATCCTGAAGATTGTGAAGGATTATCAGCAGCACGGCAGCAGCTTCCACGACGACGATGACTTGTTCAAATTAAATGGTAGGTAGGTGAAGATTCGACAGGGTCGTGACGGGCAGTTATGCTTCCACGGAAACCATCGAATGATTCGACTTTTCCGTTTTATCCGCTTCTTCGCGCACTAATGTGTGTTTTCAGGATACAGGCGATGATTTTTACTCAGAATCCGAGGGCTTATCTAATTTCGCGTCTTCGAAGAACTATGTGATCAGTGGGTCTACTCGGGACAACCTCTAAATGTCGCTGGCGAGGATTACTTACAGGATTTCGTATAAAACGTCTTGTTCAGTGCTTGAACAGATTTATTAGAAGCACACCTGAGCGAAATACAATCATAACAGGAAATTACGGCAGCAACGAACCAACCAAAGTAATTTAATAATGGAACCGACCACCGATCATATAAATAGGCACTGATCATTAAATAGGACGCGGAACTCGGTACATTTGAATTGAAATTCACATTTGTATGGAGTTAGGTACAAATAAGGTGCCAGTAGCAGAAACAGTAACGTCGAATTGTAGCCAACTGTCAACCCAATAGTTAAGGAATTGATTCCGAGCTCATTCATCAATATCGATATCGATAAAAACGCCGCGATTTAGCCCACGCGCCCCACAAAATTTGAATATTTTTATTTTGAAAATCAACAAAAATTACGAATCAAGTGTGGAGTTTAATTAATGATGCACATACTTTCGAACATTGTGTATTAACAAGGAATAATTATTAGGTACAGAACATTTAATATTGGCGAGAAAAAATATCAATGCCTACATACTATTTCATCCGGATTATGCTGGTGAAAAAACCTACATGATTCGTTGTATTCCAATAAAATAAAATGATAACATTATGCTTGTATATTTACAATATCCCCCATTGCTCATGGTAAAGTAAAACGAAATACATGACATGACAAAGACATGATGTAGGTACATGACAAAAGTATTTATAGTAAACATAACAAACATATTCGTATCCAATTGGCTAATACACATATTTTAAAAATGCACACACACACGCACGCTCGCACGCACGCGCGCAGACGCACGCACGCGCACAGACGCGCGCGCGCGCACAGACGCGCGCGCGCGCACACACACACACACACACACACACAGTTAATAATAGTAGCATCAGACATGTCAAATAGTCTTGCATTTTACTTATTTTATATAAAATACGTGACGATCTTTATGCTAATTATATGATAAGCAAAACAGTTGACAATTTAAAAATACATTTTAAAGTGACTATGCAACTTATCTATCACATAAATTTTAACTTTCAGTCTTGTGCAGCGTCGTCCTTGGTGCTAACGATGTTTATTTTTCATTGCTGAAGTTATTATGTCCCTGGTGATTCGGTCATCTACCGTTCTTGTAATGCTTCTCAATGACGACAACGTACATCTGGTCCTTTTCAGTCACGCAAAAATATTATTCTTTTTCTTTGGAGTCAACTGTAGAAAAACCTATCTGTAAAATCATTACATTTATTAATTATATACCATAATTAATAATGTATTAATAATGTATTAATTATGTATTATACCATAATTAAACATATATTATACGTTTAATTATTGTATTTTATGTTTTAGACCTTGAATAAACATTGTTTTATACCTTAATTTTTTAAATAAATTGTTTTATATTATTATTATTATTATTAATAATAAAACGCTTTATTCGTAAGAAAAATTGTTTAATTAAATTTGTAAATTTGAAAATTGTGTAAAATTTTATAAACAGCTTTTTAAAATCGACCACATTCTTGCTTTATCCAGCTGTAGTCAACCAAGCTATACTAGTTGTGTTTAACCAAAAGAAAAGCTAATGACCTATCGCCAATTGTGCATTATGAAAATAAAAATAATAAATACCTACCAATGTTTCCTAAACTGAGTCTCTTTCCCTTTTGTGATGGTTGTTCTGTGCTCACCGAAGGAATAACGTCATCTTAAAGAAAAGCACAATTTTTACTTAATTTGTATTAATGATGTGTAATTTTACAATTGCTCCTATTACAAAACATGAATGGATTAAACTGCCAAAACCATACACTTTAAATTGAAACATGTCAAATAGTCAATCCGGTGTCAATCTTGTTTAGAGAGAGGGGAGAGTTAGTGGATAATTATATGGCTGACCATTACGTATTCAGGCAGTACTTTGCTTCTTTACTTTAAATTTTAGTCCAAAAGTAAAAGGCTCTGGGTCATCTAAAAAAGATTATTTAATACAACTAAATTTAAGCACTCGCAAAAAAGTCTTACCTTTAACAGCTTGTTGCGAAGTAGTATTAATATTTTTGTTACCGAATACGTGGTTCGGAAAATTTTTCAGTTGATCCTCAGAATGGAATCAGTTCTTTTGAGTCGGTTGTTTCTATCGTTTATACACCTTTGCCGAAAATGTACACTGCAAACAAATCGCAACTCATGCACTTTTTCCATCGGCACATCCACCAAGTCGGTATTGCCAACTCGTTTCAGCCATTCCCTACATCTGTAAATAGGTTATAATTGATTACCATATAGTGTTTCCGAAGATTATGTGTCTTAATTTTGATTGGGGCTTCTCTTTGGTCGCAGCATTTATAGAACATGCTTTGATTGCTCTTTTTCGGATACAAAAACCCATTTATCGGTGCGAACCAACCGGTACGTGTTTCTTTTATATAATAAAAGCTTACTCTTTTTTTAAGTAAGGGGTCGTCCACGTATTACGTAATCACCGAGGGGGATGGAGCTGAGGCTTACGCTTGATTACGTGGGGGGGGGGGGTCCTTCCTGATTACGTAATCAACGGCGGGCCGACGAGGAGTAGGACAGTTTAAAAAGAAATACAAAAAGTACACGAAGGATTCGGAGTTCTCTCATCGTGGAAGAGTCTTCAAACACTTAACAAACGCTGGGTTCACGATTCTTCACTTTTTCCGCAAATTCGGTTGATAACGTAATTATGGAGAGGGGGGGGCAGCTGCTGTTAACAGACGTATTCAGCTTCCTGCCCAGCCAGCTGAATACGTCTGTTAACATGGGGGAGGAGGGATGTCGAAAACCCCAAAACCGTGATTACATAATTTGTGGACGGCCCCTAATCCAACGATATCGATAAAAACGAAATGGCGTGTCCGTATCATTCACTACTGAAGCCGCCAACTTTTTATTTTTATGGAATTGGCTTACTGCGCCGTGCTTATGAGAACAAAATAAAATATAAATAATATAATAAAAATTAAAATGTGGTAACTACATACATTATTATATTACCATATAAAAATGTGGTAAGTACCACCTCTTGTCGGGTTTTTTTATTAATACATAAAATACTAATAAATAAATATAATTATTATAATATAGTGTAAGCCAAATACATATACTATAGGTTAAAAATATAACCTGAAATTATTTCTTCATCTGTTTCGAGATTATTATACCTAAACTTTCTAAAAGCTCTCCTGTAAAATTTAGAAATTTGCACTTGACACATTTGCGTTCTAAGCCATCGATATGCGCAGAACGACGAGTCGCTAAGTGCGCACTGGCGCGTCTCACAGGCTGACAACCGCATTTCGAGTTTTTTTTGTTTTGAAAAGTTTAGATGGCGACCTTGCCTGACTCTTTACATTTTTTCTTTCTATGGGAGTTGCGCCGGCTGGAACCGACCGTCCGTGGCGATCGAATGACAGTTGACAGCATTCGACCAGCAGTCCTATCTTCTTCTTCTTATAAAATTATATTTTAGCTTTTTCTAAATCACATCCTTATAGATTCACCGATAAATTATCAGAATAAACCTACTTACAAGGTTCAGTGATACAATAAAACGGGCGAGGGCGAGACCAGACCTGGGCCGTAAATTGGCAAGCTCTGGTTGTGATTATTGGCCCGAGAATGATGCAACGGAATTTTTAGCCTAACATCGCGGCTCCCCGAAGTGAAGTGGTTCGGCAGTATACCGATAGTGGCGTTGGAAAATAATAAGTGAAGGGCGAACATATTGAATGGTTGAATCAAATAAAGCACCAAGTACCCCGACCCCCAATCCGAGGAAAGTAAGAAATAGTCGATAATGATTAACAATTGAATATTTTTTGGTTGTTCTTTGAACATCCATTAATACATATCCTACCTCTGTTTGTTACATAAAAACTAAAACTGTAAGACTTCTGTGCTTATTGTAAATAAATTTTAAAAGTAAACATTTCAACAACTCCTAAGTACTTAGCATGGTTTCCTATGAATGGCACTAAGTCCAACGTTTGTGTATTATAACATTGGTTAAGTGCCGTACGCTTACTCAAACGCCAAACTTAGCTAGTGATGTGCTAATGACAGGTCAAAAAAACGAAAGGTTTATTGAAACAAGTTTTTGTGATAGTATGTAACACATATTTTTTATTTAAAATTTCTAATTGTTTACACACTAAGCTTACATTATATGTTAATAAACTAATTAACATTAGAGAAATAAAATAAAACTTAAGTTCTTAAAACAATAAGCTTCCATACATACATCGTTTACAAATGTGGAATTATTAGCATTTTTATATGCTAATAATTTAATTAAAATTAAAGAAATAAAAACCTATTAATTAAAGATGGAAATTCTAGGTAGGTACCTTGGATATTAGGTGATTGTTTTAGTCTTATCAAAATTAAAATAAAATTAACACAGAATACAAACATAAGAATCACATTTTATGTGCAGAGGCGTTTGTAGAAATCTTGGTGTTCTTGTTTTCTCGGATATGGCACCATTTGAAGTAAGTCATTTTTCTTTGCGTTTGAAATCTTTGAAGAGCAGCCAAGTTGTGGGATCATGATTCTTCTTAAATCGGCAGGACTCTTATTTCGTTTTAAGATGTTGATCACTTTCCAAGGTTCCATGGTATTTAAAGTATATCTTACTCGTACTTTGTGAATTTCGTCGCTTCGTACCTTTATCCATTGAGCTTTTGAAATGCTCATCTTGTCAGTGTTAATTAGACTATTTGCTGCTTGTTGAAAGTCTGAGAAATCGGCAGGATTCATTTCAATGACATGAAAGGGTGTTTGTCTAGCTTCTTTTATAATTTTTACAAGATCTTCAGGGACCATGGGATTGCATACGCGTTTCCTCTTTTCTATAAGGGCGAAGTCCGTATCACAACTCAAAAAAGAGTGTCCAGTTATAAGAAACTTTTGCTGTATTTCTTCGAATATACCGAGCTGTATCAGATAAATCCACAGAAGGATAATCATGCGATTTTTATTTCGGCCAGCACAATTATCGCTCCACATTATTAATTTCTTTTTATATGTAGATCCTTGGGTGAATACTTTCGCAACGCACGAAGCAATTTCGTTTCCTCCCCTACCTGTAATGCCCTCATGCCAAAGAAACATATAGGCATCATTAGTATCCCCAATATGTACCCCGAGATTAAAATTTGAAAGCTGACGACTGTAGTAGATTTGAGAATGGGTTAGTGTGGGTGTCACAAGCACTTGCTGCAGATCCATTGTCGCAGTACAGGTATCGCCATTTGGTCGTTGCGATAAAATTATGTCATGTTTTAGGGTATCCAATGCTTTGTTTGCTTTAGCTTGATGAAGTTTAAGCTTTACGCTTAACTCATGTTTGTTGGCAATATTAGCTCGAACTTGTGTGCTCAGCAAATCACACGTAGAGCATGTGTCGACTCGTTTGCGTCCAAATTTAAAATTTTTGAAGTACTTTCTGAAAGTGTCTCGGTAAAATTTATACGTGACGATACTCTCTGGATGCAATGCCTTAAAAGCTCTATATAGACGATTCATGTTTAGATCAGGGCTCAGATATTCTTTTCAGGAATCAGCCCTGCCATAGTGTGATTCTTGCCTTGGAAATGTGTCTATGTGTTGCTTGATGTCTTCTTCGATTTGTGGGCCGAACTTCCGAAATTTAGTTTTGTTGCCCCTTTTTTCGATATACGTCATTTCTCCATTCTTTATACGTTGAACGATGCCATGAATCTTCTTTTGTTTCAAATCAAAAACAGAAGCAAATGTTTTTCTACAAACTGGGAGAATGTTCCCTGAACCATCTGGCAAACAGTAACTAACTGTGCATTGACGTTTGCTTTCTTTTGGATCAGTATATGTTCCATTTCGCCTTCTTTTAACGTCTACTATGTTTATTAAACTCATCAGGTATGACCCTTGCTTTTCATTGCTGTCGAGTTTGTAGAATTCGCGAAATAGGTAATTTTTTTGGTCAGGATTTATTTCGTTACACTTTTTGAAACATTTGCAATTGATCTGTAAGAGAGAAAAATATACATTAGAAAAATATACGATATTTTGCAAAATTTTAAATGGTCAGGGTGTCATACAATTTCTATCTTTATCTATATTTTTATTTCGATTAGTCATTAGTCGTAATTTGAATTAACTATAATTGAAACTACCTGCCATGATTTAGGTATCGAGGAGATTAACCCATCTGTGTTTACATAAATGTGACACAAGCAGCGAGGACGCCTTGCTTGATAGGTTCCAACCAACCAAAAGAAAATAACATAATTTCATCTCAATATCAGAATCAGAATGTACCTATTTAATAATAATATATAGATGGAACAGATTGACATATAGAATAAACCTACAACATTTTAGCCCGATCGGCCGAACCGTTTAGGAGTGAACAATGAAAATTTCAAACGAAGGTTCTTGCCAGTTCTTCTAGATATTTGAGAATTGGTGTGACGATATTGACATATATAATAAATCTAATAAATCTCAGCCCGTTCGCCGAACCGTTTAGGAAAACTTTCCAGCGAAGTTTCTTGCCAGTTCTTCTAGGAAGTAAAAAATTAGCTAAGAACACTCTCGATCAAGTCACTTTTCTGTCAAAAAAACTTTGATAGCTACGATGCCACGAGATTGATACAGATCCACAGATACACAAGTTAAACACCCCTTTTTTGGTCGGGGGTTAAAAACAATTTTACTCAATCATCATTAAATGTTTTGTAAAGTTTTCAAACTAAATCAAGAATTTGAAATAATAATCGCAATATGTAATATTTGCACATCACTAGCCCCGCGACATGGCGCGGGGCATGAACCTGACAAGAATGAACCTGACAAGAAAACACAAATGAATCATACCTATATAGAACCAAACCACATACTTAGTTTGAAAAGTGAATTTTTGGTACTTAGTGCCTATTTTACTTCAACCATTCATATTGATTGGACGAGTCCGTCAGCAGCGGCTTTCGGACGCGACTTAAACGACTGTGCATACTATCAGTCCGATAATATGTTTGCCCCTACCCATCACACGAATAAGTAAGTCAAATTGCATTATCATTTTCCACAAGCGGCGCCGGCTCGCACTGTGTGATCTATCATGGGTATTTGTATGCCCTATCAAGTGGGCGATCGATTTCGCGATCGATTTCGCTAATCGATATCCGCATTAGGGACCGTTATCTCTATGAGCGATCGTATCGCAAGCGACGCGTTGATATGTCATATTCAAAAGAGTGGTCCGACCGTTTGAAAACATTGCAATGCGTTTCAATTGTGTTATTATGTCCCTATTAAGTTTGTGGTTATTATTGTAGAAAAGGGAACGTAAACTGATTTGATGATCGTCTAATTGTGATAATACGGCCAACATACCTGATATTGAGTGAGCTTGTTTTTATTTTGTAAAATCCGATTTTGTAAAATTTGAATTAAGTATAGCAGTATAAGAACCTTTCTCATCGAAAAAATAAAGAAATACTACTAGATTCAACCATTGCAATGCTAAATGTGAAAGAAAAAAGCTTCGGACGCGTAGTTTTATTGAACTCAGTTTTTAAGGTTGTTTTTTTTTAACAAAACTAAACTAACCTACCGCCAAATAGGTGTTTATGTATTATTTAAAACAAAAACTAACAACTTACGGAAATGTATGGGTTTGGCGCTTCTTTGGACGCAATAAATAAAATAAAATACAAACGGAGCTGCCATGGAATTCACCGACCAAAAATCGGGCCCATCATATATAATTATTATACTTCTGGGAGGTGAAGGGTGGATTCCGGACTGACGACCGGCGGTGGTAGGTTTAGGACAGCTGTCTTGCCACATGTGAGCTTTCACCTTACCACCCATTCACTCCCCCTTCGAAGCCATAGAATTTGAGATGCAGAAATCGCGGTTTTAGATACTTTTTCTAGATAGGAGTTAATTATTTTCCTGGAGAGACCAAGATCTTTAAAAAGGTGAAACAAAGATTTAGCTGGCAGGCCTGGAGCGCCTACTTCCACCGCGTGAAGGTGAACAGTGAAGCCGTTCCGGGTGACGGCATTTGCGAGGTCATGATATTTATTTAATTTGTACTCGTGGTCTTTTGGGATATTTGATTCCCATGGAACAGTTTATTTATTTATTTATTTATTTGCAGCTGTTTTAAAAAACATATACAAAAAAAAAAAAAAACAAGAACACACAGATTAAAAATTAAAACTATAAATAGACAAAGACTATGAAATAAAGCTACAAACGCTGCAAATTAGGGGTATCCTCAGGATATCTCTTATCCTGGTTTAATTCTACAATAAGTTAATTCTACAATAAGGACCATCTTCCGAGATAGAGAGTAAAGAGTTATATCTGGACGCAGGGCTGTGCATCCGAGACTTTCAGGGAATTTATACTGCTTAGAGACCGAATCAACCTCCAGAATCCAATCTGTAGCTTTCTCAATTATTGAGAAAGGTTTTGTAGTTAAATGTTTTTTGCCTTTAGAGCCATCCCGCACAAACTGTATTGGGGGTTTGGAGGATACTGTCAAACCCTTGTTGGCACGAGCCACTGAGAGACTAATTACCTCGCGAATAACAGCGAGAACTTTGTCATGGCGGTAAGTGTACCGTCCTTGATCTAAGGCCACCTTGCAGCCAGCTAGAATGTGTCTAGCTGTGCAAGGGGTATTGCTACAGAGGGGACAAGAACTATCCTCAGCAAAGCTCCAACGAGCGAGGTTACTGGGGTCTGGAAGTGTATGGTGAAAGGCATTCAAATAAAATTTCAGCATCTCTGGCGTCCAGTCATAGCCAGTCTCTGGCGTCCAGTCATTACCTTCCAGTGCATTGGAGGCGGAATGCAAAAGTCCCCAATTGTTGTCCAATCATTCTGGCATTGAAGGCCAATAGCATGAGTCATACTCTTGCTGTCGTAATCTCCCCGCAAAAGAGACTTCTTCAAGTCCACGTCGCTCGTGGTTGTACTGCCATACCCCAGACCAGTGCCATTCTGGCTGATTCCGGTAAGGAACTTTTTGTGGAAGTCTACGCGGGCTTGTAGATCATTTGAATTGTGATCAACTCTTTCTTAGAAAAATTATCTAAAACTGCGATTTCCGCATCTCAAATTCTATGGCTTCGAAGGGGGAGTGAATGGGTGGTAAGGTGAACGCTCACATGTGGCAAGACATCTGTCCTAAATCTACCACAGCCGGTTCGTCCGTCCGGAATCCACTGCTCACCCCCCAGAAGTGTAAAAAAAAAAATAGTATGATGGGCCCGACTCCGGTCGGTGAATTCCATGACAGCTCCATTTGTATTTTATTTCATTTTTTTTAAAATTTATTGTACACCTATTTGCATATTTGTTTATTAAGAAGAAAATTTACCACTAAGGAGTAAATAACCCTAAAAATCAAAAAATACTCTGAGTCGCGCGCGACGGTTCCTGGACGCGAAAAGGTGCTAGAACCTCATTATAAATTCAACATTTGTCTCAATAACATGCGTAGCGCAAGCACGGCGATCGTTACATCTTCTCGCTTTAACTACTTAGTTGATCAACATGAAGTACATACTGACAGGGGTACAGAGAAGGATGTAGGATACCTTTATACATACATCGCAACTGTCAGTCGTCTTCCCCGAGCCAACGTCGCAACTTTCAGTCCTCTTCCCTGAGCCAACGCCAACGCCACCGACGGCGTGCGCCTCCCCAGCTCCTCGAGGGATGGAGAAATATGAGGACGCTCTGTTAGGTTAGGTTAGGTAACCTAACCTAACAGTATACTAGATGCGTACACGCCTGTACCGCACCACAACGTTTGGGTGGTTCCGGCGGAGGACCCTCATTATGGCCCATCTTCACTAGCCGAGTCTATCTCGAGCTCTGCAATAGCGCCGAAGGATCGAATTCAGTAAGTTATAATATTATCCAACGTATCCTTACGGTAAATGTCGGATGTTTCTCATGTGCCATTTCTTAAAAAATTCAAATTTTGCAGCTCGGAGAATGCGTTTGTCGCGTTTGAGCGGCACCGATGCTAAGGCGCTAAGTCAGTCGTATGGCAGAGGCGGGCCGAGGGGATCGAGGAGGTCTTCCCCCTGGAGTCGGAGTCGGCCTATTTCTCCCACTGGAGCGGCAGCAAGGAGCCTAGAGGGAAGCTGTACAGTCGCTACCGCGCCTATCGCTTGGAGCTGAAGAAGTCAGAGTTGCTGGTCTCCGCTGCCCCTGCAAGTTTGCCATCGGGTAGACGCTCTGAATCAGCGTCCACCATCACCTTCACCTCCAGCCAGCGGCAACCGAGGAAAAGGAAACGACTGGGCGAGAGGGTGGAAGCCAGCCCCAACAAAGAGAATAGCCAAGAGGAGGATGAGACCCTGCTGTTGCTCCACTCTTCTGGAAAAAGTCATCCAAAGCCAGGCAGCCACTTTTACTTTGTGACCCCGACCTCGGTGCGGAGAAGTACTCGAACCGGTACGAGGCAGCCACTACCGCCCCGGGCTACCGACTGGTGAGTGATAATGTAAGCTTTAGACTCCCCGCAGACTGCAGACTTTCTATCGGTCGATAGTTTAGTCGGGCTCATGATCAGTATGAAGATGTATGCAGTTTATATTACGACGATTCGGTATCGGCCGATAAATAGTTTAATGGGCTTTGCGATTGCCTTCAAACTAATTATACGGCAAATTATCGCCCGACTGTTAATCCATATGGCGCTATTCCGCGTGCGCACGCCTGCCGATTGTTATCGTCCGACTCGGCCGATAGTTGACAATTCGCTCCGAGCTTTAGCGCGGGATAGTCGTATATATGTAGATAGTTCGCAGGTATAGAAAATCTTAAATTTGTATACTCCTTCGCTGTTGCCGGTCCGATTAATTTGACAGATTCATCGAAGTCGGTTATGCTGATTCGATAAAAATCAAAAAAACAATTCGGGTAGTCTAGTAATTTGGAATGCATCTCTTATTATGCCATTATGCCAACTTTTATAATGCCAGCGCTCTCTTCGAAAACCGCTTATCGACTAGCGAATCGTTCGAGAGCAGTCGACCGATTGTTTGTCCGGTCTGCGCTAGCACCGCCAACCCGACTGTTTAGTTGGCTCTGTGTGCGCGCTAGCAGGCCGACCCGACTAAACTATCGGCCGATAGAAAGTCTGCAGTCTGCGGGGTCCTTAAAGTGAGACATGTTCGTTTGACCCATTATGTCAAAATATAAATGCACATTTTCAACGATTGTCCAATTAAGAACTGATGATGATTTTTTAATTGGACAGTAATCGAAAACTTTGCATTTATATTTTGACGTAATTGGTTTTATTATCTGACAATATGCCCCGTTTGAAAACGCCAAAAAAGTAATTTAACATCGTTTTTGTCCAAAATAGCAGTTAGAAATTTTAAAATTGTTATTTTCCCGATCTACTCCCTTCGCGAATGGAATTTACTTTGTATTAAAATTATCTTTATTTTTCTATAGTTACGAATCGACTTTGACATCACCTTCCCTGGCCTAGCGAGCTCTGTACACCGCCGGTACCTCGAGTTTCGCGAGAGGGTGATGCGCTGGCCCGGACTTTCCTGGTCTTTGGACCATATAAGGAAATCCGTTCCCTCGTCGGTGATGTAGAATGTAAGTTCTTTTCGTAGTTTTCAGTTATCACATTTTGTTAGAGAAATCTGTTAAAAGCTGATTTGTTTTTAAGAGGAAAGTAACCCCATTTCGTTTCTTATGGGGGAACGTTGTCGGTTATGGGGGAACTTTGTACAATGAATTTTCCACCAACTTTAATGTTACAGGCTTACGGTTTTGATGTTACGTGACGTCTAATAAATTTGTGTAAGGCGGGACCGCCACCACAAATACAGCGTTACGCTGGGTATGATATTTAAATATCCATAACTATTCTAAATGATGTATAAAACTGTAAATAATGTTATTAGTAAATGATCTCTTTAAAAAAAAAATTAAATATATTTTTCAAAATTTAACTGCCTTGAAAATGTCTCTTGCTTAAAATGGCTTGCAACGGACTACTGTACCATGTCATATACAAGCGCGTCACAGAGACTGGAAATGCGTAGTTCGAATTTTGCAGCTGACCGTTTCAATAATTAAATCCAAGAAGACGTCACACTCGAATCTCACCAGGCATCATAGTTTAATACAAACATTTTTTTTTTCAAAGAGAAACAGTCCCTGACGGCAACTAATCACTTTTTTTTTCCAGTTATTTGGATAAAAAAATATTGTTTTAAAAAAAGTGCCATTGCTTGTTTCTCTTTTTCAAACGAAAAAAATGGTAGGTAAGCCTGTAACATTAAAGTTAAAGGAGAATATGTTGTAGAAAGTTCCCCATAAGCTAAGGCTTAGGAGAAACAAAATGGGCGTACTCTTGTCTAAGGCAGTGTTGTAGGAAAAATAGCTATACATTTATTTATTTATGTATATCTTACTCACGAAATAAACACAATGCCAACAATTTGGCACAAAATATTTATTAGCAATAGTTAAAACTTGACAGTTAAAGTTTTAACTATGGCTAGTAAATGTATTGTGCCGAATTTCTGGCATTGTGTTTATTTCTTGAGTAAGTAAATAAATAAAACTATCACTTAACAGTAGAACACTATTAACCAAAAATAATAATAATTGTAGGGCCATATTCAGTAACAGTACTTAAATAAAATCATGACTTAAGTGACGATTTCATGGATAAATTCATTAATAATAATATCATCACTTTATTCAAGAAACACTACTGTTTCTGAATATGGAACATACCCGTTATGCGGTAGGCGGCGGTTCTGTTGTTGCCGTCTACCCGCAGAACAACGGATTGACGGCACTTTAGTCTATCCTGGACAACGGCAGTTGCAACACCGCCGAAACGTCGGGTGCTCTAAATTTTACGCTTTAAATTCGTTTTATCTTATTTATAATAATATTATTATTATTTATTTCCCTTCATTACCATACCATTACCATATTAAAATTTTTAACGAAGAAGTCCCTGCTATAATTATAGGTGATTAACATATTCCATTATCTCCTGAGGTGTACAATCCTCCTAACGCTGTTGTTTTTGTTTGCAGTGGGTGGTGAACTGGCGGACCTCACCGCATTCAAACTCATCGAGTACCTTCTGGAGTATGGAACGACAGTAGTAACCGAAAAGGGGCTGTGGTGGCCGACCCGGTCGGAGGCTATATCGGGGATTGTGGTAGAATTTATCCCAGGTTAACTTTAACTTAAGATCCGTGAATCTGAGTGGTTGATGTCAGATTCCCGTTAAAGTTAACCCGGATTAAATTCATGGTGAAACACGTCCTTAGTTATGTTTTTAATAGGGTGTTCCTATCCCTGCATACTTTACTGGGTGACGTGATGCATTTTTAAAATATTCATTCATTGGAACTGATAACTTGGTAGCTACGGGCAATACCGAGCAATTTTTTTTTCTACTAACTGTCACTTGACCCAGTAAAGAACCCTCTTAGGATTAGTAAATATTGTGGCGTATTCCCGAGGCAGCGGCACATACGCGAAAACACGGCACACCTGCGAAGTCACATCATTTTGATGTCATGCCTGCGAAAATAGTCGGAATTCGCAGGGAATGGCGTCAACATGATGTCAAAAATAGACTCAGTCTTGCGCGTTTGCCTCGGGAATAAACCCCATTGTTTCTTTAATAATTATGATTTATGTATGGTGCATGCATACGCAAGCCTACAGTGTTTAGATACAACAGCAGTCATTATGTACATGTATGAAGCCACTGCAGGTCTGCGTTTGGGTCATAAATGGTTTTTTTTTTATACCTAGTACACTGTCGTACACTGTTTTATTGTGACTTATTGTGTTTTATTATGTTTAATGTGTTTTATTATGAATAAAACTGTCTGTACGAAATCCATGTTTTGTCGTTTGAGGCAATCCATCTCAGTGGAACAGCAAGGATGTGCTCATGTACCCTGGAAAAATAGGTAAGGGCGGGAAGGGGGTACCTCCCCCCTCCACCCCACCCCGCCAGGGTGAGCATGCATGCCTTTGCTGGTCCAATGAGATACAGACTGCATGTGGTAGTTAGATTTTCTATTAGGGCAATTAGAAACACCTTATTGGAGTAAAAGGATATCTGCCTAGGGCAAGCAGGGTACCTACCTAAGCCAATTAGAACATCTAGCAGAGCCTGTCAGACTATCTGACCAATGCAATCAGACTGTCTCTTTGTGTCAAACAGATATCTTGCAGTCCAATGAGATACGGACTGCCCGTGGTGATTAGATTTCCTTTTAGGGTAATGAGAAACACCTTATTGGAGTAAAAGGATATCTGCCTAGGGCAAGCAGGGTACCTACCTAAGCCAATTAGAACAACTACCAGAGCCAGTCAGACTATCTGACCAATGCAATCAGACTGTCTCTTTGCGTCAAACAGATATCTTGCAGTCACCCAATCTATTCCTTTTGCCTCAATTAGGTTCAACTCTGATTGACACAGTTAGAAGTAACCAAGTAGATGAATCTATTTCTAACAGTCAGCTCCAGTCTTGCAGTCACCCACTCAAAGAGAATTTCTACCTTGGGTCAATACAGATCCTTTTCTCAGTGTAAGGGAGTGGTCCGTGCAAGCGACCTCGATCCTGTAACCAGTTAGGAGGTAGGAGGAATCCTGAAGGTTAATTCCAGACGGAGATTCCGGAGGATCCTTCCAAACTGATAGTCAGGGGGCGAGGCTGCCCGCTGAGTACCTTTCTCGGTGCATCACCGTAAGGCGTTGGCCTCTGACGAGCAGGTGGCGGAGCATGACGGTGGACTGTTTTGTCCTAAGTCTTCTGCGCTCACCTCACGGAAGACAGAATGATAAATGTCGTTATAACTTCCTGAGGTGACGGGTTCGCCCGTTGTAGTTGACAGCTCTAGTTGTACACAACACTCACTGTATCGTGTTATATCATTGTGCTCGACAATATTTTAAGAAGAGGGTTTCACATAGTTTCGGTGGTGTTCTTGTTCACTCACATTTAACTTATATACAAACAAATCCTTTTAAAAAGATTGTATTAAAATAATAAAATAGCGTCATATACAATAATTTTTGATTGAATTATCTCTGTTTGTCTCAAATGTTTCAGAAATATGGATAATTTAATACTTCTGTAGCATGTTCACACCAGCATGTTGGTTGACTGGAAGATATTGCTGTAGTGTAGCAATAAGTCCGCCATTGTACTTTATTTTATTATGCAATAAAGAGATTTTCATTTCATTTCATTTCACTTCTTTTGATATAGAAATATGGATAACTTAATACTTCTAAAATACGAATATTCCACTCCAAGTTGATAATATAATGATCACTCTGATTTTTTTTCCTTTTCTTTTCAGACCGTCTTCGGAAAATCCCCATGTGTAAAATGCATGCATGCCCGTCTGTGCAATGAATTTCCCATGTGTAAAATCACTGATGTGAAGTCAATTTTGCCAACTTTTGCCCCCATTATAAACACAGAAAAAAATAGTCCTATAAAGATACCTTATGTAGTTGATACTATCATGTTAAACTCTTTCGATGAGGATAATGACGAAGACAAAACTAACAAGGATGGGCCAAAAAATGAAGTGGAGCAACCGGCCGTAGAAATGATTGCTGGTGCTCAAGACAGCGTAAATATGGCTGAAAAAAATCAATCAGAAAATAGTGAAAATAATAATTTGAAAGAAGGAAGCATCCTTCAACCATCACTGCAAAGTCCTTCAGATCAAAATTCCACTAAAAAACTTATTAATAAGAGAAGCTTAGAAAACACGGAAGAGAACCAGACGGACAGTCATAAAAAGAAAAAGAAAAACGATACCTTTGGAGATATTTTGGTTGCATTCGACACAACAATACCACTGGATGATAAGAAAGAGAAGCATAAAACCAGCGATGATTCAAATGATATTCAAGCGCAGGTACCCCAAGAAAAGGAAACTGTCAAAAAAATGACAGAACATGTCAAACCCGTAGAAGTCAACGCAGTAGAAGTTTCAAACGAACTTAAAGATGGCGACTCCCCGGCGGGGAATCCTGTTTATATTTTGTCAGACAGGGTTAAGGATCTGGGATATATCATTGGATCTCGTAAGAAGGATTCCAAAGATATTCAGTTTTCGTTTCCTGGCTCTAAAGAAATTAACATAATACATGAACAATCATTATGCGAGGATTTGAATAGGTGGGATTGGAATAATGTATTTTTATAACTTTAAGGCTGATTTACATTGAGTCACTTACTGACTTCAAATTTAAGACAAGTTGGTGCTGACTGCCATTATGTAAATTGATTCTAAGTTAGTACAGCGATGTCGCATCAGTGCTGACTTCAATATTCCTGCTATATATATTGAAGTTAGTCCACTCTTTCGACCACCCGCGCCAACCATACTCACCTTGTCTCAACACCAAAGTCAGTGGTTAGTCAGTCACTAGCACTGCATAAATAAAATACAAACGGAGCTGCCATGGAGTTCACCGACCTAAGTCGGGCTAATCATAAAACATTTTTGTTACACCTCTGGGGGGTGAGCGGTGAATTCCAAACTAACGACCGGCTGTGGTAGGTTTAGGTCAGCTGTCTTGCCACTTGTGAGCGTTCACCTTACCACCCATTCACTCCTTCTCAGGGTGACGACATGTCTAAAATTCCTGCAATACTTATTGAAGTCAGTCCGCTCCTTTCGCCACACGCGCCAGCGGTATTGACCTTGTCTAAACGGCGAAGTCAGTGGTTAGTCAGTCGCTGGCACTGGATTGTAGGGTGATGTCCAGTCATGTCGAAAATTTTAACTAACGAAAATGACTTTTTTTCTCGATACCTCTTCTAACATTTCCTTTAAGTCTTTTAACAGACGATCAAAATTCTCTCAACAAATAATTCTCTCGTATTAAATTCTGTCGTTTTCGAGAACTATTTTTTTCCCACTGACATTAATAACCTGCATACACGAGAAAAAAACTACCCCTGGCTGTAAACAGTTTGTGGTCAGTTCTCGGATTCAGCACTGACACCTGTAACTCACTCATTGTGAATCAGTCTTTATGTTTAATAGCACATTGTTTCTTAGTTGGTATTTGATGTTTAAATTCCAGGTTGACTTCTGCCAGAATTAAATTTATTCCAAGAGATTTAGAGTTAAAATGGATGGTTGTTGATTCTCCTGACTACTTGTCTGTATGGAGTCCGATGAAAGAGGAACTCGTGGATGGCAATCATGTAAATATATATTTTTAGTTGTCACATTTTTTAACAGTGCCTTGACTGCATTTTTGCTATGGAATTAGTTTGTAGTTGATGTAGGTAAGGACATTCTGTGCCTCTATTTTTTTGTAGTTACGGAAAAAAGTTTTTTTTTATAGGTACATTTGAGATTGGTCATCTGACCATAATCGAATTTGTTGAGTATTGTTTAATGACATCTAAAACACGAGGCCAATGCCTCAATTCCCCTATCTTTATAACTTGGTTTGTTTCTCTCGCATTGTAATACGTGAATCTGTAAAACGCATTGGATTGATTAAGCAGTTCAGCTGCGAGGGGATTTGGATAGGCCAATCGCTCCGCATATCGACTTGCGAGCGGGTACGCGCTTTAAGCGGCTCAGCTCGTAGGGGGAGGGGGGGATTGGCGATGGGGGGTTATCTGCTTGCCGGGAAAGTCTTGGGGTGACACAACCATTTTTTCTACGGAAAATCATTAGATTGAATGAATGAAATTATCTTTTCTTTCATCAGGTATTGACAAATTCCACACTCTACAAGATTAAATGGAAAAGTGGACCCTTTTTAGTCCGCGCTTTGAGGGCGCGCGTGAATTGAGGCATTAATATGGTAGGAAACATCCAATAGCTGTAATATTTTGTAATGCCATTGACAGAGCCATTATATATAAATACATTATTACAGGCAAAGAATAGTATCCAGAAGCTACAAAAATAGGACGAAGCTGCTGCGATGAAGAAAGAATATTTTGGATGGCAAAACTACAAAAGAAAAGAGCTTTAGAAGAACTAAAATAAGAATGAAAAATAATCTTTGGGTACTTTTTTTTTCAAATTACTTTTAAATTTACATTCAAATTTCAATTTCAATTACAATTACAAATTAAAACATGAGATCGTATTTTTATTTATAATATCAAGACTGAAAACAGTATTTTCAGCCCAGTAGAAATTAGGTGGAATTAGTCAGTCAAGGTGAAATCAGAGGATTTTTACTTTCCTGTTAAAGGAAAGCATTGTGGACGTGCTTCTGTGTGTCTGTGTGTATTCTCCAAAGATAGCGCCGAAATGCTTCATCCGATTGAGCTGAAATTTGGTATGCAGGCATTATTTGGTCATGGCATGAGTTGAAAAGATTGTGGTTGAAATCCGACCACCCTGGGTTGGCTCCCGACGAGTGAAGTCCTTAACGGTCAACAGCAGATACCCAAAATATTGTATTCGTATTCATTTATGATAGTAACTTCCATGTCCTACCATAACATGGCTGATGTACCCTGGGTTGGCTTCCGACGAGGGAACTCCTCAACGGTCAACAGCAGATACCCAAAATTTTGTGTAAGCATTCAATTATAATAGCAACTTCCAAGTTTCACCATGACATGGCTGATGTACTTAGACGTTTAAAATACCTATAAAAAAGTCGAAAAATCGAAGAAGTCGAAAAAGTCGAAAAAGCCAAAAAAGTAAAACTAGGCGAAAACGTCGAAGTCGATTACGATTTCGTTTTTCGATGGTTAAAGGATGGTTCTAGGTTGGGGGGGATTGTGGCAGAATTTATGATATTAATATTCAGATGAATTAAGTTCCTGGCTACTCGACAGGAAAATCTTGGGGTGACACAACCGGTTTTTTTTTTGTTTTCGCATTGGTCGGAGTTTAGCAGGAGAAAACCGTTTGAAAGAGGTTTCTTTTTTAATATAAGATCTCAAAACGGCCCTTTTTAGTTGATATTGCTAACCTTTGGACCACCAAATCTCTCCTCTCCATACATGGGCGCCGCCAGGATTACTTTCAGGGAGGTGGAGGCAAGGGCGGTCCCAGGGGGGGGGGGGGTCAAGGGGGTCATGACCCCCCCAAATCTTAAATATATGGATTATAATAAGCTCATTATGCAAATACACTTGTTTCCATAAATAAATTATTGTATAATAAAGGGGAACTTTGTTTTATTTACAAACCGTTAAACCAATCTCATGGCCCATAACAGCGACCCCCTCCCCCCAAACCTTAAGCCCATAACTGTGACCCCCCCCAAAATGTAAGGCTAGGACCGCCCTTTGGAGGTGCATCCTGCATCTACACACTATACTATTAATAACTAATAAAATAGAAAAGAGTAGAGGAGGACACTAAATTTTGTCACGACGTGGAAGCCTTGGGGATCACATTTCCACGCGTGGAACCGCCATAGAAACATATTGTTCGATTTACTCGATATAAATCGATACGGAATTAGGTTATATCGAAATGTCAAACGTCTTCTCAGCTGACAGCTCCCTTTTTCTTTTTCGTTTAAAGCCATGAGAATAAGCGTTTCCGCCAAAACACTGATAGCGTGAAAATAAACCCACCATTTGTCTTGTAGGCCAGTCAAATGAATTTTTTTAGAGGAATTAATTCCCAGCAAGCTGGAAATCATTTTATTACCTTCATTTGGTCCTAAGTGTGTGTAGTCCGAGTTTGCTCCATCCCAGGAGGTGTGCTTAACTTTTGGGAGCCAAATTCCTCTGCTTTCAGTTTTTTGCTTGCAGCTCGAAAACGATACACTCTGCTGCAATCTTCTTGAGCTCTCGACCACAGTCTCAAAAATGCTTACACAGATTAAACACAACCTCGTCAAAACTGCACATGAGAAAGAAAATCAAATGGCCTCGTGCTAGACTAGAGCCGCTATACGTAACGGACTTCGCCGGCTTTCTTAAAACCAAGGCATGTACAGCCAACGACAGAATATTTGATATCGTGATGATGTATTGAAAATTTAAAATTAGCTTTTATAGTCTAATTAACAAATTCAAATTCAATTTCGAATATGTTTATTCAATGTAAATACATAATACACACATACTGAACGTCAAAAGACAGTAATTGTACTTTTTCCTATTTTTTTCCGGCGAGTTCTACAAGTAAGATTCCACTGGAAAGAACCGCCAAAGAAAACTAGTGACCACTTTTTTGGTACTATTATTGTCCATAATTTATATATAATCAATAATTCAAAAATATGTCATGTCCTCGGTCCATGTATTCACTTCATCGATGTTCCCGTGAATTGAAGACATGAAAGAGAAAGAAAAAAGACAGGCAGAAAACAAGTAATTTCACAATAAAATATAAATATTCAAAATAGATCGGCTATGCCTAGTTAGGAGCGACGCAACTAGCATTTGTTACTACAAACGGTGTAATTTTTTTAATCAAATAAAATAAAAAAAATAAATAAATATTGAAGTGATGACATACAAAATAAAAAAAACTTAATTTACTAGCCATCCTAGCAGTATTGTTTTAGAGAATGACTGTACTATAAATTAAATGTTCATTAGCGATTAACACATGAACGATTATGCATTACATGCATAACCGTCCATGATGTAATATCGATAATTAGTTTGGTTTATAATACGGTGTGCATTATCAATCACTACAACAGAATTAGGTTATAAATTCCGAATAAGTTTTTCTTTAAGCCATTTCTCATAGTTACTGAAATTCATGTCGTGGTGATAATCACCACATTTTTGAGAAGATTTATATATCAATTTTCAATTTTTTTTTCAATTTCAATTTATTTCCAAAAAAATCTTAACAGATTGTAGAAACTTAATATTTAGGTACATTTAAATTACAGTATATTAGTTCGTTTTTACAATATTTAAATTTATCACCACGTACATACAGTTACTTCATTATTGCTTTTAGGGCATCCAAATCATTTTTAAGATTTATTTACTAAAACCACAAATTAAAATAATTGATAAAATTAATCAAGAAATTAAAATCAGAAAAAGTCAGAATAATTAAAAAATGCTACTTAAAATTGTCAAAAAAAATGACCAAAAAATTTTAAAAATTATTTAAAATTAACAAACTCATCGATCGAGTAAAAAGCTTTGTCTAATAAGAATTCTTTAAGTAACTTTTTGAATAAGCTTTCCGCTTGAATAGTTTTTAAACTTTCTGGTAGCCTGTTAAAGTAATATGGCCCTGAGTATTTTTTGTCTTGCCTTGCTGTGTTTAGTTTAATACATGGTATAAAAATGTTTAATTTATTTCTCGTATTTTTAGTATGTGTATCTGAAAACTGTTTATAATGTGTTTCTTTATTCTTAAAAAACTCTGTTAGTAACTTAAAGAGTAGAAAATCTTGACAGCCTCCTGTAAAGCCGTGTTCTTTTCGAGGAGCTTGTCAAACATCAGCTTCCCTTGGCGATAGAATGAAGAGGTTGTATCACACCCACTGATTGCATGTAAGAACAGAAGATTCTGTTTGACAGTAGGAGAAAAGTTGAAGTGCCTGGGAGAGCAGAACGTGTTCTGAGAGGTCTCCTTTCCAGGTTTCGTGACGTAAATGTTTGAGGATTTTGGTACTTTGGCAGTTAATATGATCAATAGATTGGTGTCCTCTCCGATTACTATGACCGTCGCAAAGTTCTCTGCAGCTTGAATGGCGGTGTTGACGATGAGGGTGTCAGCATCCTCAAGAGCTTGCCTGACTTTAAACCCCTGCTGTACTAATTTTTCACGCAGCCTGGAGGTAAGCCGTTCTTGGTTGCTGTCGTTGGACAAAAAATGTTCTTTCGCATAGTTGCAGTCATCGTTTCAGTGAACACCACTTTTGCAGAAGATTACTTGCTTTTACGGTGAAGACGCTCAGCTGATTTGGTACTCTTGACTGATGCCTCACCAGGGTACCTAACCATAAAAACAATGACTGTACTGACAGGGTTGTAGTATTGCTTAACGTAGTCGAAATATTTGGAGAGAATTGTTGAAAAAAATTCCTTGGATTGTTTATTTCATTTAATTATATTATATATTTAATTTATTTTCACACTGTATGTATAATTAATCCGAGAGCGGTATCTATCGACCGTGTTCCCCGATCGAGGTAACAAAATAGAAAACGGTAGTGCGAAGGCGGGCTGTGCGTGAATGCGTTCACCGAATAGAAAGAGATAAGAGCATGTCTAGTTGAGATAAGAGCATGTCTAGAGAGATAAGCGCATCTCCTCTATCCTTGTCTAGTTGCGCATGCGCGTTTATCCATAGCATAGCAAACTTATGGCGTCGAAACGTTGCCATAGTGATATATACGTATTGCCATGTGATATATGTATGTGTCTCCGTGAATGCACGACTAGACAATGATGGAGGGGGTACTATATGCTGCTGTCTCTTTCAATTCGGCTGACGCATTCTCAGGCTGGTCACAATAGTAGTTATTATATCACGATAGTAGTTATTCTCCGATCCGCCCGATTTAACAGCTGTCGTAAGATGGTGGCGTTCAGCCCGATCTCTCTTGGTGCACTCTGGTCGCGTTCGGCAGCGTCGTCCACTGAGTTGCCGCGCTAGGAATTAGTACCTAACTGTATAAAACATAAAATTCTTTTACGAATGAAAATCGAGGTGTCTATATAACGTGAAATTATATTCTCTACAACTATTATTTTATGTTTTTTTTTTCAACAAGAGTATCTGTTTCATAGATATGTAGTTTTGGAAAGTCGTAAAACGTAAGTTTGCACCTAAATGAGAAATTTTCCCGGTCTCTAACTTTTGATTTCGGCTTACCACTGAACCAAATTTGAAGTTTAAGATTTTGATTCGATGTAGAATTTAGTGTTCTTTAATATTGAATTGAATGATATTTTCCGCCCGACGTACCGTTTTCGAGCTGCGAGCAAAAAACTGAAAAAAGAGGAAAAATTTCGCGGTTATTTGGCTCCCAAAAGTTATGCACACCTCCTGCGATGGGGCAAACTCGGATTACACGCATTTAGGACCAAATGAAGGTAATAAAATGATTTCCAGCTTGCTGGAAATTAATTCCTCAAAACGCTATTTTTCGATCTAATTTGACTGGGCCTATTGGATAATAACGTTTTATTATAAAGGGAATAAAACAAATAAAAATATTATTAACATAAAAAATTATAATATACCTACTATGCTAGTAAAGTGCAATAAATCTAGGAATTATTCCACACATTTCACTAAATTAATATTTTTATTTGACACAAATCGTCTATGGTTTGACAATTTTGAGCTAGATAAAAGCCGCCTATACGGTAACCGCCATTTTACGTTGGGCGTAGGTACCTACACCGATCAGCGAGTCGATCCTCTGGAACGCTTTGGACCCCTAATTCTCTTCGGTAAGTCATTTAAATTGAAATATTCGGGAATGCCGTGATGGTTTCTGATAAGTGCACGAAGTTTTGTGTGAGTTCGCATCGCGTTTGCCTTTTTGAAATGAGGAAACGCGTCACAAACACGTGCTCGCTGGAAGTTGGGAAAAGAGCCGATCCGCGCTATCCTTTTCCCAATTACCGTCAAAAAGGGAGTTTTCCGTTAGGGGCGAAGCTAATGCGTGGCGTTTTTGCGGTTTTTGCAGGGGTCCTTCGGGGATACGATTTCTCCGCCAAGGATGCAGCGCTAAAACTTCCATGTTCGGCGTATAACGGTCGACGCGTATAGCGTCGATCGTTCGCGCGCGACTCCTCGCCAGAATTTAACAATGGGCGAGTTTTTCCTCACCTTTGGTCACGCGTGACAGCGGCCGTTCTCCTACGCCGGGGGCTCTCACAGGAGTTGAGGGTCCCGACGGCCGTCGCCCGCCTCAGCTGCTGCGCCCGCCCCGGGCGATAGTCGACGACCGCTTCACAGCGTCCGCCCTTCTATCTACCCTCCGTCTTCAAGCGTTCCTGCTCCGCTCTCCGGTAGCAGTTTCGAGCGCCTCTTCGGGGGCCGTCTACGAGGCAGTCCGTGCCTGACCCCCGCAAGACGTTAAACGAGTCGGCTGAGCCGCGGGATCTCTTCGATACATCTTTTGCCGTCCTTCTCTCGGGATCTCTCCCCTAAACCTGAACTCGCAGAATATGCCCCCGACCTGGGAGGCACTTGCTCTTCGCACTTTCAAGTCCCTTTTTAAAACCGTATTTTAATTATTGTGCTTTCAATTTCTTTTATTTAATGAATTTAAGAATCTAGGCGCTTTATCGCCAAATATCCCGTCGGTCGGTCGAAATATTTGAAATAAAGATTTATTTTTATCAATTCATTCTTTTATTTCAGCTTATTCATATTTCAGCTTATATATTTATAACCTATCATATCATCTATTGTATACAACGTGACAAGGCGATGAACAATAATGGACAGCAACCTAGACACCTTAAGTTTTTATTCAAACAGTAAATTAATAAAAAAATAAATAAACTCGTTAGATTTTGGTATTTTGTTAGGACAGATCCCATATCAGTAGAAGTAACGAAAAATCGGAAGGTTCGAGACCACCGGATGTGATACACTTGACGAGGCCTAATGACACATCGAGCATGCGAAGACACATCGAGCATGCTTTCAAGCATTTACATTAATTTGCATTTTAGTCAACGCAGAGTGAATCAGTCTTCTGAGTGTTTGCTCGAACAAAGAAACGGTGCTATGTCGAGTGTGGTAGAGTTAAAACACCAGAACGTCTGAATGCAGATGGAGTTTCTTGCTCTTACAATTGTTTTATGCAAGAAAACAAAAATTAAACAAACAAGACCCTGGTTAAGTATTGATATTTGTTAGGAGACAAATTCTCGAACAGAGACTCACTTGGAACAGCCACCTAGACAAAACAATTCAAAAAGCTAAAAGTGCTTTAGGTATAAGCAGAAGACTGGCAGGGAAAAACTGGGGCCTTAACCCCAATATCTCCCACTGGCTATTGTGAGGCCGATAATCTCGTACGCCTTGGTGGTATGGTGCATCAAGGCCAACCAGAAAATGTGTTCACCAAACTAAACAATATCCAAAGGACGGCCTGCTTCATGACAACTGGCGCAATGTCCTCTACTCCTGTAGCAGCTGTAGATGCACTGCTGAACTTACCGCCTCTACACATTCATTTGCAAAAGGTGGCGAAAGCCAGCATGTAGGGGAGACCGGGTATGGTTGCCTCACGGGTTGGTTGTCACAGCGATCATAATAGAAAACTGAACGAACAAATAAGCTCATTAATCGACGTCGAAGGAGCGCGAGAGCAACACCTTCCCCCCTACTTCAGTTCAGTCCGCTCTGACATGCCGTAACGGAGACACGTGCATTCGTTTTTTTCGCACAGCGAAAGTATTTTTTTGTGCATCTGTGTCCAGTCTCGTAAGTATTCTTAAATTTTGCATAGTAATATACCTTACTGTTTATTTATGATGTTAAATATGTATTACATAATATCGCTATTATGGTTTCTTAAATAAACTTTGATTTCAATTTAGTTTGGGAGGTTTTTTCTTAAAACTAGGTTTGGGGCAGGTTGTCTCAGATTGACGGGGGATGGTTGTCACATGCACGTATGCTGCCTTTTTAGTTGGCTCTTTGGGATTTTTCTACATGAATGTTTGTTTCAGAGCTAGTCATAAAAATGCCACGACATCACATGAGAAAATGAACTCGAGGGCTTGTTTCACCATGTTGCGTGCTGCAAGAGAACTGAAAAACCATGGTAAATCCATAAGGTCTGTTGCAAAGGATTTCGGAAATAATTATCGCACTTCAACAAGGTAGTGTAACAAATTTACTACCGAAGAGATAAGCAACACGGCCGTATCAACACCATTTACAAAAATAGGCTACCAAAGGAATCTACAGATTTTTACCGTTGAACAGGAAGAAGAATTGGAAATATATGTATATACTTCTGGCTTAAGTATTTATTTCGGTTTGTCTTCCAAGGATATTCGGAAAATAGCGTTCGAACTTGCTATTTCCAATAAATTGAAAGTTCCAAAGTCTTGGGAATCGAACAAACTAGCTGGCTGCGATTGGTGTACGTCATTTTTGTAAAGACACTCTTCTCTGTTAATTAGAACACCTGAAGCCACAAGTTTGGTTAGAGCCACCAGCTTTAACCCACATAATGTCAACCATTTTTTTGATAACCTTGAATCAAGGAGTTCTCTGATAGTATCGCCACAAGTTTTGAAGCCTCTACCAAAAGCTCCACCGCGCAAGTCGCAACGAGCTGATAAAAAAAAAAGTAAATCAGCAATTTTAACAGATACACCGGAGAAGACCTATTTAGAAGAGAAAAAAAACAAACAGCGAAGAAGAAGAAACTAGCGAAATGTGTATTGAGTGAGAATAAGAAGACAAAAGTTTTATAAAGAAAAGAAAATTAAAAAGAAAGCAGTTGACAGCGACGAAGACGAGAAAGAGGATGAAGATTTTTGCTTAGTCTACTTATCACCATACTCAGCTAGTAAGTCTAGGGAAGTCTGGATTCAGTGTCAGGATTGCAGGTTATGGGCACACGAAGCATGCACTATTGTGATTCTGAATATTCAGACTGATTTTTAGGCTGACTAAAAATAATTTCCTTAGGTTAGATATTTTCAATTTAAAAAACAATGCGTCGAAAGATATTTTTGTTACCAGAATTCTAAGTTTGTTAAATTGAATTTAATCCCTTAAGTAATTTTTTCTTGGGTACAATTAGATACGTAAAAGATTTTATCTTTATTAAAAATATTCGTTTCATTTCAATAAGTGTTTATTTTAATATTACCCTATTACATTACTATGTGACAACCTACCCCAGACACTGTGACAACCATACCCGATACGGGGTTAAAAGTCACACTTTTCTTTTTTCACAAAAAAAATAATATTTCCTGAATAAATAATGTTAGAGATAAAGTCGGTATTTCTTTTGAAACTAGAATAAATACACTATCCATTGATATAAAAATGTCATTGCTAAACGAATAAAATAGCCACTAAAAATGCCAAAGAAAATAAATGTGACTTCCAACCCCGGTCTCCCCTACAGGCTATCTGCCCGAGCAAAGGTAAACTGGATCTCAGGAGCACTAAGATCGGTTCTTGACTCAGTCAGTGAAAATCCAACCCTCAACATGGTATCAGACACCATGCTCCCACTCCTAAACTTTGGAAAACTTTTTACAGTGGAACTACCGCCCAGAGACGACTGGCTAAAAAGCCAACTGCAATGGAAGGCCGGTAGCCTTAAATGGTTTACTGATGGATCCAAATCGGGACTTGACGTAGGCTGTGGTATATATGGAGAGCCACCAAACTTCGAAAGAAGTGTAAACTTGGGAAAATACGCCTCCATATTCCAAGCGGAGGTTTACGCTATTATTGAATGTGCGGATATCAACCTCCAAAAGGACTACGCCAACCACCGTATCTATATCCACTCGGATAGCAAAGCAGCTCTTATGGCACTGGCCTCGAATACCATTTATTCAAAGCTACCATTAGTGCAAAACTGCATATCACTACTGAATTTCCTGGGCGAAAAGAACAGGGTAAGTCTAAGATGGGTTCCCGGCTATGCAGGAATCGAGGGAAATAAAAAAGCCGACGAACTTGCTAGGACGGGAGCAAAGGGAACGTTATACGGCCCTGAACCTTGCTCTGGCGTACCGAAAAGCCTTGCAAACCTAACGCTCAAACAAATGTGTTTAGAACAATCCGTCAACCACTGGAACAACGCGCCAGGGTTGAATCATTCCAAAGCGCGGAAAAAGCGGCCCGTGAGGCCCTATCCCTAAATGGAACAATCTACGCATACTGGTGAGGGCGCTCACAGGGCATTGTGACCTGAACAAACACATGTTCAACCTCAAGCTCAGAGACACAAAAATGTGCAGGTTCTGCCAAGGGGCAGAGGAAACTCCCCAGCACCTCATGTGCGAGTGTGGCCCGCTGATGCTTAAAAGATACACCCACTTGGGTGGTCACTACCTCCAACCTGAGGAGGTAAAACAATCTGGCGCCAAAAGCCTGCTGCGGTTCTTAAATGACACGAGGCTTAGCGCAGAACTATAGTAGGTGGCGAGCACAATAGATCAGCAATGGTCGCAGTGTTACAAGGCTCATAAAGACCTTAGAAAAGCCCTTAGAAAACTCATCAAATAAAAAAAAAATTAGCTTCAATGATATTAACATCTGTGACAAAAAATGTAAAGCATACTCCCCAGCACCTCATGTGCGAGTGTGGCCCGCTGATGCTTAAAAGATACACCCACTTGGGTGGTCACTACCTCCAACCTGAGGAGGTAAAACAATCTGGCGCCAAAAGCCTGCTGCGGTTCTTAAATGACACGAGGCTTAGCGCAGAACTATAGTAGATGGCGAACACAATAGACCAGCAATGGTCGCAGTGTTACAAGGCTCATAAAGACCGTAGAAAAGCCCCACTCAACAAATAAAAAAAATAAAATAGGAGACAAATTTAGGCATGAACATTTACAAAATATTCTTCAGGTAACAGAGCCCAGTGATTTCAAAAAAATAAGTATGGACCATGAGCTTTCAAGCTTTCAACACTTTATTGGCATTGTTTCGGCCAAATATTGAAAAGCAGGACACAAACATGCAACAGGCGATTCCTGCTAGTCAGCGATTATCTATCACTTTAAGATCTTTGGCTACCGGTATGGACTTCAAAGATTTAAAAGGAGAATGCCCATTCACATTACTCTCAAAAGAAAGATTGTGTCTTGAAAATAATAATAATACATTATAGCTAAAATAACATCATGATTTTTAAATAGGTTTCAAGACTATTTGTTTCGTGGCTATTTTTTTATAAAATATTAGTATTTTTAAACTTCCGGCTAATGTAGTACGCCATTTTTTTATTAGTCAATAATTGTCATACGTGATGCTACTGAAAAGGGATGACTTATTTTTCTAATGCGTGCTATTATGTTACATTACCGATTACCTAGGTTTATGATATCGATCCCCGCATCGATCCTTTTTATTCGATGACAAATCCTTATTCACTCGTAATAAACAAAAAGTTACACATATCAAACTATTTAACATTAATTAAGAACTCTTCAAAATAAACTGGATTCAGCTATCTTTATTTTTACAGTATTTTAGATTTATAATATAGATAAGTCGAAGAAAAATCTATAAAAGTAAAATTAATTTATTATCATTATAGGGAAGCGTTCAGCCCCAGCTTTAGCCACTGTGGTGTGACATTAATGATTTAAAGAGAGGGGGGATAAAATAAATAAATTAAATTGATAGTTTTTTATTACCGTCTTTTCAGTACCGAGGTGGTTACCGATTACATTTTTTTATGACGGAATGAAAATAAACATGGAATAAAATATAAGGCAACAAAAAGCGATTCTACCATTCTGTCTAATGAGTTGACAAATGAAGAAAGCGGATTCAACATGTTTTTTTAGAAATGTTGATATATTCATCGTAGATGGAGGATTTCGAGATGCTGTCTCTAATCTTCAAGCTTTAGGGTACAAGGCTTATATGCCAGAGGCATTAATGGAGGGTGAACATCAAACTGACAACTATGCAAAATAACAAAACTAGATGTGTCACCAAGTGTCGATGGGTAGTGGAAGTTGTAAATGGAAAAGATATTACAAATTTTTACGACAAGAATTTTTCAATAGTGTCATGTCACACATGATGGATGATTTTAGGATTGCATGTCTGATAAATTTCACCCATAAATAGAAGATCGTCCTGAAGATGTAGAGTATTTAGAAATAGAACTAAACAGAATCAATATGCAGAATCACCTCGGCGATTTCATTATAAGGGAAAATATTAACATGCGGACAGCTATATTACAGCAATAAATGTGATATACCGCAGTTAGCCGAGTTTCCCAAACTTCAGCCAGTAGCGCTAAAAAGGTTTGCTTTAGGTTCTATCAGCTAAAACAGGCAAGATCCTACTATAGCGAGCATATACGACAAAATGGTATATACCTTATAGAAGTGTTGGAAGAATTTGTCGATAACTTGCCTTTGATATTGGGCAATAATAATTACTTACTACATATTATTACTTACAATAATAATTACTTACAATAATAATTACTGTAAAAAAACGGTTGTCACTCCAAGACTTTCCCGGCAAGCAAGGCAAGACTACCCCTCTTCTCTCAAACCCCTCACCACCCCCCCCCACGTTCGCCCATCGCCCCCACCCCCCCTCCAACCCCCAACCCCCCTCCATTTTCTCCAACTTCCCCCCCCAGCAAACCTACAGCTAACTTCCCCTCTCGCTGCTGCCAATGCTGCTAACTAATCCCCCCCCCATTCCGATGTTGATAGCAAATGTAGTATATTTGTAGTATTTTTATAGTGTTTCCGTGGTATTAAAATGGTTATTTTCTAATATGATGTGGTATTTTCTTAAATACGGCATGTTTTTGTTTTGCTTGTATAAGAGATATTCCAACCAATACTTCACAATGTGGTGTCAGACCTATAGCCCAGTCAAATAAGAAATTTTAGGAAAAAATGATTGGTAACAGCTTGAAATTTGGCATATATGTTCTTTGATATTGAAGTGAACCCCCCCTCCCCATAAAGACGAGGGTTGGACAGCTTACTGGATAAATATATAAATAGATATGTATATAAAATGATACTATGCCTAACTAAAATTACCTACCCGATTGATATCCAATCAGGGCTCTTTAAAATTTCTTCCCTCTAAGAAATGAGTTCTAGCTTGATTCTATTGGTTCAAAAATAATGTGTTAATAAAATATCCTATTGGCTGAAGGAATACATAAATATATACATTATATACAATTGTCTGATTGGTTTAAAATAAAGAAGAGGGGATGTCTTAGAGGTGTGGCTAAAATCTATAGTTTAAATAATACATATGACTGGTCTAAAATTAATAATAATAATAACTAACTGATACATAAAGTTTTCTGGAGTGGGACTTATATATACGTGGAGGCGGAGCTTTGCAATACCCAAATCACTGTTGGGCATTGGTTGGTTATCAGGTAATAATAATAAAAATTCTATATGTTCTATATATATATTATTATGGAGGGGATTTCTGTCTGAGATGGGAGTGGCTTGAATGGTACCTATGTCTATTGATATCTGAGTAGTGGGAAATATGTAATAATAATAATAATAATATTATGGTTGCTCAGAAATACATGTATATATGTTCTTATAACTATGCTTGGAAGGAGTGGCTAAAAATCTACCAATGGAATTATCTGATGTCTTTATATATATATATATATATATATATACATAACCCTATATATCAATGGTTAACCCTCTATTAGCTAATTTGTCTTTCTTTTAACCCTTTCGACTTTGTTGAGTAATAATTTATTAAAGTTGCTTTGTGTTTGGTTTATAATTCAATTCAGCAGTGAATATTTCATATCCGAATTTATCGACGAGTTATGCATGATTCTAGGTATAAGTTCTATTGTAGTTTCATTTTTAATCTTTTATTTGTACCTGTTTCTATTGGAAAAAATGTGATTATTTTTGGACATTATTTATATTATGACATTTTATCAATTCAACACAAAAGCAGTACATAAACAAATTATATGGCATTAAGAAAAGTACACATGCAAAAATACATTCCATGCAAAATAAAATAGCTAATTGAATAACACATATGGGACATATTTAAGTCTGGATCTCTGAAAATAAATACAATTTCTTCTTCTTCTTCTTTCGGTGTCGTTTCCTAACCTGAAATTACTCTGAAAATATGGTGGGAGAGGTAGTTTTTCTTCGGGATCTTGGATTGGAGTAATTTTGTTTTGGGATGAATTTAAATGACCTTTGGGGAATGACTTTTATGACTTTTTGGAATGACCTTAATGACTTTTAAGATGACTTTAATGAATTTTGAGGTAATTTTTGGGAATTTTCGGAATGTTTGGAGGATTTTAGGAGGAATCGAAGGAAGTGACATTTTTGAAGGGTTTTGTTTATGGTTGATTTTAGTTGTTTGGTGTGGGCGCCTCCAAATCCCCTTCCCACTCCATTCCTCACGCAAGGTGAAGACCAGCATCCTCGCGTCGACTGGAACTACTCGTTCTGATGAAAATTAATAAGGGTGATGCAATATCCTCAGATATTGTGAAGCTCGTACAAAGTTTGAAACACCGGATAGATGCGTGAAATTGATTCAATCAACTCAGGCACCGGATTTACAATCATCCGCTACAATCAGCTGCTGTTCTGGAGGTTGTCTCGTTCACTGCTTCAGCTGCACCGTCGATCTCTGCTTCGTTGCTTTCGAACCACACAGGTAGAGAAAGGATTATCCATGTCGCATCGTTGAGCTGAATGATATGCACGCTGGGTTAACATGATCATCAGAATGTGACAACAGAGGGATACTGAAGGTCTCCAACGATGCTCTTTGCTAACAGTCGCCGCAGCAGTCGTTGCATTGAGGGTCGGCCTGGACGGAGGAATGTTTGTTTTGTTCTGTTTGGTTTGTTTTGTATTGAGCCCCTAATACCTGTTCCACCCATCTAAAAATATTGGTATCGTGTTAAATATTCATGGTTGTGTGTTTCGCTCTCCGGCAACAAAGTAGATCTCTGGTTCAACTGCGGCACACTCGCGTTTCTCCCAAATGAAGAAAAGATGTGTAGTAACAGCTTTCATGCAGCTTCAGATACTCTATGTGCGACGCATTTGAAGTATAAGTGCCAATATTCACATATTGGAATTTTCAAATATCTCGGTGTTCAGTTTAAGCTACTTTATAGTATGGGATTTTCAATTCAAATATTTTTAATCAGGACTGGATGCTTTTTTCTCTACGTTAAAAAAATGAGTTCTCTGGTCCTCGGACAAAGGTAAAATGTAAATCTTTGGGTTCTGGATAGTGGACATGGGATCGAAGTCTGCTCCTCCTTCTCGATGGAATCGATCTACATCAGCACATAACGCAAATTTAATGCATCACATAGCCAAAATGTAGAGACTCAGACGATGTCCGATGTCTCCAACTGTAATAATACAAAATTGCAACACATGTCCAGCTCTCACTGGAAATGCATTTGCCACAAAGTATGATGAGTGGGTAGACCCCGGTATTGGAACCTCTGACCTCTCTATGATATAAAATATCATATCTGCACCAGGATTTTGTCCCACGATGATCTGCTAAAAAAGGTTCAGCTGCACTGTATTCGCTCGTTCCCTCGCTCGTTGGCTCGCCTTTAGATCACTGAAGCTATCATTCGCGTACGCGTTACTGTATCCGAATATTATGTACTCACAGCTGACCCTAATATTTGTTTTTGGATATTTAAATATTATTTAGTTATTCTTTAATGGATTTTGGAATTTATTGAATTTTATTGTAACTGTTCCTAAAAATATTCGTTTGTATTAGGTTGAGTATTTGCTTAAGTACGTCTTTGTTTCTCTACCTAAACTATTTTAAACACTACCTAAATATTTTATAAAACTACCTAAAATATTTCACACCGTTTAAGTATTTTATTTGCACTGACTAAATATTTCTCACTGACTAAGATATTTTATTTCACTGCTTCTAATATTTCAAACACTGACTAAGATATTTTATTTCACTGCTTCTAAATGTTTCAAACACTGACTAAGATATTTTATTTCACTGCTCCTAAATCTATTCTGAATTTATTTTATCTATTTTCTAAAATATGTAAGGGTTCTAAGTGTTAATTGCAAATCTAATTTCCTAATATATTTATTTCTTGAAGCTACAATTTATTGGATTCGTATTTCATAAGCTATATAATTATTATTGATATTAATCGCGAACAAGTTTTAAAAATGCATTTATATTCTACTAAGTATTTTTGAAGTTAATCACTATTTATTATTTAATTTACTATTAACACGTGAATTTACATTTAATATTATTTGAGTTTATTTCTGAATTTAATCGAGTTTAGATTTTATTTGCACGATTTTACTATGAAGTTAAACCGCTGTATTTGTATGAATTTATTTAATTATAACTATATATTTTGCGCGATATTCTACAAGTGAAGTTAATTCGTCGTTGTATTGAAAAAGTCAGCAGAGCACTTCGATCAAGTTAAAGCACAAGAAGCGCGGGCGGCGCGTGCGCAATCCCAAATCCGAATCCCTTTTTTAATTATATTTAATTTGTTAAGAATTTAATCTGATTTATTTTGATATTTTGCGCGATATTTACAAGTCTATTTTTGTATTGAAAAAGTCTAACTCAGCAGAGCATTACGTATCGAGCTAAGTGCTAGAGGCGCGTGCGGCGCGCGCACCATTCCCAATCCGAATCCTGACCCCTCATCGTTTTTTCTTTGTCTCGCTAGTCGAGATAGCTCTCATTTATGTTACCGCCCCAGTCATTTTGTGGTTGTATTAGTGTTAAAATCTACTCGGATCACTTAAAATACTTTAAACGAACCCCAAACAAGCTATGACACTAATCGAGATGTCTTCTAACAGCGGCTTATAGATCCTGTCATAAGTTTTATCAACACAACTAATTAATGAGTTGGCTTTCTGAAGCGCTCGCGCCCCAACAAAAGTGAAATAATGTTGGTAACCCACAGGGTGACCTGCGTTTCATCTCATTTGAGATTATGTAATAATCCTATTTGGTATTGGGAATGTTAAATTCTATATTTTATGTTCTTTGAGCTTTCCTCACTATCTAGATCAGTTACTAATCATTTATATGTATACATATATACTTTTGTTAAAATCGTCTAAAGTAAAGTCGCTATAAATAGCATAATATAAAACGAGCTATAACATCACTCCTGTCAATGATACCTCTCTCTAGCCTATATATTCATGATCCTAGGACCTCTAACTATACCAGAAAAATATCTATATGCTATAAAAAATTGATCTACCCAATCTACTCTGCTATATTTCGCTATTTATATTTTAAATATGCTGTCTCACCTCTATCCGCCTAAATGATATGCACCGAACGCCCTCTTCATCTCTGCCGACCCACTATTATTCTTTCTAGCGACCCAAACTCAAGTGCCCCCTATCCACTTGTTTATTTTTCAAGATCTTGCCTTTTTCGTGTCAACATAGCTTCATCACCTTTCATTCCAGTCACCGTATCAGCGCATTCAAAACTGTGCATGCATTCATTTAATTAATATAATAACATTTCCTCTTCTATTAGCTATTTAAGTGTTAACTTTTCATGAGTTTCCTTTCAGTTTCACCCTTTCAAGCCTCCCTTAACATTCAATATTTTCCATTTCCCTTCTGAAAATTGAGTAAGCTAATTACTTTTTATCATTTTTACTCCCACCCCAGTCAGGTTCATCTCAGTCGCCCAAAAATCTTGTTTGAAAAGGATTGAATCTCCCTAAAAGCCTTTTTAAACCAATATTTTTATTCTAGTCTTACTTAAGTTAATTTATTTCCTAATTAGTCCTATTCCTACTTTATCCCATGGTCACCCTATTTATTCCATGTATATTTATGTTGCTGTCCCTATGTCTAGTATGGTCACCCTATTCTTAGTCCTGTATCTCCTTCCTTTCTATATGCTGGCTTCCTCTGTATCTTTTCCTACTATCGTTAGATAAGAATTAATCTTCTGTTCGCTTTCCCTGATAAAATGTACCCTCGTTGTTCTCTAAACTTCATTTTATGTTCTAATACATTTTAATTTCCTAATTTTGTAACCCTAGTATGTTTAGTTCTTGAATACGGCCCCATTTGTGCAAATCTGAGGGAACTTCCCTATATTACATTTCCCATATTGATGGTAAATCTGTCTGCTTAACCACTGTTGGCTTTGGTCGCCATGGGCCCCCACCAATATGTCCTGTAATATAGAAAAGGCACGGTCCCCGCCGCTTCCTCGTGACAACCATCCATCTCAAATGTCGCCTCCGTTACAATTCAGGTGAATTTAAGATATTTTGACTTAGTACTACTCATCTTAATATTATAATCTACTCAATGATGTAATGTTTCCTAATCTAACTTATTTCTATGATAAAGGAGTGGTGTAGGATACGATTATGGTGGATATTTAGGCTCTTGGATAGTGTATGATCAAGGTAAGGTAATGATTAATTTGAATATTCTTAAGGTTCTTAGATAATATGTCCCTGTCACCCTGTCTCTATATGCTAAAGGTATGGGGTATGCTCGCATAGTGAATGGTTTCTCATCATGTAATTTGATTTCATGTCTGTATAAGTTAGTTCTTCCTGGCTTATCCTGAAATACTGAAGCATATTTTTGTAGCACCTCTTTTAAAGCTGTCTTCTGGTCTCCTGGTAACTCTAAGTTATCTATGTGTTCTGTTATCGTTGGGGTAGATGTAGTCTTGGTAACTACTACTTGATTTATTGCTGTCGTCCCTTCTTCTGTAGTGTCACCTGGTATGAACTCTTTGCTAATTACAGTTGAATTGTCGAAGGCTATTGCTAACTGTTTCGATCTTAATGCAAGTGTTTTCCCTGGTTTTCCTCCTGTGAATATGATTGCTTGATGATTATCCAGGAAATCGTATCCCAGAATAAGTGGTCTCACCAATCCCTCTACTATCAAGAAAGGTGTATCTATTGTTTCCTTTCCTAATTTCAATGGAAGTAACACCATTTTTGTTACCTTCCTGCTCTTCGTCCCCATTGCACCCTTTATTTGAAGCGCATGAATGGGCATTAGTGGATATTTTGTTCCTGTGATGTCTAATGTTTTCCAAAAATCTAGTGAAATACATGTCACTTGACTTCCCGTGTCAATTAAGCAGCATACTTCGTATTCCCCTATTGTAGCTGTTATTTCTGGTATGGTTGGTAATGATCCTCCAGGCTCGTCTTCATAATCTTTCTCCTCGAAAATGTTGAATTCTTCCTTTGCTGCTGTCGATGTTGTCTCTTGAATGTCCCTCGTAGTGTCGTTGTCCATGGTACTTCCTCTCGTTCTGATGATGAATGGTCTCGATAGCTCCATTGTCAAGGCTGCTGCGTCTTCTTCTTCATTACGACATCGGTATCCAACTCCAGCCCACTTTTCCCTACGCATTGTCACCTCCACAGGATCTAGTCTACCTTGTGAGTGTTTTCCTAAACCCTTACCTGGTGTCCACCCTGTGTTAAGCATAATCTGTAATGATTTTGGTGTTTTGGTGTATTTCTCACTATCTATGGTGTTCCTAACTCTATGTTTTCCCTGTCCATTGTCTTGTCTTGTGTGCAGCGTCGTTTGATCTGTCGAATCTAATTTGTCAGGTGTGTCAATTGCTTTTACAAAGTCTATGCAGCGTCGTTTCGATGTTGTGTTGTCTTTTGACCTTGTCTTTTGTATACGTTTACCCTTATGTGAATGTGTTTTGAGTCCTGTTGTCGTAGTTGACGCCCCTAATGTCTTGAGTCCAGACTTTAGTGTTGTGGTCTTTAGTTTGGTCCTATCTGAGTCTAACGCCCTAAAGTTGTTTTGTTGTCTAGTTGTACGCCCCTTATCTATAGCTGTCACTGTACTGTGTATAGGTCTATATGAGGTTATTGCCCTAACTCTATGTTGTTGTGGTCCTACCCTGCCTTTGTGTGTCCCTAAATGATGTGTCCCTGTTCCTACTTCTAAGTTACTTTTTCTGGTTATGTTGTTGTCTTTGTTTGTCCGACGTCTGTCTGTTTTGCCTTTTTCTATGGTTTCTAAGCTAGTGTTCCTAATGTTTGATGTTGAGGAGTTACTTGTTTCCCTACCAGTATTCTGGACAAAGTCATCCACATCCAACCCCAGGGTCGACTTAGTTACTATCCGTTTACATTTGTTCATGCCAGTAATATCTATACCCGACTCTGGTCTTTTGCCGTGGTGAAGTAGTTTCCCTGTCGCTTGTAGTCGTCCATCTTCTTCTTGTCTCGCCCATCATTCGTCATGTATGGTCTACTCTTGTAGTGGTCCTTGTGCTTGTCTCCGTCCCTCTTCTCATTTTGTTCCTTCCTCGATGTTGGGTCTGTCAGTCTCGTCCGGGCCTTCTGTGAAGATCTGTCGCAATCTCGAATGACGTATCCATCATGTCCCTTCAGCAAGGCAGCCGCTTTCGCTAAAGTAGGGTTCTCCATTGCTACCCATTGCGTTTGTACCGCCTCTGGTAGTTGCCTTATAATAATGTTGATGAGGTGTAGCTCTGGTATTTTGTGAGTAAGCTCACTAGCTAGTTCTAGTTTCTGAGAGAAGTACTCTAGTTTAGACACTCCTCTTTCCACTTTCCACACTCCATTGGTTATCTCTTCTCTTACTTTGTCTTGACGTACAAGATTCCAGTAAATTTCAAGAAACTCTTTTTCAAAGTCTCCTAGGTTCCTCCAATCTGGTCTGAATATGTTTAATACAGCACGTACTGAAGTAGATACGCACTCCATTGCAATGTCGATTTCATCCTCGTGCCCTCGTAGTTTTCTAATGTATGTCTTCAAATCTCTGATGAATCTCACTGGGTTCTCTGTATCCGTTCCTTTAAATTTTGGTGCCTTCGGTTTCTCCATGCAAGTAACCATCCCATGGTTTAGGTTCGGCCCTAGTTCTGTTGAACTGTTGCTATTCATTTCAACTTGAGCATTTTGTTCCATTGATGTGGACCTCCTCGATGTTGAAGCCTCTTGGACTCTCTTATCAATGATTGGCCCTAAAGACTCTCTTATACCCATCATAATTGCTTTCGTGATGGTTTCTATCTCCATAGCTGGCTTTACATAATGTCTGCGATTCATGATGCGACTACCCTGTGTATGCTTCAATGAATTGTGTGCCCTGCTGAAGTTCATGTTGTGTCTTGTCGTGTCTAATGTCTCTTTTATTTTTCACTGGTTATGTCTTTGTTTCTCACTAAATGTCACTATTCTATGGTTTTATATGTGTCTTTGTATGTATCTGCTGCTACTGTAATAATTGTGAAATTAATTTTCCTATCTATGAAGCTATATTTGAATTTACATTTTCTTGTGAAATTTAACAACAATAATTTTCAATATTACTTTAATTCCTTTATCTTATACTAAGCTAATGTCTAACTATATAATTCTTTCCTACACTATATACTTAAATATTTCAATCTATGCTAAGTTCTGCCACACTCCGAAGAATACAGCCGAACCATGTCTTTCAGAAAAGCTAGAAGGCCCAACAACGATAAGCCATTGCTGACTCACCCTCATCAAACTCCTCTGCCCTTCCACGGTAAACTACCACTAACAAAAATGGAATCTCTTCCACTTCCGTTATATCCCAACACATCTCAAATCTCCAAACCATTTCACATTCCTTCTATTTGTTGTATGTAAAATTTGTGAAGTTGTAAATTTTTTCTGACTATTGTTACCTTATGTAAATAAATGTATGTATAGGAATGCATTTAAATGAATGCTATGAGTTTAAAGAAAATTTAATTTGAAATTGACTACTAAATAATAATTTTCTTCTGTAATTATGATTACTTTTGCGCCCGTTTTAAGTAAGTAAAATGTTTTCGAAATTCTCGACGATATTAAGATCGATAGTCGGTGGTAATCACACCGCTCGTAACTAGACATAAAAGTTACTCCCACCTTTTGCTGTGGACTAAAACTTATTAATATCTTTTCTTATAATTAACTAAGTTTCTAAATATTACAAGACATGTTTCTTTTCAACGAGTACGCACATCACCAGGGGAATAATCTCCAATATCCCTAACTCCTATATCCTCCTATGTTTCCTATTCATATATATTTATACATATACATATACATACACACACATATATACATATACACATATACATACACATACACATACATATACATACAATTAACCGTTCCAAAAGTACTCGTTCTTTTCATACTCGTTACGTATCTAGTTTGACGCTCACATGTCTACGTTTGGGTCAGTCCCTTCCTTTCTTTCACGCCTTGGGTACCATTTTTTTTCAAGTCGCAGCGTCCCGTTCGCCCGACAAGTGTGAAAAACAGTTTAGTCTATGAACGATGCAGATGTTTCATGAGTTTTAATATTTTTGTTTCTATTGTATGATATTTTTGTTAACTAAATGATTATCCTATGAGGTTTGAATGGTCACTTGTAATATTACTTACTTTTGATAATAATAATTCTATATGTTATTTGTAATGGTGGCATTATATTGTTAGGCACTCTAATTTTCTATGACTTTAACATTAGTTTTCAGATGCAATGAAACGACTCCTATGCAAAACATTATCTATACCTTTTATCTCTCTTTTGTTCTACTGATCCTTGTCTATTTGAGCGATAATTGTCTTTGAAATCTATATTCTTGATGTGTATGAATTGTTTCAATTTATGTGCGAGTGTATGAATTGAAGTGGCCATAGCAACATTGGCATGCCCTGGTTATGATTCTGTAGTTATCATTTAAAATGGGAATATTTACTCATACTGTTTAACTTTAATGTTTTTAATATTATATCAGGATTTCAAGCACTAAACTGGCAGGTTTTTTCTATAATAATGGCTAATGAATTTATTCTATTCAAATCAAAATCGGTCCCTTGTTAAGTGATCTGACAATGTATGATGGTATGTATATAAACGATTCTTTTCTTTCCTTTATTTTTCTAATGTCTTGTCTGATTCTAGTAAAAATTATATGGACTAGGATTTATGGAAATCTAGGAGTATATATTTTATAAGGAATGTAGTTGGAATGTCAAACCTTTCTGTTATTATAGCTTGACTTGTTTTTGTGCCAGTTTTGTAGTTCACTAATTTTTTTATTTAGCGTCTTTTTATGTAGAGGACTTCTTTTACTTTAAAGGTGTGATCTCATGATTTATATCACTTTTACCTGCAATGGTTTTATATTAGTGAATATATTTTATAATTTAGGTGGTGCATTGTCTAAGCCATTTGTATAGTTACAAATGTTAGGTTGGTTATAAGATATAGGTTCCTTTGTTCACAGACAATCGTTAATGGAGGATTCTTTTCGTGCTACCTCTCCGTTATATATTCCATGACCGAGTCACATTTTAAGGATAGCTTCTCCAATTTTGTTCGCTGGTCATAGTATCTCTAACTGCTTACAGAGTGTACATGATTGACAAGATTGGGTTTAAAGCTAGGTCGATTGTGTTGGTGCGACCCAATTAAGTATCGAAAGATACCAAATTGGTGGCATGCTCAACCGGGGATAAACCTAAGGACGACGAGTTTAATTCAGTTTGGTACGCACGTTCACGCATGGTAATCATTAAGCGGAGATATAACCTACACGATTTTGAAAAATTCAAAATTAGCTTTTCTTCCAACTTTGAAAAATCCAAAATAGATATTCTTTATTCTAAAGCTTCAATGTATGTAAAACAACTGTCTACTTCCCTCAGGTCCTATTTTTGACGCTAAAAATTGGGTTGATTTGTGATCACATTATTGATATTTTACAGCACCTTTGAAATTTGGTTGGGTTCTATAGTGGGTGGGTTTCAAAATATAAAATGGACTTGAAGAGCTACTGTTTTGGCAAATTGGAGGATATAAGAGGATGATATTTTAGGAAAAGATATGATATAGTGGTTTTAATGGAATGTTTGTATAAGTTTTGTCAGCTGTCGAAAGTCTTCAATGTAATAAATGTTATGCAAAACTACCACTCAATCACCAGATCATTCAGCAATAACCAATTCTACTGCCAAAGCTACTACTCTCTACTCTACTAATGTATTTTGAAACTCTAAAGAATTTTAAAATGTTTCTAAATAATGATGATGATGAAATGTCTACAATACACTTGGAATGATCTTAACCACATGTCAATATTGCTCGACTTTACTCTATCTTTCTATAAAACTATCTAATTTCATTCTAAAGCTGGTGTTTTTAAATTTATGTAATATAATGTAAAGTACTGTCTGTAATGTATGTGCATTGTATGTGTAATGTATTGCTGAGTCTACCATTTTCTGTAAGTTAATTTATGTAAATATGTAACCTATGTGTAACTAAAATTTTCCAAAGCTTTAGTGTTTATGAAATATGTAGTAAATTTTTTTCAATACATGTTTTTGAGGTATATTCCACACAAGCATCGTCTCATCACATCTAACTCTCAATTTATTTTAACAAAATGTAATGCTTTTATTTTTGGTAACATTTTGTCTTACAATCGTCTACTAAATATTTTTGAATACTCAACTAAAGTGAATTTTGCCTATGCTAGGGTTATTATGTATAAAATTTGCTTTTGTTTGAGATGTCACGCCCACATTTACACATTACCAGACTATCAAACGAAACCCCTTGGAAAGGTCCGAATGGCGTAATAGGTAGTTGGAACCTTTTTCTGTGTACACGGAATTGTTAAATCGTTGCCAGATGTCATCCAGAATGTCTTTTGAATGCAATTGTGCAAGCTCAGTTGCATTTTTGGCCCGATATACGCAAGTATGCGATACTTGTCGCGCTCGGCATTTTGAAATTTCGGTTTTATATTTAATCTCTATCGCGATATCTATACTTCATGTCATGTGTGATATTATTGAGGTGTATACTAGTGTTGTGTTTAATCTCTCCCTTTTTTAAAAAAATATATTTGAGCCTCTATAATCCCGGTTAAAGTAAACATGACTGTATAATATAGTATTTTCCTCAATTAAGTATACTTTAATGGCCTTGTTTTGGGTTGAAAACATCATTTACTTGTGCATCGAATGCGTTTATAAAATACTAGTGTTTGTGTGATCTAGTGTTTTTGTGATTTTTTTTCCAAAAAATGGCCGACCCCTCGCATTTTATTTGAAATGTTTGACTATGTTTGACATCGCTATGCGTTGCGATGGCTCTATGGAGCTCCTTTGTCTACATTCGGTAAGGTTTTAAAATATTTTTTCTTTTTGAGCCGTCTTGAATCTATTTTAAATGTCATGTTTTTTTTTATGTCTACATAACGTATTTATTTATAAATAAATTTTCTAATAATGTTTTTCAAAATGTTTGTTCAATTTATTTTTCAGCTTATTTTGTTTCAAATACTGTTGCATTTTATTTTTAACGTACGTGAATCTGTTTCCAATTTTACACCATCTAGCGGCGACTCTCTGAACCTTTTGGGTTCGTATCTTCGCTAAGCTACTTTTTGTCACACGCGCGCTCACTATCGAATTAGTTTACTATACCACCACGGGATGGCGTTGTCCTATTTCTCTATTCGTCCAAAATATTTTTTTAATTTTTAATAAAAATTTTCAAATGTTAGGGTTGTATGTTTTTGTTCTTTTGTTATGCTTTTGTTTAATATTGCTTTCGGATAAGTATTTTCTTTGTTTTTTTTCTAGCTCGTTTAACTTTTGAGAAGCCTAAAATTACGTTTATGTTTTCTTTAAGTTTTAATTTGGTTTAACCTTTGGGACGCCTATTTTTATTTTACGTTTTTCTAGTTTGTTTTTTTTTCTTTTGTTTTAATTTGGCCTGAGTCGTCTAGTGATTTGTAGAACCTTTTATCGTGTAAATACCCATAGTAACTACTATGTTAAATCCTGGTCACGTGGCACTAATTGAAGTGAACCCCCCCTCCCCATAAAGACGAGGGTTGGACAGCTTACTGGATAAATATATAAATAGATATGTATATAAAATGATACTATGCCTAACTAAAATTACCTACCCGATTGATATCCAATCAGGGCTCTTTAAAATTTCTTCCCTCTAAGAAATGAGTTCTAGCTTGATTCTATTGGTTCAAAAATAATGTGTTAATAAAATATCCTATTGGCTGAAGGAATACATAAATATATACATTATATACAATTGTCTGATTGGTTTAAAATAAAGAAGAGGGGATGTCTTAGAGGTGTGGCTAAAATCTATAGTTTAAATAATACATATGACTGGTCTAAAATTAATAATAATAATAACTAACTGATACATAAAGTTTTCTGGAGTGGGACTTATATATACGTGGAGGCGGAGCTTTGCAATACCCAAATCACTGTTGGGCATTGGTTGGTTATCAGGTAATAATAATAAAAATTCTATATGTTCTATATATATATTATTATGGAGGGGATTTCTGTCTGAGATGGGAGTGGCTTGAATGGTACCTATGTCTATTGATATCTGAGTAGTGGGAAATATGTAATAATAATAATAATAATATTATGGTTGCTCAGAAATACATGTATATATGTTCTTATAACTATGCTTGGAAGGAGTGGCTAAAAATCTACCAATGGAATTATCTGATGTCTTTATATATATATATATATATATATATACATAACCCTATATATCAATGGTTAACCCTCTATTAGCTAATTTGTCTTTCTTTTAACCCTTTCGACTTTGTTGAGTAATAATTTATTAAAGTTGCTTTGTGTTTGGTTTATAATTCAATTCAGCAGTGAATATTTCATATCCGAATTTATCGACGAGTTATGCATGATTCTAGGTATAAGTTCTATTGTAGTTTCATTTTTAATCTTTTATTTGTACCTGTTTCTATTGGAAAAAATGTGATTATTTTTGGACATTATTTATATTATGACATTTTATCAATTCAACACAAAAGCAGTACATAAACAAATTATATGGCATTAAGAAAAGTACACATGCAAAAATACATTCCATGCAAAATAAAATAGCTAATTGAATAACACATATGGGACATATTTAAGTCTGGATCTCTGAAAATAAATACAATTTCTTCTTCTTCTTCTTTCGGTGTCGTCTCCTAACCTGAAATTACTCTGAAAATATGGTGGGAGAGGTAGTTTTTCTTCGGGATCTTGGATTGGAGTAATTTTGTTTTGGGATGAATTTAAATGACCTTTGGGGAATGACTTTTATGACTTTTTGGAATGACCTTAATGACTTTTAAGATGACTTTAATGAATTTTGAGGTAATTTTTGGGAATTTTCGGAATGTTTGGAGGATTTTAGGAGGAATCGAAGGAAGTGACATTTTTGAAGGGTTTTGTTTATGGTTGATTTTAGTTGTTTGGTGTGGGCGCCTCCAAATCCCCTTCCCACTCCATTCCTCACGCAAGGTGAAGACCAGCATCCTCGCGTCGACTGGAACTACTCGTTCTGATGAAAATTAATAAGGGTGATGCAATATCCTCAGATATTGTGAAGCTCGTACAAAGTTTGAAACACCGGATAGATGCGTGAAATTGATTCAATCAACTCAGGCACCGGATTTACAATCATCCGCTACAATCAGCTGCTGTTCTGGAGGTTGTCTCGTTCACTGCTTCAGCTGCACCGTCGATCTCTGCTTCGTTGCTTTCGAACCACACAGGTAGAGAAAGGATTATCCATGTCGCATCGTTGAGCTGAATGATATGCACGCTGGGTTAACATGATCATCAGAATGTGACAACAGAGGGATACTGAAGGTCTCCAACGATGCTCTTTGCTAACAGTCGCCGCAGCAGTCGTTGCATTGAGGGTCGGCCTGGACGGAGGAATGTTTGTTTTGTTCTGTTTGGTTTGTTTTGTATTGAGCCCCTAATACCTGTTCCACCCATCTAAAAATATTGGTATCGTGTTAAATATTCATGGTTGTGTGTTTCGCTCTCCGGCAACAAAGTAGATCTCTGGTTCAACTGCGGCACACTCGCGTTTCTCCCAAATGAAGAAAAGATGTGTAGTAACAGCTTTCATGCAGCTTCAGATACTCTATGTGCGACGCATTTGAAGTATAAGGGCCAATATTCACATATTGGAATTTTCAAATATCTCGGTGTTCAGTTTAAGCTACTTTACAGTATGGGATTTTCAATTCAAATATTTTTAATCAGGACTGGATGCTTTTTTCTCTACGTTAAAAAAATGAGTTCTCTGGTCCTCGGACAAAGGTAAAATGTAAATCTTTGGGTTCTGGATAGTGGACATGGGATCGAAGTCTGCTCCTCCTTCTCGATGGAATCGATCTACATCAGCACATAACGCAAATTTAATGCATCACATAGCCAAAATGTAGAGACTCAGACGATGTCCGATGTCTCCAACTGTAATAATACAAAATTGCAACACATGTCCAGCTCTCACTGGAAATGCATTTGCCACAAAGTATGATGAGTGGGTAGACCCCGGTATTGGAACCTCTGACCTCTCTATGATATAAAATATCATATCTGCACCAGGATTTTGTCCCACGATGATCTGCTAAAAAAGGTTCAGCTGCACTGTATTCGCTCGTTCCCTCGCTCGTTGGCTCGCCTTTAGATCACTGAAGCTATCATTCGCGTACGCGTTACTGTATCCGAATATTATGTACTCACAGCTGACCCTAATATTTGTTTTTGGATATTTAAATATTATTTAGTTATTCTTTAATGGATTTTGGAATTTATTGAATTTTATTGTAACTGTTCCTAAAAATATTCGTTTGTATTAGGTTGAGTATTTGCTTAAGTACGTCTTTGTTTCTCTACCTAAACTATTTTAAACACTACCTAAATTTTTTATAAAACTACCTAAAATATTTCACACCGTTTAAGTATTTTATTTGCACTGACTAAATATTTCTCACTGACTAAGATATTTTATTTCACTGCTTCTAATATTTCAAACACTGACTAAGATATTTTATTTCACTGCTTCTAAATGTTTCAAACACTGACTAAGATATTTTATTTCACTGCTCCTAAATCTATTCTGAATTTATTTTATCTATTTTCTAAAATATGTAAGGGTTCTAAGTGTTAATTGCAAATCTAATTTCCTAATATATTTATTTCTTGAAGCTACAATTTATTGGATTCGTATTTCATAAGCTATATAATTATTATTGATATTAATCGCGAACAAGTTTTAAAAATGCATTTATATTCTACTAAGTATTTTTGAAGTTAATCACTATTTATTATTTAATTTACTATTAACACGTGAATTTACATTTAATATTATTTGAGTTTATTTCTGAATTTAATCGAGTTTAGATTTTATTTGCACGATTTTACTATGAAGTTAAACCGCTGTATTTGTATGAATTTATTTAATTATAACTATATATTTTGCGCGATATTCTACAAGTGAAGTTAATTCGTCGTTGTATTGAAAAAGTCAGCAGAGCACTTCGATCAAGTTAAAGCACAAGAAGCGCGGGCGGCGCGTGCGCAATCCCAAATCCGAATCCCTTTTTTAATTATATTTAATTTGTTAAGAATTTAATCTGATTTATTTTGATATTTTGCGCGATATTTACAAGTCTATTTTTGTATTGAAAAAGTCTAACTCAGCAGAGCATTACGTATCGAGCTAAGTGCTAGAGGCGCGTGCGGCGCGCGCACCATTCCCAATCCGAATCCTGACCCCTCATCGTTTTTTCTTTGTCTCGCTAGTCGAGATAGCTCTCATTTATGTTACCGCCCCAGTCATTTTGTGGTTGTATTAGTGTTAAAATCTACTCGGATCACTTAAAATACTTTAAACGAACCCCAAACAAGCTATGACACTAATCGAGATGTCTTCTAACAGCGGCTTATAGATCCTGTCATAAGTTTTATCAACACAACTAATTAATGAGTTGGCTTTCTGAAGCGCTCGCGCCCCAACAAAAGTGAAATAATGTTGGTAACCCACAGGGTGACCTGCGTTTCATCTCATTTGAGATTATGTAATAATCCTATTTGGTATTGGGAATGTTAAATTCTATATTTTATGTTCTTTGAGCTTTCCTCACTATCTAGATCAGTTACTAATCATTTATATGTATACATATATACTTTTGTTAAAATCGTCTAAAGTAAAGTCGCTATAAATAGCATAATATAAAACGAGCTATAACATCACTCCTGTCAATGATACCTCTCTCTAGCCTATATATTCATGATCCTAGGACCTCTAACTATACCAGAAAAATATCTATATGCTATAAAAAATTGATCTACCCAATCTACTCTGCTATATTTCGCTATTTATATTTTAAATATGCTGTCTCACCTCTATCCGCCTAAATGATATGCACCGAACGCCCTCTTCATCTCTGCCGACCCACTATTATTCTTTCTAGCGACCCAAACTCAAGTGCCCCCTATCCACTTGTTTATTTTTCAAGATCTTGCCTTTTTCGTGTCAACATAGCTTCATCACCTTTCATTCCAGTCAC
>OX155980.1:47092481-47114581 GCA_944548615.1 Micropterix aruncella
TATGGAAAAATATTTAAAATACTATTATTTGTAATTTAAACATGCCGCCATTGACATTGAAATACAAAGTACCAAGACGATAACGTCTCTAGGGCTGAGGGATGACAGATGTCAAATATATCATTTTGAAATTTAATTTAATTTATTTGTACGTAAGTTACGTTGTTCCATATACATATGTTATATATATATATTTATATATATATATATATATATATATATATATATATATATATATATATTATATATATATATATATATATATATATATATATATATATATATTATATATATATATATATATATATATAATCTTTTTTTTATTAAAGAATTCGTTTAAAGGATGACACTTTGATGAAAAACTAAAAATAATAAAAGCCTCTTACATAGCTGGAAGGTTTTCCCGGACTGGATTGGGAAATGCTTATTTTAAATGAGATTTATGCCTGGATGCGCACCACTTTCGACAGTGCAATGTAGGTTTAATGGGATCCCTTTATCGCTAGCGAACGATCGCCCTTCATCCACATCTCAAAAACAAAGCGTATCCTTTTTGCAAACCATAATAAAATGTCTTTATTAAAGACAAATTAAAGCAAAAACAATGATAAAAATAACAATATTATTATATTATATTAGTTATTATTATATTATATTAGTTATTATACAATATTGTTATATTATATTATATAAGTGGTCCCGTAACCGGCATGTCCATTCAACACGGGCACAGTGAACAACTTGCTATAATACCCAAGCACAAAACTACACATTTCCAGTGCAGCTTTTCCTATTATTCTGCGGTTGTATGGAATCGGTTGGGAATGGCAGAAATTAAGATTGAAGTTTCTTCTTTCATTTCATTGAGCATATGGAGGTTTTTTTATTTTATTTTTATATATATATATATATATATATATATATATATATATTATATATATATATATATATATATATATATATATATATATATATATATATATATATATATATATATATTAATATATATATATATATATAAATATATATATATATATATATATATATAATATATATATATATATATATATATATATATATATATATATATATATATATATATATATATATATTATATATATATATATATATATATATATATATATATATATAGTATATATATATATATATATATAAATATATATATATATATATATATATACTATTTATATATATATATATATATATATATATATATATATATATATATATATATATATATATATATATATAATATACTATATATTATATATATATATTATATATATATATATATAATATATATGGTATTCAATATTGGAAAAAATTCTTTTTAAAATCCCGCGGTCTTCCTCCTCACGTTCAAAAGATACTTTCTATATTCCCTCTTTTCATTCAAACTACGCAAAAAATACCTTCTTCAGACGCTCTTGCATGTGTTATAATAAAGTTTTGAACGACATAGATAATTCTCAGTGTCATTAATTACTTTTAGGAAACAATTGAGTGATTTGTTGTTGCATTAGTTTTAGTTTACAGTTAATAATTTAGGTAGGGTACTCGTACTAAATGAAAACAGTTCGATCCGACTAGACATTTATATTGTTGTGGCTACATTTACAAGTTTTGTTAATATTAATGGTAATGTAGGTCTATTTGTTTAAGTGTATTTGTAAAAACATTTGTTTATGACTGTTTTTTACCTAAATAATAAAAAAAAAAAAAAAAAAAAAAAAAAATGGCAGCGGTAACACAACAATGCGAGACGAGAATGACTGCTGGAAAATAATAGGCGATTAGTGTTTCTTAAATATTAATGATTGTTATAAAATGTATATCAATATTTCGGCTCAGCCGTCGTCAAGATATGTGACATTTCTGAAATCGAACAATTCGTTGAAAATTTAAATTCAAGGAATCGAACAAAAAGAAATGGATTAATAATATTTTACACGATTTAGTTAAGGTACCATAACCAACCGTGCAAAACGTTATTTTAAATGAATGATTATAAATTAAAATAAAAAGCATTTGATGATTATGATAATATGATAAACCTTATTAATTTTGCCTATTGAGACCGGAACCTTTGCAAGCGCCTAAAATATAAATATAAGCTAATTCCCAAGATTTGACGTCCCTTTCTTTTGCATTATCACCCAGGCATTTTATTATTTTAACTTTAAAACATTGATCAAAAGATAAATTATGCGCCCTGGCATGTAAAGATATTGGGAGTTGGCTTTCATTTCCTACACTAGCCCTATGATTATTTAGTCTAATATTAAGTGGTGTTGTTGTTTCACCGATATAAAAGGCATCACAAGTCCTGCACAGAAGTTGATATACTATATTTTTTGAAATACAACTGCAATGAAAGGGAACCCTGTAACTATTAGTAGTATTTGGACTGGTAAAAAAAGGACTTAGATCTAACAGAGGACAAGTTTTACAACGTGGACGACCACAAGGTTGAAGTCCAAAAGTATTATTACCAATAGAGAAATTTTGATTATTTTTTGTTTTGTTTAATATTGATCTAATATTAGGTGGTCTGCGGAAAGATAAAATTGGCGGTGAATCTAAGAGATCCTTAGTGGATGCATCATTAGAAATGATGGGGAATAAATCAGATAATATATCTCGCAGTTTCTCAGCACCAGGAAAATAAGTGGTGCTAAGGAAGATTTTATTATTATTATTTTTTTTTTTTTTTTTTTTTACAAAACAAAACAAAAAATTTTAAACAAAACAATATATATATATATATATATATATATATATATATATATATATATATATATATATATATATATATATATATACATATATATATTTATATATATATATATATATATATATATATATATATATATATATATATATATATATATATATATATATATATATATATATATATATATATATATATATATATATATATATATATATATATATATATATATATATATATATATATATATATATATATATATATATATATATATATATATATATATATATCTATATCTATATATATATATATATATATATATATATATATATATATATATATATATATATATATATATATATATATATATATATATATATATATATATATATATATATAGGTGCTCAAGGTACACTGGCCGCCCAGGAATAGATAGCTCGAGAAGTGCGTACATATTTTGAATATTGTCGATACCCGTCTTTGGTAGTGAGTGATCGCTAAAATCTTTACTCTGCTTATGTGCATTCGCAACTCGACTGTACTGCGGGTGGTTTTTATGTGTATGTCATAACGTTTTAAAATCTTACTTTTCATATTTTCGTCGCGTTCCTTTTAAATTTTCTTTTATTTTTTTTTTAATTTCCTTTACAATCTAATTCTTTTAAAAAATACGGCAATTGGGGCGCTATTAATGCCATCTCTAGCCTCGAACGATTTCTACGCAAAACGCAGCACGCAGCACGGCAAGATGCCCGTGGCGGCGATCGCTAGAAACCTGCCATGGAAACTCGCCTACTGATGGCAGCCGTATATTCTCCCACGACAGCTACTATCGGCTACTCAGCATCCTTCCGAGAAAAACATGATCTCCACTCGACACCTTATGACATAAAAAGTTTAGGAGATTTCTCTGTTAAAAGTATAATTTGCCATTTCGATAGTTTATTGGCTTCGCCCTCATCGCATCTCTTGCAGGGAATAATCGGGATTAAAATGATTGAAAATTGCTAACACTTTTTCTTGCGGTTTTCTTAATATCTCTTAAGCCCCATTATATATCAAATCGGTTTTTTCAAAAAAGTTTCCCATTCTTAATGACTAAAAACTAAATTCGGGAATTTTCCTTAAACATCTATTTAAGGGAATAGTCGGGGTTGTAGTGATCGAATAGGGCTAAAATGTTTTTTGCGTTTTTTTTTATATTTCTTAATCCTGGTTCAATATGAAATCAGTTTTAATCAATAAATGTTCCCCATATTAATGCCTAGAAATTAAATTCAGGATTTTTCCTCGAGATCTCTTGTAGGGAATAATCGTAGATGAAGTGATCGATACGAGCTAAAATGGTTTTTTAACATTTGCTAATATCTACTAAGTTCGATTAAATAGCAGATCGGTTTTATTTAAAGAAGGTTTCCCAAATGAATGCCTAAAACTGTATTCAGGATTTTTCCCTAGAAATCTCTTGAAGGGAATAATCGTGGTTGAAGTGATCGAAAAGTGCCAAAATATTTTTTTGCGTGTTTTCTAATAACTCTTAAGCCAAATTAAATGTCAGATCGGTTTTACTCAAAAAAAGGTGCCCTATTTAAATGACTACAAATCGTATTTAAGATTTTTATCTGATAATCTCTTTAAGGGGAATAATCAGGAGTTAAAAATCGAAAAAATATATAAAGTCAATAAAGAAAAAAATAATTTATGGAAAATATTCGGCATTTAAAATTAAGTACTAGGTATTTACATAGTTAATAAAGATTTTTCGAAATTCAACTTTTAAAAGGGTCAAAGTTTTATGCCAATATGGCCGACAGAGGCCAACGCCTTGCGACTAGGCACCGGGAAAGGTAACCAGAGGGTAGCCTCGCCCCCTGTCATCCATCTGGAATCTCTCCATCTGGATATCTCCATCTGGAATTAACCTTCAGGATACCTTCTACCTTTTGTCTGGTTACAGGATCGAGGTAGCTTGCGCGGTCCTCTCCCTCACGTAGCGGTGATACGGTGTCTACCGAAACGATCGCGGACCACGGCATCCTTTGCCCGACTCTTCACCCGGGATCGGGTGGCCGAATAGTCGTTTCAAGAGCAGTTTCTGTAAGGTCAACAACTACCCCGATCTATAGGAAACATTACTGTTTCCAGAATCCCCCGACTGTTAGTCGGAATGCACAATCGATTGACTGACGCCGCACGGTCCAAAAACCGTCCAGAAGCGCCCGAAGGTTGACTCCTAGAGGAGAGTGGCCCTCAGGCCAGCGTTTGTTTGACCGACCCTATACAACTGAATCTTAGTGGTCAAACTACAACAGGGCCCATTAGCTCTCGAATTAGGCGAACAAAACTTATTCTACTACCAAAAAAGATGATTTTTTAATACTGTAATTATTTTTTTTTAAAGTATATAAGTGGCCTGTTCTGGAAACTTACAGTGTGTCCTATATGACGTCAGAAGGCAGACAAATCTATTCGGTAGTTCAGCCAAAATAAGTTTTCCTTTTTATTCTTGTATGTGTCGATAAGATCGTTTATTTTTTATTTGCCCACAAATTTCAACAATACATAAAAAAATATTCTTTTTCATTCATTTTCGACTTTATTTTAGGAGATGCGAGGGAAGAAAAACAAAAATCTTTAGATCTATTTTTCTCAAAACTCTTTAGCCAAGTGAGCTTTGCGCCTTTCTCGTGATAGCAACAGCCGTTTTGTCGTTCGCTGTTGCCGAAAAAATCGACTATGTGCTAAACCGACGTGATGAGTATTTAAAAATACATCTTATTTTGACCTTTCTATGTTTCAGCAACTTCCTAAACAGCTGTTTACCCATTAAAGTTTAAAAAATGATATATAACCAACATACATATATTTTAACTAGCTGACCCGTGCCCACTTCGTTGGGCTGTAAAACTTTTTACCTGTGATGAAATTATGAGTGTGGTTCGGTTAGTACTGAGTGCTATGATTTATTTCCTGACTGCCAAAAGAAGGGTTATATTTTCACTGCATATGTATGTATGTATTTGCATGCCAATTTGACTATATTACCGTTATTTGTAAGTGTCTTCTTGGGAGTGTCTTATTTGTGAGTGTCTTATCTCTTTAACCATTTATGCAGTAAAAGGGAAATTATATGTAGTAAAAGGGAAAAGTCTTTGGTTTTAAACACGTGAGACGATAAATTTACTTATTTTGATATGAATTCGTAATTGTTGATAATATGACCAATAAACATGACCCAACGATTTAAATTATATTTTTAATATAAAAACCTGCTTTTTATGACTTAAATATAAAAAAATTACATATTCTGTCGATGAATTTTTTGTAGGCATTACCAAGCTCTACAACTTTTCAATAGAACTCTATTATATATCTCTCATCGTTAAAGCAGAGTTCGTAAGAAACGTTTTCATTCAACCGTTTTTTCTCCGACTTACTTTGCAAATCCAACTACCACGAAAAAGTCTTTTCATTTTTCGGATTAATATATAACCCTATGACACTCAGAAATAACGTGGCTTTCTATTGGTAAAAGAATTTTCAAAATCGGTTTAGTAGATCCAGAGATTACTTCCTACAACCTCACAAACTTTACCTCTTTATAATATTAGTATAGATAATTACCCGAGCCAATTACGTTATTACCCGCACGGCTCGGGTAATACCGTACTTTCTCTTTTTTAAAAGTATATTTATAAAACTATATCTACTTTGTTAAAAATATCGAACTAGCTGTTACTGGCTTAGGTCTTTTACTTTTCGTGATATTGAGGCTCAAGCTTAAGTGTAGGGCAATACGCTCCTCTCCCACGCTCCTCTCCCTCTGATACGATTTACCCACTTTTATCATACATGGTATATGGCAGCTAACGGTTCCGTGTATGGTAGCTAATGTTCTGCTCGCTATGTTGGGTCGGCCCAACTTACGGTTTAGCCCCCGGAGGCTCTGTTTCATCTGGGTGATGATCCGCATCGTGCGGCGTTAGCCAATCGACTGTCCACTTCGGTGATTTCGGACCTGTGACGAGACGGTAGGAGGGTAAAATATGACCCAATCCGGTAGTGAGGACGTGAGGCCGCCCCCTGGGTTCACTTCCCCGTGCATCGCGGTGAGGCGTTTGGTGGCGTAGCTAGTAGGTGGACCGTTTCGTCCTTAAGTCTCTACGTTCACCCCACGGTTGAAAGAACGATCAATATCGTTATACCTTCCTGGGGTTGCGGGTTCACCCAAATGAGGTGACAACTCCAAGGTGATGAGGCATATATTACTAGAAGTCACCAACCAACAAAGAGGATAAAAACGTATATTTTTTTTAATCAAAAATCGAAAATATATCAAACGACACTAAATAACGAAAATAGAGGGATTCAAAGATATGCCGTTGAAAAAAATGCGATACACGTTATGATTTAAGGTAAATCCGCCACACGCGTAATTTTGTGTTCAGTAGTTTCGGAGTTTAATGCAGAAAACGGAGTCACATAGCGTCAAGAAAAAAAACATGTATCAAACCGTCAATGTTAACTATTATTTAGAGATATTTTTAAAATATGTAAGGACGACATATAGTATAAGAGTATGTCTATTGTGGTATATATTACAAACATGCATTCTAGTGGCTCTCAAGGTAGCAAGATGCAATTTTTTTGAAGTACTGAGCGATTTTATTTTCCTATATTAAATTTATATATTTCTACGATTATTAACTCCCAATTATTCCCTTAAAGAAATGTTTGGATAAAAATCATAATTACAATCATTTTTTGAGTAGAGACGATCTGATATTTAAGAGATATTAAGAAAACCGCAAAAAAAATATGTTAGCACTTTTCTATCACTTCAACCACGATTATACCCTTAAAGACATGTTTAGGAAAAAAATCCTAAATAAAATATCTGTGTATTTACATAGGGAAACTTTTTTAAGTAAAGCCAACCGGGAAAAAATATTTAAAATAAAACCGGGAAAAAATATTTTTGCCCTTTTTGATTACTTCAATCCCGATTATTTTTTTTAATAGATGTGAAGGGGAAAATGCTGAATAAGATTTCGATGCATTAATTTCGGGAGCCTTTTTTGGGTAAAACTGATCTGATATTTAATCAGATTTGAGAGATATTAGGAAAACCGGAAAAAATACCTTTTTTCGATCACTTCAATCTCGATTATTCCCTTAAAGAGACGTTTAGGGAAAAATCCTGATTGAAAAATTCTTTTCTAGGCATTTATATGGGAAAGCTTCCTTGAGTAAAGCCGATTTGATACTTAATATCGATTAGGAGATATTAAGAAACCTTTTAAAAAATATTATACTCCTATTAGGGAATGAATTTGACAAAATCCCTTCTTAGTGAGCGCCTAAGCCCTAAAAGGAACCTCTGTGGATATTTTCATATTTGTAGCTTCAACGGTTTCGGCTCAGCGATGATGAATCAGTCATTACCCACGTATTTTGTATAATATATAGATAGGCTTTATCTAAGTTGAAAACGGTATTGCCTACCTTAATTGTGTAAACCTTCTATATAACTGATAACTCGATAATAGTGTAGTCGTCGATTCAGTCTTGTTTTAATTGACATTAATTTGGGTTTAATAGTGGGAAGAGCTAAGCATACATATTATATTTGAATATTACGGGTAAACCTAATCGTATTAGCGAAGTTACGTCCATTTATTGCTTTATGATATTTACGTTCTTTAAAAATACATGTAAAACCTTTTACACATTGAGAAAACATTTTAAAACCTTAATCGTTAAAATCTTACACATAATATTATTGTAGAGGTCCATATGTCTATACTATATATAAATATTTATTAAAGCCAGTAATATCTCAATAAAACAGATGTAATATCGATGTTGTTTTCTCAAATATTATGTAAGTATAAAACGCATCATCAAAGCCGAAATACGTTGCTGTTTAGTTGGGAAAACGAATGAAATAATTTATAGCTGCCTTCCCCCATTACCTTATCGAACATTCAAAATATTTGAAGGAACAGCGCCTATAAAATGTTTTATTGCATAATAACTGCAAACATATTTATATCATTGGAACGGTCGCGTAAATTTGGTCATAATTCGTACATGAGATGTAAAACCGTATTCCCTCGAAGCTTAAGTATATTGGTTTTTTTTAATAGTTTTTTGGACATGATATTGGTCATTGAATATTGCATTATTTATTATGAACAACCTCACATATAGTTTAATTGTTTTCGTGAAATGTCTTAAGAGGCTTACTGAAATCAAAAGAAATTATTAAAACTGGTAAAAAATAAAACAAGAAATTCAGGAGCTTTACAACGTCATCCCCCAAACAAAATAAATCAGTTTTTTAGAAGAATTATTTTCTTTATATCTACGGCATCATTTAATAAAATTAAAATTGATAGGAGAATTAATGAGTAATTAAAAATGATTTTTTTTATATATATATTAAGGTGTAAACATCAATCAATAATTCAAATAATAAGTTTCAATTAAAACAATAATTATTATATAGTCGGGAAAATCTCTATTATTAAAATAATACCTAATAATAAATTACTCGAAATAGACAAGCGATGTTAAAGAATAGCTAGAAAAAATGCTAATAGGAAAGCTAATTATAATAGAATTCGTAAACAAATTAAGATAATACGTAACAAAACAATTAATATGGGGAAAAAATATTGGTATTCAATTAATAAAAATTAAACATCCTAAAAAACGTATACCTATGTATACCAATTACTAAAATTCTTGTTTTTCAAATAGTTTCTAATATCCTCAATATCATAAAAAAAACATGTATCTAAAACTCTCGCTTGGACAATTTCAAGTCCGTTTTTTGCCTAGTATTATTTTCGCGTGCCTGTGTTTTTGCCTAGTATTATGTATATATAATAATTTTCTCTAACTTTTTCATGATTCGTTTGCATCGGTTTTTATATGGTATATGTACTCAGTAGGTCTTCGTCAAGAGTCTTTCTGTGTTTCTTGTATAGCCTGTCCCGTTTCCTAATGATTAATGGCATTCCTGCAGTAATCCTGGGTTTCATTTTATATACCTTCTGTCTAAAAAGTTCCGGGAATTTAGAATTTTAAAAAATTCCGTCAATGATTAAAAAAAAAAAAACTTAAGTTGGTAGAACTGTCTTTATTTACTCTATGCCTAGAATGCGTGCGAACTGTCAGCCAATTTGATTAGAACAGCAATTGAATTCTACACCTTAGTAGTGCGTCAACGATTTTCACAATGAACCAAAGTATTGAACGAAGAGTTTGCCTTAAATGTTGTGTTGCGAACGGATTTTCGTGTGCCAATTCCCTAAAAATATTAGAAAAGGCTTATGGTGAATCACTTCTATCCAAAACACGGATCTACGAGTGGTACAAAGCATTCAAGGAGGGCCGAGAGATCGTCGAAGACAACCCTCGTTTTGGGCGACCTTCGACCACTTCAAAAGACGAAAATATCGAAAAAGTCAAGGAAATTGTGCTCCGTAATCGCCATTCCAGCTTAAGAGAAATAGCACGTGACCTGAATCTAAAGTCTCATGAGTCCATTCGCTCGATTTTGGTAGATAAATTGGGCATGAGACGCATCGCCGCTCGGCTCGATCCAAAGGAGTTGAATTTTCTACAACAAACTTCCGCAAACAAACTTCTAAACAAACTTCTTTAGACATGCTGGATCGCGTCAATTCTGATCCCACATTCATAGAACGCATTAAAACTGGCGATGAGACATGGGTCTATGAGTTTGATATGCAAACAAGTCAACAGGCATCAGAGTGGAGGACAAAAAACGAGCCAAAACCGAAAAAACCACGACAAAGTCGTTCAAAAGTCAAAGTGATGCTAATTGCTTTCTTTGATATTCGCGGTTTAGTCCATCACGAATTCGTTCCAGAAGGACTAACGTTCAATAAGGAATATTATTTGGCCGTTTTAAGGCATTTACGTGAGAAAATCCGTCAAAAACGGCCTGAATTGTGGATCAACAATTCGTGGATTTTCCACTACGATAATGCACCGTCGCATAGAGCAGCAATAGTGACCGAATTTAAGGCCAAAAACGCGACAAATACAATTGATCAACCACCGTATTCACCAGATTTGGCCCCATCAGACTTCTTTCTGTTCCCAAAACTAAAATTGCCTCTTCGTGGTACCCGTTTTGAGTCCATAGAGTCCATTAAAGAAAATTCGTGGAAGGAATTCAAGCCTATACCGAAAAACGCCTACAAAAAGTATTTTGAAGATTGGAAAAAACGCTGGCGAATGTGTGTTGCATCAAATGGAGATTACTTTCAAGGTGATAAAATAAACATTGACGATTAAACGAAAATTGTGTGTTTTATTTAATAATTACCGGTACTTTTTAGACTGAGTAGTATCTCTGTCTTATCATTCTTGTGTGCCTATAGTTATTTATAGAAGAGTATTATGTAATGTTAATACTAATAAGTTCATGGCATAATTTGCGTCTATTGTATTGTTTATTGCAGTCTAGTCAGTTTCTTTCATATTTTTATTCAATTTCACTTACCGAGTACGTAAATATATTGTAAGCTTAAAGTACTCTTATTAGTTCAGTGTTGATACTCAAAAATATGGGGGAAATGATCTGTTAGATCATGCTGGTATATTGCAGCAATGAACTTGCGTTTTTTTCTGAGGAACATATGATCGAGACAAGCGCTGCCTGCCCCGGATGGGCGCTTGTGGATAACAGTCATTATATGTAGACCATAATCGGCCGGAATACATATATAGTCATTTACGGTATTGTCTTTGCTGTTTAATATGTCAATATTTATATCTCTTACCAATATAAAATGACCGATATGTGCCTTTTCCAAAATATCGGCAATGCACTTCACAAATTGCCTTAATATTTCAGGGCTGTTGCCTCTCTCCGACGATTTTTAATATCATTTTTTATATACTGCTGGAAAGCCTGACCCAGTTTGACAGGAAATAGGGCTACCATTTTAAAACAGACTGCCAATACACCTCGTTGTGCCTCGCTATTGCCGACGACATAACTTTATCACCATGAGCCACAAGCATCTTTCCCTGCTATTACAGAAAGTTTAGCTGTTCTGCGATTGGTCAGGCTGTATAACAGTGAAGCCCTCCTAATATTTTTGCCTTGGACTCGCCCGCATAGACGTAAAATTTACCTCCATGACCCCAAATTGGTCTATGAGGGCTCTTACATCGCCCTTATAGACCCAAATAACCATTTTAAATTCCTTGGTAGGAAAATCAACCATCAGGAAAAAAGACGTCTCTGGCGATCATGTTATAGAGCATTTCAAAAGTTGCCTGGCGAAAATAGATGCCTTGCTAATCTCTGGCCCTCATAAGGCCTGGATCTATGACAATTATCTAACCTCACATGTGTCATGGCCTTTTCTTATTTACGATTTCACTAAAACCCAACAATCCCGTCTAGATGCGTTGGTGACAGCTGGTTTAAAATCCTGGTTGTCCTTAGCCAAACCAGCTGACCCCTCGACTCCCTTCAGGTCCAAACAAAATTTTGGGTTAGCTCTAAAACTGCCCTCTCTGCTCTACGCCAACAACAGAATAAATAAAAATTCAATTCTGTGCAATTCCAGAGATCCGGCAATATCGAAGCACGTAATAAGTAGCCGTAGTGATTCAAATGATCTACAAGCCCACGTAGACTTCCACAAAAAGTTCCTTACTGGAATCAGCCCGAATGGCACTGGTCTGGGGTATGGCAGTACAAAAATAAGCGATGTGGTTTTAAAGAAGTCTCTCTTATGGGGAGATTACAACAGCAACAGTATGGCTCATGCTATTGGCCTTCAATGCCAGAATGGTTGGACAATAATTGGGGACTTTTGCATTCCAATGCACTGGAAGGTAATGATTTATAACTGAAGGACAGAGATGCTAAAATTGTATTTAAATGCCTTTCAGTAAACACTTCCAGACCCCAGTAACCTCGCTCATTGGAGCTATGCCGAGGATAGTGCATGTCCCCTTTGTAGCAATACCCCTTGCACAGCTAGACATATTCTAGCTGGCTGCAAGGTGGCCTTAGATCAAGAACGGTACACTTACCGCCATGACAAAGTCCTTGCTGTTATTTGCGAGGTAATTAGCCTCGCAGTCGCTCGAGCCAACAAGGGTTTGACACTACCCTCCAAACCCCCAATACAGTTTGTGCTGGATGCCTCTAAAGGCAAAAAACATTTAACTACAAAAACTTTCTCAATAATCGAAAAAGCTTCAGATTGGATTCAGGAGGTCTATTCGATCTCTAAGCAGTATAAATTCCTTGAAAGTCTTGAATGCACAGGCCTCCGTCCAGATATAACTCTTTACTCTCTATCTCGGAAGGTTGTAGAATTAACTGTTCTGTTTATTGTAGACAATTGTAGAATTAACTTGTAGAGTAACCTTATTGTAGAATTAACTGTTCCATGGGAATCAAATATCCCAAAAGACCACGAGTACAAATTAAATAAATACCCTGATCTCGCAAATGTGGCTGACGGCGTTATTTATTAGGGCTGATTATTTAAACTGTAGTTTATTTTATTATTACGCTGACTTTAATTTTGTCTCGTTTTCCTCATTTTTTAATGTAAAATTCCAGTGTTTATAATTTAAAAAATGGTAATTTTCAGATTTTTCTTGGCTCTTTTTATTTTTTTTAATAAATACCATGATCTTGCAAAATGCCGTCACCCGGAACGGCTTTACTGTTCACCTACACGCGGTGAAAGTTGGCGCTCGCGGCCTGCCAGCTAAATCACAGTTTTACCTCTTTAAAGATCTTGGTCTTGCCTAGAAAAAATATCTAAAACCGCGATTTCCGCTTCTCAAACCATGGCTTCGAAGGGGGAGTGAATGGGTGGTAAGGTGGACGCTCGCATGTGGCAAGACAGCTGTCCTAAACCTACCACAGCCGGTCGTAAGTCCGGAATCCACTGCTCACCCCCCAGAAGTGTAAAAATAGTATTATGATGGGCCCGACCCCGGTCGGTGAATTCCATGGCAGCTCCGTTTGTATTCTATTTATTATGTTTACTGTTACCTATATATTGCGAGAAATATAACTTAAGTAAATTTTATCTTAATTTTTATTTAGCATTATTTATGGATTCCTTGTGTAATACTTTTTATAATGTTCTAATTCTTTTATTGGAGGATAACTTTTTTACGACATACTGTCAAAATTTTTACATCGAGATGTATTGTCATTTCCAAAGTTTTGTAGTAACCAACAAAGTGTTGTATGTGCTTGAGATATGCGGAAATATTTAAAGTGATTTAAATTTCAGGTATTATAAATGAACGTTTTTCACATAACAACATATTCCAGTTCAACAAATTTACTACTATTATGCTCCTTTGGGTTAATAGAAACATTTTAAAACAACTTGACCCTCAAATAGAATTTGTTTGAAACTTTTCAGTATATTCAAAATGACTTACTTCATAGAATATTTCTCTCGATATTATTTCCACCGGATTATTACATATGAACCGATGCGTCACCTTTTAGGCTTATAGATAAATAGGGAAGAGGAGAGCACATTGAGACAGGGCAAACTTTGGCTTTTATAGTAATCAAGAAATCTACAAAATATCATGTTATTGGCATCACAGGTGTTCCATTGTCACATAAAACATTGTTATACAAAAAAAAGTAGTAAATAGTATTATCTCTTGGTATATTATTCCACCTCTATTCTATGTAATTCAATGTCTTCAACCTGTTTTTATCCTATAAAATACGTCGACTCTTATCGAACATTTTAGTAACTAGCTGACATTTTTTTTTTGTTTTTGATCAGCAAATTTTAATTTATGATGCGATCTGTTAGTTACCATTCACGGGGAACAGTATTTTAATAATAAACGGTCTAAACAGATCTCGGCGCTATTTTTTGAAACCTGAAATAAGTCTCTCTATGCCAGTGATGTCAAACATACGGCCCGCGGGCCGCAGGTGACCCGCCGACCAGAATGGTGCGGCCCGCGACTAGAATTCGAACATGACTTATTTACGGGCTTAGATTTTGAAAACTGAATAAGATAGAGTTTAATTTTTTCAAAAATCTATTCACCTTTGTAATTGCACAGGTACCTAATTAATTTACAAATGGAACTTACAGATCTTCAATGTGACAGTGTTTTGAAGGACAAATTTAAAGAGGTAAACATTACCTCATTTTATACACAATTTATTTATTTATTTAAAGCAATGTACATACATATAAGCAACAAGCGTAACAAATTATATTTAATATCTACACCTTAATAAAACCCACAGCAAGTTGTGTCACACTTATAGTGAAGATCGGTCCCATGTCGCCCAACTAAGTATGAACACTTGTTCTAGGGCAGACATATTAAACAAATACTAGTTTAAAAAGAAAACATAATCAAAAGAAAAAAAAAGTAGTTTAAACAAAAAGTAAAATAAGCGAAAATGGAAAAAAAACATTGAATTAAATAAAAATATGCATAAAAATAAAATATGTAAATATATAATTATAATAAAATAAAACATTGAAGTAAATAGATAATTAAATACACATATCCTTCGGTCAATAATAAACTATATAGTCATAACTTAAATTATAAATAAAATTTGTAATATTTGTAAGAAAAATAAAAAGTCACAATAAAATTATAATACCATTAATAGTAAAGTTTCTAAAAAAAAAATTAAATAGTCACAAAGAAAAATTAAAATAATAGAAATAGTCACAAAGTGCAGCCAAACAAAGCTAGATAGTTAGGAGTTCTTGGTGTATTCGGTACCTTCCTGGCCCAAGCATCCACGAGACCAGTTGTTTCTTGAAAATTTGAATGCTCGGGCTAATCTTCATACCTGCAGGTAGGATGTTATATATCCTAGGCCCTAGATAAGTGAAATTTCATTGGCCAAATGATGTACTCCTTCGGGGAACTGCAACGTAGTCACTATTGGCACGTCTTGTGTGTTTAGTTTGCTGGGATTTAATTTTTTCCTTAAGAACGATCCGACCTAAAATCATTTTCACATATAACATGCGCACTTCTAAAACATGCAATTCCTTAAATGTGAGATCTGATGCATACGTGAACGGTTTTCTTAATATTATTTTGATCAAACCTTTTTGCGCGACAAGAAGTGGTTGAAGAACCGTTTTCTCACATCCTCTCCAACCAATAATGCCGTAGTATAAAATGGACTCACATATCGCATAATATGTCAATTTAATAGTACGTCGGTCTAATATGTTGCGGAGATCCCTAAACACGTAGCCAAGTTGTCTAATTTTTGTGGATAAATAATCAATAGGTATGCCCAGACCACCGTAGGTTGTTGTCGATTATGATTCCAAGATATTTAATAGAGTTTACCCTATTTTACAATATTTTAAGAATTTGGATATTATGGATATATATGGATTGGAATTTGGAATTATTTTACAATATTTTAAGAATTTGGATAACTATCCAAATAAAAAAAAACATGCAGCACAAATCCTGTGTAGTTCATATTTGATAAGCTCAAAACAAAAACAGCCCACGTGATCTTTTTGGCGAATATGAGTTATAAATTCAAAGTTGTTCGATTTTAGGTTATCCATCAACCTAATGCATAAAACATACCAACTCATGACGTTTCTTTAACAAAATTGTATTAAAAAGATGTGACTCAGAATGTGCATCGTTCAATGTCTGGAAGACATTTTGTTTATTAAAGCCCAGAGTTAATGTCAAAAACATAATACTTTCCCATGATACTTCAAGAAAAACATAATTTACAAGTAAGCATTTACTATTAAGATAAAACAGGAAAAATGAGTGACATAAAGAAACTGTATCAATACAAGAACGAAAATGAAATGAAATATTTAGATTTTATTAAGTCTGAAGAAATCAGGAACATGCCACGTCTGAAACTAACGAGGACGAAGGGAATGAAGCTGAAGGAGAGTAGTTTTAGTATAATGTAGGCAATAAATGTAACATTTTAATCATAAAAAAAAAATATAAGCAATCTTTTTCATTTGAAAATTTAAAAAGACATTAAAAAAGACAAAAACATCCATATATTTTTTTCCAACAAAAAAGTACCTATTCCAAAATATATTTTTAATATTACTGAACAAAAGTGTATGTATTATATATAAAAGATGAAATAATTTTAAAAAATAATATTTTATGACGACAGTAGATTTTTGGTAAATTGAGATGTTTTTTATTGATTTCCCTAAAGTTTGATCAAAATCATATGGTTTGTTTTGGTTATGAGCGAATCATATATGCAAGCAGATGGTTTCTATTATGAAAATTAATAAAAACAAACATCACTCAAGGCTTAATGATGAACATCTCCAATATATTCTGAAAATTACTACTACGAATACGACGCCCGACATCAACCAGATTATTAAGAATAATGGAAATCAAATCTCTGGATCTTCAAAATAATGGATTTTTATATTATATAGAATATTGATTTTAGACATAGTTACCAAGTGTAAAAACTAAACATATACCCACATAACTAACTAAATATATTACCAATTCAGTATGCGTATAGCCATTTCGAGTCTGGCCCGTTAACACTCACAAAATTTTGTAAACGGCCCTTTAGAAAATCCAGTTTGACACCCCTGCTCTATGCAATCCTTTCAACGCGTGTCAGAGAGAAAAGATAAAAATAAGGAATTTGTGATGAATTCTACAAAACTCTATATTTTTTAAATCTTAGTTTCTCGGTTTACCTCAAGATCGAGTGGCATCCATTCCGGTAATAGTATCGTTTTTCTGTGGTCTGTATGGCATTTAGGAATATTGGAAGATAATTGTATTATTATTCAGTAAGACCGCTTCTTATTCGAATCTGTATACGATAAAATATCTTCATCCATTAAGTCATACAAAGGCCTGCCATTGATTTAGACGACCCTGGGATATAAATTATTATTTTTTATTTTTTTTCCAAAGGTTTGTGTGACATTTTGTAATATATTTCAAAATAGAAATAAACGGTTTTATTTTAATTCAGTGTATGCCTGTAGCGGGCCGCAACTAGGTACTTGGTGACCACTCAGAAAATCAAGTATAAATTATTTTGCAGCGCAGGCAGTTAAAATATCCTGCTAACGGTTAAGTGACAACCCATGTGCCATCAGCATTCTTCGCTTAGTCACTCAAGGCCCAAGGGTCTTAAATATATTTTTGTTTGCGCCGATACTCGAAGTATTCACGGTGTACCTCCTTTAATGACTGCTTATATTTACCAAATAAATGTCCCAGAGGTCGTTGTTCAGTAAAACGACTACTGGAGAATGTCTATAATTGAATAAGGGGTAATAGCCGCTGCGGGAGTCTTGTTTTCATTTAATTATATATACATCAGTTTTAATTATTATTATATATAGATCAGTTTTTTATTACATAAAAAAAATATTTTATAGAAAACGCTGAAGGTCACAACTTCGCCGGTAACACCAGCATTGCCTCGCCTCACTGGGCATTCACTTGTATTGGGGCGATGGAAAGAAGGCTCTGGGGAGTCTAAGTCTAAGACTAAAAATATTTTTTTTTAATGTTTACAATTAGGGCGGTCCATTGCAGAAAACCAATATCTGTCTCTAGGGTAGGGTATAAGGCACATACATAAGGTACGAAAAACAACTCTGCTACCACTAAAAAATTACTACAAACAAGTCATAAGATAACTTTTAATGTATTACCTATATGCCTTTACAGAGGAAGCAATAAGGTGGTACCGATGATAGCGATGTATAAACATATTTAATTTTATATAAAAAATATCGTTTTGGTCGTTTCTTGAACTGTTAAGAGGAGAAAACCTGCACAAAAAAGTAGAACGGCCTGTATACTGTGGCGTAGCTACTAAGGTGCGAGGTGGTGCAGTGTACCAGGGCCTAATGTGCTAGGGGGGCCACGGGGCTCTTGGTTGTTGGTCTAACTAAAATAATGACGATATTTTACGATACCTTGATTATTCAAAAATATATATCATTTGCTCAAAAACACCACCTAAACGCAATTAGTAGACATATTCATAAAAACCTCCATATCTAACGGACTTCGGTTGTATTACTACAATGGCGTTACGCAAGCTGCTTCGTTGAGCGAGATAGCTGCGCTGTTTAGTTTGACTCTTTCTGGCACCAAACGGCCAGGATTTCGGATATTGGTGCGGGTGGTTAGCGATGATCGTCTCGTATGTTTGCGTGCGTAGGTTACGCGTATTGCGGTATTGTTTTAATAAGCACAAAAAAAAGAAGAATTTGAAAGAATTCGTTAAATTTTCTTTTATTGTGTTTGTGGACTGTGTATTTTTATATTTATTGTTTGGGGCTTTTCTAAGATATTTGTGAGCCTTGTAACACTGCGACCATTGCTCATTATTGTGTTCGACACCTGCTATAGTTCTGCGCTAAGCCGCGTGTCATCTACGAACCGCAACAAGCTTTTTGAGCCAGCTTGTTTTACCTACTTAGGTTGGAGGTAATGACCACCCAAGTGGGTGTATCTTTTACGCATCGGAGGGCCACACTCGCACATAAGGTGCAAGAGAGTTTCCTCGGCCTCTTGACAGAACCTGCACATTTTCATATCCCGGAGCTCGAGGTTGTAAATGTGTTTGTTCTGGCTACAGCGCCCCGTGAACGCCCTCATCAGTATGCGTAGATTGTTCCTATTTAGCGATACGGCCTCTCGGGCAGTCTTACGGTCGTAAGCCTTAATTTGCGCTTTGGAATTATTCAAACCTGGCGTGTTGTTCCAGTGGTTGACGGATTGTTTTAAACATATTTTTGAGCATAGGTTTGCAAGGCTTTTAGGTGCGCCCCAGCAAGGTTCAGGGCAATATAACGTTCCCTTTGCTCCCGTCTTAGCAAGTTCGTCGGGTTTTTTCCCAAGTTAACACTTTTTTCGAAATTTGGTCGCTCTCCATATATACTGCAGCCTACATAAAGTCCCGATTTGGACCCATCAGTATACTATTTAAGGCTATCGGCCTCCCAGTGTAGTTGGTTTTTTAGCCAGTCATCTCTGGGCGGCACTCTAAGGCCAAATTATCAATTTACGACGACAAAAATATAAAACATATATTTTTTTTATTTTCTCGTCAGAAATGATTTTAAGGGGACAACCTAATAATCATCTTTCAGAAAAATTAATATTTGTGGGGTTTGGTGCTCATAGTATTCGTTTTTTTTTTCATAATAAATTATTTCTGCATTTCAAAATATAAAAAATAATAGTAACGTTGGTACATATAAAACAGTTTTGATAAAAACATCATTAAACATCCACATCTTCACCATTCTTATCATCATCATCACCAACACATGGCATAAAAAAGGCAGTCTTACCATGTTTAATACAACTTCATTAAATTGTGTTTTATATTCTTTTGTTTCTTCCGCGTATTACTCATAATATCACAATAGGATCCGTGATGCCAACGTCCGGATAAATCTGTTGTTATTTATGTTGAGTCTCTATGTTTTACTGAAGCGATATTGTGTAGTATATATTTGTAGATCTAGCAGATGTGTATGTGTATCTGTAGATCCAGCAGTTGCACCACAGTCTCTTTTGCGATATTTTAATATTTGCCGGATAACACTTCCATTTTGCCTTTGCTATCACATAATATGAGGGATAGATCAGTCCGTTTACCTTTTGCTCCAAGTCTCATTGTAATATCTTCTTCTTTTGTCAACCCAAGATTCACTATACAACCTAAAGCTTCTTCAGGGCTGTATGGTTTCAAAGTAGCAGAGGATGACTTTCAAACTATTGGACAAAGATTGGATGGTTAATTTCACTTTGTTCAAGTTCAAGTTCTTTATTGTGTGAATTATTAAAAAAACATACAATGTCTAAGTAACAAACTGCCCAGAGAGCCTACAACATTTCGTTTTAAAAGAAACCATAAAGTAGAAGTTATATAAGGCGCAATCAACAAGCAGTAAAACTAAAACCATCAACAATTAAAATAATCAATATCAGAAATGATGAAACAAAAGCAATAATCATCAATAATCAGATAATCAATCAACCTAATTTTTACAATGTTTTGTCCAAGAAGAATCTAAATACATTGTAATAATATTTAAATATAAGATACCATATAACTAAAACAATCAATATAATAATTAATTCAAGCTAAAACAATCAACAAGTGAAATAATCGGTATACGCATTACAATAAAGGGGCTGTAAAAAAAGTCATTTTGTAAAATTTATAAATTCCTCAATAGAGTAAAACGTGTTTGTTGTGCAAAAATTCTTTAAAAAGTTTTTGAACGTTCTGAGGTTGCTATTGTCTTTTATAAGGCCCTGAGAATTGTGTACTTTGCCTAGCAGCGTTTAAAACCACGCATGGTAGAATGAAATTATTCTTGTGTATTTTTTAACCAAAATAGTGTTTCGTAAAAGTTACATTATAACTATACTACGAACAACTATTATGTTATCAATAACTGCAGATTATAGTACACACCTGACACTTTAATATCCATATTAAAAAACTTTGAATTTTAAATGTAGAATGAGCGCGGTAACTCCTTCAACAATGCAGGCGCATTTAAACGGTGAGGGCCGCGCAGGGCCATGTAAAAGATTATTGACTTTACTCGCACGCACAGGCTATTGTATAGCATTAAGAAAATATTTTTTTACTCTGAATTGTGAACTGGTTTGTACGGAACGTTTTGAATGTATTTGTGGTTAGTTTGAAAAAAAGAAAAAAATTATTTTTGTCGTCGTAATTTAGTGATTCGGCCTTATGTGCGGCAGTTCCACTGAAAAAGTTTTCCAAAGTTCAGGAGTGGAAGCATGGTGTCTGATACCATGTTGAGGGTTGGAGTTTCACTGTCAAGAACTGATCTTAGTGCTTGTGAGGTCCAGTTTGCCTTCTCTCGGGCAGACAGCCTGTACATGCTGGCTTTCGCCACCTGTTGCAAATGAATGTGTAGAGGCGGTAAGGTCAGCAGTGCATCTAGAGCTGCTCCAGAAGTGGAGGACATTGCGCCAGTTGTCATGAGGCACGCCATCCTTTGGATATTGTTTAATTTGGTAATCACATTTTCTGGTTGGCTTTGATGCACCATACCACCGAGGCGTACGAGATTATCGGCCTTACAATGGTAGTGTATAGCCAGTGGGAAATCTTGGTGTAAAGGCCCCCATTTTTTCCTGCCAGTCGTCTGCTTATATCCAAAGCACTTTTAGGTTTTAAATTGTTTTATCTAGGTGGCTGTTACAGATGAGTCGCTGGTCGAGCGTGACTCCCAGATATATTACTTCTTTGGAGAAAGGC
>OX155980.1:47114781-47157281 GCA_944548615.1 Micropterix aruncella
GTATTATAATAGAAACTGCATTATATTTTATGTATATGATATATATATATATATATATATATATATATATATATATATATATATATATATATATATATATATATATATATATATATATATATATACATATATATATATATATATATATATATATATATATATATATATATATATATATATATATATATATATATATATATATATATATATATATATATATATATATATATATATATATATATATATATATATATATACATATATATATATATATATATATATATATATATATATATATATATATATATATATATATATATATATATATATATATATATATATATATATATATATATATATATATATATATATATATATATATATATATATATATATATATATATATATATATATATATATATATATATATATATATATATATATATAGTTTAGGAAATATGTATTAAAATCACCTTCACTGTATCTCGGATTTTCACTATTGTGATTTGTGTATTTGACCTATCCTATTTTATATCTATGTAAAAAATATATATTTCCATTTATAAAACACATAGGTGCATATAACTATATACCTACTAATTATTTTTCTGTGTAATTTCTTCTATAAAACCTAAACGCACGTACCATCCTAGAACAGGCGTATGCCAGTGAGGTGAAAAATTCCCAAGTATATTTTTGTATTTTCCTATTGCTATCAGCTTTTGGTTTTTTTGTTTATGGAAAACATATCTTTGATAATGATAACTTCTTGCAATATAAATTTAAATAAAGATTGTTTTAATGAGATGAATAAATGAAAAAAAAACGATTGATGGCGACGTGTATTTTGTTGATCAATCCCTTTAGGTATAAATAAGCTTGTTGAGTGTCATGTAGATTTGCTTGGATATTTTGCCTTAAGCAATTAGGATTGTCTTATTAATATAATATGTATGTATGAAACAAGTGGGTACGGCAACAAGTACGGCGGGCGTCCCGTGCGGCGGTCGCGCGGCGCGTATAAAGCAGGTTGATGGCGGCTAGCCGCGTTCAGTCGAGGCTCCTTTGCCGCTCGAGTGGTCGCGCTAGTTTTCCTGTTACCGACCGAACCGCGAATCCTCGGCAACGTAACGATCAGTGCCTCCCGCGAAGTCGCGTGTCAGCGCTACCGGACGACGGAACCGCCGCACCGCCGAAGGTATGTAAACACCACTGACGTTTGCCGTAATAATTGCTACCGCAAACTCACTGTTTGCCGGTCCACTTTGGACCAATCATAAACCACTACCGAAAATCCCGCAAAGCAATACCTTCGTGACAATTAGTGGCAAATTGGTGCACCTCCATGAGCATCACCCTCGAAAACTTATATCCACTGAAGCTTCATATCTTGTTCGTTGTCTAGCATCAAAAACCTGAACCGTTTAGATACCATCGATAGACAATTCTTGCAATTGCAATAGTACATGCTGTGAGGTTTCAAGCAGGAGAACCAGAAACGCTATGCTAAATCATTCGAGATAATCTTTCGAAAAGGCCATGAGCGGCTGGAGGCAGATGAAAATACGTCAAGTGACTTTACTCGTGTCGTGTGAAATGCCCACGTTTTTCCTACCATAAATAAAACGTTTGCAGTTGAAAGGTTTGAAATCGGGCTCAATAATTGTTGTTCTGATTGCAATGAATCAAAAATTGGAAGGGGCTACCCTATTCCCAAACTACCCTTTGTATCAACATTAAATAGGTGTAGTTTACAGCAGTAGGGCGGTGTCGACTACAATGGGCGAACCTGTCACCCCAGGATGGTATATGTGATAGTTCTTTCAGCAGTGGGATGAGTGTAGAAGACTTAGAGACAATACAAATCTACTGTCTAGCTATGCCAACATGCCCGTCAGAAACCAACGCCTTACAATGAGGCACCATGAAAGGTACCCAGCGGACAGCCTCGCCTCCTGGCTATTAATTTTGGAAGGATATCTCCGTCAGGAATTAACCATCAGGATACCTCCTTCCTCACGACTGGTTACAGGTTCGAGGTTTAGAGCAGGCTTTGCAGTTTAGAGCAGGCCCGAATGATTTTTTTCTTCCCTAAAATATATTCCAAAAACCGAGTAAAACACGAGAGCGACTCTAGAATAACCACAAGATCAGATGCTAATTTTTGTTTCAAAATTCTTCGGAACAAATCTCAGCTCAATCTGCTGTAATTCAATCGCACAAGTCAAACCAAAGAAGAAGAAACCTCCAATGTGAAAGATTCTACATTGATATGTGACATATTTATTCAAAGTATAGAATGTAGTCATCAGCAGGGAAGATATTCTGCACTTTGCCGTTGGAAACCTTGTTTAGCAAGAAAACAGCCAACTTTTACCAGTCACAAAAAAAATAATAAGTTAGTATGTGTAGTGTTATTTAATGTTAGTATGATGCGGGCCCCTTGGTTGCCCCTCCTTCCCAACTCTTTCTCTCCTTGAGAGCCACGGGAGCTAGTAAAAAAGGCGAAAAACCAATATCAACTTTTTTTTAACACTCGAACAAACTGTAGAAAAGTTAAAATTTTAATTTTTTCGTTTTTTTACCTACCGATACCCCTAGGACAAGAAACTACCTACGCCGCTGATTAGTAATGTGCTGAGTAATGTAATGTAATTTATTGTTGAAATAATAATTTACCTTGAGTATTTTTATTGTCATTATACATCTGTACACATTTCATAACTTTTTACTGGTAGCTCGGGAAATCTGAAATATCTTTGAATACAGCCGATTAGAACGTGCTGTTTGCTATGCATAGGAGTCGGGTTTTAATTTAAGTTTATTGGCCGATCCCAAAAATAACTCTTGAAGTGCAAAAATCAATCGCTCGGTAGAGTCGCTCAAGATAACAAACAAATGATAATCGTGCGTTACTCAGGGATGGCAGGCAAAAAAGTATCTACTAAGAGTCAAACGAAGCGATATAGATCCGAGCCATCCAGTATGACCCGCCGTGTGAGCAGTGAGTGACACTGCTGACTGACTGTGACACAAACGATACGTTACCAACATTCAATTTCGACAAACCGCTAGGAAAGGTCTATTTTAATAATTGATGATAATTCATTTTAATTGTTGATAAGTGGCAAGTTAAAAAAAAGCCAGCAAGGGGCATGTGTATCACACAGAATCTAAGTGTCTTTTCATTCACCAGCATTCCTTATTATACTAGAAAGAGACCAAAACAGTAAAGTTTATTTCCATTTCAAGATTGTCACTAAACGTTGCCAACCGTAACATTTTAATTTGACAAGACTATACGTTTTAATCGATCAAAATATCATTTGGCAATGTTGATAATCCGGTAGCAGCGTATAACACTGAATATTTTTTTTCGTGCATCCATGTTCGTCATAATAAGAGAAAGAGAACGACACGAAATTAGTTTTAGATCAAAGAAATTAGTTCGTTTGTTTTAATTAGTAGTTGTTTAATTCAATTTCATCTTGTTTTTTACGAAAACTCGGTTTCTAGTTAATATATATGTGTCTATGTATTAAATAACACAACACTTAATTCACTCAACATATTAAAAACTGTAGAAATATTGATAACATTTTTTTTTTGCAAATAAAATTCAATATTCTTTAATATTTCGCTGCGTTATACGAATATAATGTTTATAGATAAGGGAAATAAATCCAAGACACCAATGCAATTCTAATGAATTGAAAACTCATCGCTAAGAAATCAGTGTTGCTTAAAACCTTGAGACGTGCACCAATCGATTTCAAAAAATATGTCAGGTATTCGTGATCATCAAGTTAAAAATTTGTAAGACGAAAACCAATCTACGGGGGACGCTTCTTTAATTTTTTTTAATAAGAATAATTTCATAATTATTTCTTAAACGTTTATGCGGTGTCCATCTATTTTCACTATTGTCATTTGTATTCTATTGAACCTCCTGCTGAATAATGGAGCGGTACTGACTTTATATTGGGCCCGTACCACTTTGAGCGTATCAATAATTCACGAGATTGAGAGGTCTGTAAACCAACGACATAAACCTTCCCATTACTTTCACCTCGGTTATCGTTGCGGGCCATGCGCTCGGTTCACTGGCGCTATGAATTTCTTCCATGCGAGGCGCGTTCGGCGGAAGTAGCATTTCGTAATATAAGCGACGATAAACTCGACAGCGCTACAAGGTTATCTCTCGGTTGAGTTATTGGGACTGACTGAAATGTAACTTTACCGCTCTTCTGTAACATTAGTTGGCAGACGACGATTCAGTCCCAGAGTTCAAATTTAGAAAAGCTTTTATTTGTATGCCTTTAGCATACACTTCCATAGCTCAGGAATATCACTCACTGGATCTATTCAGAGGGTAGTTCATGTCTCCTCCTTGCACAGCTAGATATATTTTATCTGGCTGCAAGCCGGCTTTACATCAAGGCCGGTATACCTACCGCCATGGCCAATGCCTTGCTGTTATTCACAAGATAATCACGCCACTCAGTGGCTCTTACCTACATCGGTTTGACCGTACCCTCCAAACCCTAAATACAGTTTGTTACCGATAGAACAAACGGAAGAATATATTCCACTCCCAAATTGTATTCAATAATTGAAAAAGTTTCAGACGGTGCGCTATAGATCGATTTAGTATCCAAGCAGTATCATTTTCCTAAAAGTTCGGGATGCATAGCTCCAGAACTCTTTTTCCTCTATTTAGGAATATGGCCACTATTGTAGAATTAACAGTTTCACGGAAATCAAATATCCGAAAAGACCTCGAGTAGCAACGAAATAAATACCAGGATCTTGCAAATGCTGTCACCCGAAACGGCTTCACTGTTTAAATTCACGCGGTGATAAGACTTGCCTGGATTTTTAATTAAAAAAAGTTGACTGTCATGGCCAGCAAAATCTCTGTTTTAGGTGTTTAACGATCTTGGTCTCTTTATGAAAATGTCTAACTCTTTCTGTAAATGGGTAGAGATGCGCATGCTGTAAGATAGCTGTTCTAAACCTACCACAGCCGGTTGCTAGTCCGGGGTCCACCGTTCATCAGTCTCTGGTCGGCGAACGCCATAGTAGCTCTGTAGTTATGTATTACTATTACAATATTTATGTACAATATTTATATACAATATTTATGTTACAATATTTATGTATTACTATTACATTACAAACATTATGTTAGGTGGAAATAATAGTTAGATAGCTAATCCAATGCATTTCTAAAATATTAGGTCCTTACCTATTCTACAGGGCGCGGCAGCGAAACTTGCTGATTTGTAATATCAATAAAACAAAAAGGTTTATATTTATCTTTTTTCTCATATCTCTACATAAGTAACGTATGCGGTATATTGCTTGGCAAATATTTTCCTTCAAGTAGCCTAAGGTTCTTGGTCGATCGGTGTTAACAACAGATCCCCATAAAAAGTCACGGGCATAAACCTAAATCTGGTTGGTGCCGGCCACGTAAGACCGGGGATTTTTTCTCGAAAATTACGCATTGCATTCGCGCTGTGAATGCCGTGGTCCATCTAGCCGAAATCACAAATCCACGACATCGATTTATTTAGGTTTGAGCATAAGAAAGTTCTCAACCACGTTGACATATCGCTCAGAATTTGCAGTAGCTGCGCGCTTATTTTCTTAAATAATAATAATAATAATAATAATAATAATAATTTTATTCATTCAAAAACATAAATTTACAATCATATTAGTTGCAGAATCTGCCTAACTAGGCCATAGCCCGTACCAAGGAAAACTCTATGTATGGCAAAGATTTATTTATGTGCACATAATATTAAAATGAAAAATACAAAATATGATAAAATATAAAATAGATAAGCGAATTCAAATTAAACTTATAATTATATTTAAAATATTTATATAGCATGGTCATGGAAATAAATATTAATATAAAATGTCGTAATATGAAGTTTGTAGAACAAATAAATAAATAGTATTAAAATATAAGGTGTAGTGCAATGTATGACAATAATAATAATAATGCAGACCTTTACTTTAAAATATAACTTATTGCATTTACCACCTCATTTCTACCAAGTTGAAGTAAATGTTGTGTAATTTTAGATTTTAATTGGATTGACTTAGTGTGTTGGCATGTTTTTATAGATTCTTTTAGATGGTTATACATTTTTGGCCCTATAAAGCTAAAGTGTCTTTGGGCGAAGGATGTTCGGGTTTTCTGTACAATGTGTTTACAGGTTGTGGCGCTCCTCGTTGAAATTTTATGCTCAGCCTTAAAGTGACTATCTTTACTTTTTAAGTAGTTAAGAAAGACTGTTTTTGCATATACCTGCCTGATGTCTAATATCTTTAGCTCTGCAAACAAGTCGTTTGAGGGGTACCTTCGGGGCTTTTTGGCAATAACCCGAAGAAGCGCCTTCTGCGCTGTCATAAGCGGATTTAGAACAATACGTGTAGACCCTCCCCAACCTAGAATACCGTATGAAATTAAAGATCATTGATCAATGATCCTTACTCTCGACAATGCACACCAAACAGTTACACGTTCCGAATAAAGAGATCTCTCCCGATTTTCTCTAAGATATTTAGCACTCCAGTAGTGCATTGTTTATTCACGCACCTAGACAGATAAAATTGTGTCTCGTCAATAAAGGACATAAGGGCGTCGTCAGGCAATTTTTCAAGCAACGTTTCACATTTCATAGGAATTGTAAATTACATGTTGGTTCAATTCCGATGACAATGCATTTTTTATGGTAGGCATGACCTGATTCTACACCCTGGGTTGGCTCCCGACGAGGGGAATCCTCAACGGTTAACAGCACAGACACGAAATTTTGTATACGCATTCAGTTATGATAGCTCGTTTTAAGGTGCAAATAACATGGCTGCTGCACCTAAGGTTGGCTCCCTACGAGATAACTCCTCAACGGTCAACAGCACAGACACGAAATTTTGTATATGCATTTAATTACGACGGCCCAAGTTGTATGTATATATGTATACACACACATATATATATATATATATATATATATATATATATATATATATATATATATATATATATATATATATATATATATATATATATATATATATATATATATATATATATATATATATATATATATATATATATATATATATATATATATATATATATATATATATATATATATATATATATTTACAACAATACGTCGGTCGCCTTCTATATAGACCTTAACAAGAAGGTTTATGTAACGGTTAAAGTTATCAAAAAGTGAAAATATTATGTCACTTAAAAAAACCAATTACTTAGGAAGTATTTCATCTAAATGTTAGAGACGAGACGTAATAATCGTTATGTTTTGATTATTGATTTTGACGAATTTTATAGCGGAAACCACAATAAACCCGCACGCTGCGGATAGAAATGCCGTTATGATCTGATTTCTTGTGAATCCTTAAGGCATGTATAGTACAGGTTGATTAGTATGCTTGAGCTTTTTGTTTGAATTAGTGTGAAAGCTGGCCCGAGAGAAACTTCCAATTGAAAAATATTGTTTAGGTAAATGTTATACAAAATATAATGTTCAATAATAGGTATGATACCTAAAAACAAACGTCAAAAAAGAATAAATAAATTTATTTGGTTATCTGAAAGGCATAGGAAATACTCAGGGTCAAAGGAATATTTTTTTTCGTTTATCTGTATTATAAAAAAATATTCATATCTAACATAAATCGGCTAACCCTGGTTTCAAGATAGACAAATCTTATATAATTTAATTTGAAATAGTTTTACATTTACAAATGAAAACTAAAGCTAGTGAAAAGGTATGTTAAAATAGTATTTTTTTTAGTAACCAGATCAGTTAAATATAAATAACATATACTAATGAATATCGTTGTATGTCGTCGTTTTACTCGTAATAGCGATAGTTGCTATGATAGATTTTATTTAATTTTCCTCTTTCTCGGAGGGAATTTTGTCTCTTTCTCTAGCAAGTCGCAAGCGGCTACGCGTATCGGTAAAACGAGACAGCGTCCTATTATTTGTTTCTATTAAAACTAAACTCTAGTTCAAATCACGCCCGCTATATGGGAATATAACCCTCATGTATTATATTTGTATGTATTAATGTATTAATAATCGTCCGAAGTTATAAAAACTATCACTTTTGTCATCAAAATATCTTGGTCGTTAGCCATTAGACTTGTTTGCGCCGACAACAAATTTAAAATAAAACCATACTTTTGGATTCATCTTATGACCGATCAAAAGCAACGAAGTCATTAAAGTGGCGTTTTTATGTTGCTTTAATAACTCGTTTTACCACTAAACAATTTAAAAAAAAAGTAGGGGTTATCTACAATACCTAGTGTCACAATTTAAACAACTTTTGGCAGATATAGGCAATGCGATAAAGTGACACCAATTTTATATTTTAACAAGATTATTTTGGGGCGACTTGCTTCATTTTGTTTATTTATATGACCCTCAAATTATCACGTCTGGCACATGCTTATCCATAAATAGCAGACATTATTTTATGAGTATTTTTTTGGCCAAGAATCCCGAGATATAGCCCGTTTCATAGTTCGCCGGTTGATCGGTTCAACCAAGACTTAGTATAGAAAGAAAAGGTCGACAGCAACGGCATTAAACGGAGAAGGCTAAGCGTGAAGCCTAATCATATTGTCGGAAAAATGGGAAATTGGGGGTGTTTGTTACAAGTGTTGTTGCATTAGTCATCTGTCGAAAGCAAAAGCACCCACTACTCCAAAAAGCGATGCTATTCAGCCAATGTGCTGATGTTCGAGTTTGCAGCGATGCTATTGCTTGAGTGTACAACATTATATCTATTATAAAGCAGATGAGAACTTCAAACACGTCCTATTATGTGACTTAAAATCCCGATTACTTTCGAGGTATTTCATCTAAATGACGAGCGGAAGTGCGTCAAGAGCGCACGCGCGTGCGTCGTTTGGGACAAATCGCCGGTCGACCATCTCATAATACGTAAACGTGCCCAGGGCGCTACTAAGAAAGCGCTAAGCACAGCCAAACAAGCTGACACATGACTTATGCACGCAACTGGTGAACCCTAAAACGGTCCGTAGCCTAGAACAACCGATACAGGAACAAAAAGAAAAACACTGTTTTAGTTAGGTTAGGTTAGGTTACATTATACATACTCTATTAATTAAATTCCAGAACTGTTTTTTTTTGCAATAAACAAGTGGCACCATCGCTTGCACAACTATACAACTACGTTGACCGAAGCTTCCTCTATTTGTCGTATTTGTTTTATAGCGGTTTGGCAACACATGATCTGCGTCAGTGTTTATATGCGTTGTCATCGTTTACAAAATGGAGTAACATGCTGCTGTATTTTTTTTAAGCCCTAAAAGAAGTCATAAAACCCCTGCTCGTTAGAATTCTACGTATAGTGCAGTCACTTTAGCAAAAAAAGTGGGTAAATCTCGGAATGAGAGATAATAAGCTGGAAACTCGTATACACCTTCATTTTGGCGTTCTATAAGTTGTCTCAAAAGTCTCATAAAATCTCGTGTCTGCGTCGAAAGTTATTCAAGGTCAAAAGTCACCAAAATTGGGTTTTCGCGATTATCTAGGTTGCTATAGCTTCAATGATCTCCTGGAGCAGCTCTAGATGCACTGCTGAACTTACCGCCCCTACACATTCATTTGCAACAGGTGGCGAAAGCCAGCATGTACAGGCGATCTGCCCGAGAGAAGGTGAACTGGATCTCACAAGCACTAAGATCAGTTCTTGACTCAGTCAGTGAAAATCCAACCCTCAACATGGTATCAGACACCATGCTCCCACTCCTAAACTTTGGAAAACTTTTTACAGTGGAACTGCCGCCCAGAGACGACTGGCTAAAAAGCCAACTGCAATGGAAGGCCGGTAGCCTTAAATGGTATACTGATGGGTCCAAATCGGGACTTGACGTAGGCTGTGGTATATATGGAGAGCGACCAAACTTCGAAAGAAGTGTAAACTTGGGAAAATACGCCTCCATATTCCAAGCGGAGGTTTACGCCATTATTGAATGTGCGGATATCAACCTCCAAAAGGACTACGCCAACCACCGTATCTATATCCACTCGGATAGCAAAGCAGCTCTTATGGCACTAGCCTCGAATACCATTAATTCAAAGCTAGTGCAAAACTGCATATCACTACTGAATTCCCTGGGCGAAAAGAACAGGGTAATTCTAAGATGGGTTCCCGGCCATGCAGGAATCGAGGGAAATGAAAAAGCCGACGAACTTGCTAGGACGGGAGCAAAGGGAACGTTATACGGCCCTGAACCTTGCTGTGGCGTAACAAAAAGCCTTGCAAACCAAATGCTCAAACAAATGTGTTTAGAACAATCCGTCAACCACTGGAACAACACGCCAGGGTTGAATCATTCCAAAGCGCTTATTAAGCCTTACAACCGTAAGACGGCCCGTGAGGCCCTATCGCTAAACAGGAACAATCTACGCATACTGGTAAGGGCGCTCACGGGGCATTGTGGCCTGAACAAACACATGTTCAACCTCAAGCTCAAAGCCACAAAAATGTGCAGGTTCTGCCAAGGGGCAGAGGAAACTCCCCAGCACCTCATGTGCGAGTGTGGCCCGCTGATGCGTAAAAGATACACCCACTTGGGTGGTCACTACCTCCAACCTGAGGAGGTAAAACAATCTGGCGCCAAAAGCCTGCTGCGGTTCTTAAATGACACGAGGCTTAGCGCAGAACTATAGTAGGTGGCGAGCACAATAGATCAGCAATGGTCGCAGTGTTACAAGGCTCATAAAGACCTTAGAAAAGCCCCACTCATCAAATAAAAAAAAATAGCTTCAATGATATTAACATCTGTGACAAAAAATGTAGAGCATACGATTTGCTCTACATTTGTATCAAAGTTTGTATCAATTTTTGTTCATGCGCTCAACCGTTTATGAGATAGAGGGCGAAGAGCGGAGGGCGGAGAGCGCGCAGCGCTCAGCCGTACCTACATACTGTAATGCAAGGTCAACTGTGAATCTCGGTGAATAATTCTCTGCATAAAAATATTAAATCATTTAAATATCATTAGCAATGAATAATTCGTATTATTTATTAGCTAAAACATTGTATTTAATAACATATTGCATATATCTAATATATTCATTTAATAGTACTTACCTACCTACTTTGTGTTATTAAAAACTCCTTTGTGTCATTACCTACTATTTATTCAAAATTTATTTTAAGTCGAAATGTTATTAACCATTGTGTCTTTAAATGTGTAAAACCTTAAATACTTATTTTTCCATTAGGTTTATAACTGGGAAGGCGGAACTCTATAATACGACCTTTTTCTTTCTGCTACCTGAGAAAACAGACCCCTAATAATACGACTCTTTATTTATAGTTAGATCTTGAGACAGATGTTTCTTTGTTTCAATTTGATCTCGGCAACGACGAACGTACAATTTTGAAAATTATGGCTGATTTGTGTTTTATTTGTGAGAAGTCACTTTTAGAAGGTGATTCTGTTAATGTATTGAGTGGCTTGAAAACTTGAAAAACTACAAGAATGGAAAGAAATGACGGTTACATAGACTTCTGATTATGCATGTTGAGTGTCGAAAAGTGTTCATTAGTAAAAAATCCATAGCAGCATCGAAACGACCCCTAGAAGAAGGTAAACCTTTACCATCATCCAGTGTATTTCGTAAAAAAGGAATGAAGTGTTTGATTTCAAAAAACTGTGTTTATTATGTGGCCAAACAGCTGATGGAGCAGCAGAGTCAAGAAAAAAAAGAAAAGTACCGATGCACGATCAGTAACGTAAGTACTCTGGAATTTAAAGATAATGTCATCAAAGAGCAGAAAAACAACGGGATTCTTTAGGAGAATTAGACAAAGATCGTGCACTTTATGAGTATGACTTCATCGCAGATGAAGCAAAATACCATTCCGCTTGGTATACTTATTTCTTGAATCGAGCACCATCTACTGAGAATAAGCCGCGCCGTATTTTCACATTAATGGTCACTTTTTATATGCGTAATCTGCTCATTTATATCTTCAAGATATGATGAAATTGGAAAATATAACGGATAGAGAACTTTGAGAACTTGAGAAGTGACTTTTGAGAACTTTAAAAATGGATTCTTCACTGTAAAACGAACACAAAAAAACAATTCTGGCATATGGGCGAAGATGGTAATCGAACAAAGTCTTATGAACTCTATGAAACAAAAGGTGGAGTATCTCGAGGTCGAAATACCCAAGAAAGTGTTTTATATAACAAGGTTTATGCTATCTCAATTTCTTCACAAATACAATTTGTGAAGAAATAGAGAAGTTTTTTAACATTTCGTTAGATTCTGCTGAATAACACGTTGATGCAATGTTATGATGCAAATGTTTAAAGATTTGTAAATTTTCACCACTTCAATTTAAATTGTAAGAAATATACAGCTGCTAAATAAAGAAAAAAAAATCCTTGTTTTATTTCTACTTAAAATCTACTTTCAATAATTAAATATAAAATTAAGATATACAATAAGTATTTCATTAAATGAGTTTTGAATTACACAAAGTAGGTAAGCAATATTAAATGAATATATTAGATATAAAATGTAAAATGTTATTAAATAACATGCATTAACTAATGTTTGTCTCGCCAACAAACTGTATACAAGTTTGGGGAGATTTTAATATTTAAAAAAATGTATTTGTTCTCTGAATAAAAATAAAAATAAAAAAAAATCTAATAAATAATACAAAATATTCGTTGTTAATCATAATTTAATGATTTAATAACTTTATTCAGGGCATTATTCACAGAGATTCACAGTTGACCATGAATTACAGTATGTATGGCTGAGCGCTGCGCGTTATCCGCCCTCTATCTCAAAAACGGTTGAGCGCATAAAAAAATGTTTGCTACAAAATTTGTCGCAAATTTTATGCTCTATATTTTTTATCAGAAATGTTAACACCATTGGAGCTATAGAAACCTAGATAATCTCGAAAAACCGAATGTTGTGACCTTTGACCTTGAATAACTTACGACGCAGACACGAGATTTTATGAGACTTTTGAGACAAGTTATAGAACGCCAAAATAAAGGTGTATACAAGTTTCCAGCTTATTATATCTCATTCCGAGGTGAAACCTTAATTTGACTGGACTAGTATCCGTCATGAAGTTCACAAGTCCGGTGATTGGTGACTTCTAAGCGACAATGCGACAATGCACAAGCGACAATCCCACATCAGCATTCTTATGCGTCAGTTTTTGGCCAAATGAGTCATTCCCGTCTTTGAACAAACCCCATATTCGTGCTTTGAGAATGTGTTATCAAATTAAGCGAATGCGACGGTGGTTCTGGACAGCATGCCAGTTGAACATTTTGTCAAGGCGTCCAAAATATCTACAGCGGTCGAGCGAACGAAGAACGCATGTTAAATACTAACACGATTTTTTTCCGTTATTAGACATTTCATTGTCCCGGATTTTTAATATGCACAGCGTATTATACAGCTTCATTTGCGTACACCATGACGTAGGGTAAACTACAATGGACTTTCAGGATAACATTAGATAGGTTTGCGAGAGGTCGCTTATCCTTTTTCTCAAAATATGACTTCATTGGCAAGGTCAAGTTTATTTTCTTGTCGTCGAATCTAGTTTTTGTCATACTAAACATTGACCTAAAGTAATAGTATCTAAAGTGTTCGGATTTTAAACAGCGAAACTTCGTATGCGGAGCGAAAATGCGGATTTTCTACCTACAATTATTTATTGAATTATTTTGCTTTTCAATTAATTGAATACTTAAGTTAATCAAACAACATCGTCTAATTATTATATAAATATAGAACGTGTTATGTACATATAATGCCTACAAATATACTAATTATTGCCATTTTACTTAAATAACTTCTATTTTTTCTGTTTTCTATTGTTATTTTCTTGCTAATTCACCACTAACATCCTATTCCAACAAATAGCCACGACATTCGACCAAAGTATATTGTTTAAACCATAAACTGTTACAAGCTGCGAAACCATTTCCGTTGTAAATTATTTAACATCCTCCTGCGCAATACAAATCTATATTTTCATAGAAACGACATTTGACCCTCAAAGTATTATAATTAATTTGATGGTCAGCGGAGTCAAAATTACAAATTCAGAGATTAACAAACAATGACTGATTCACGATTTGAAGGTCGACTATCGAAAAATAAGTCAAATTAGACTACTTACAAAAAAAATGTTGTCCCAGTAAATTATTCAAATACAAAGCGAAACGACATAAAAATGGTGGTAATTTTAAATAAAAATAAAACCGGTCAAGTTCGAGTTTGATTTGCGCGCAAAGAGTAAAGAAAATTTTTCCTTTTTTTCTTTAACCCCTTTTACCGCTTTCAGTAATTAGATTCATATTTTTTCAGTTTTGGGATAGGTGTGGGCATTAATTTCTACGACTGTGCCAAATTTTAGATAAATAGCTTTATAATTGGCCGAGATAATCGACGGTACATCAGACACTGACGGACAACGGGCTTCACTAACAAATAAATAAATAAATAAAATAAAATGTTAAACCAGTAGTAAATTGAAAATTACAAGTACTTTTCAAGACGCAGTCACTTGGCTGGGATCCGTTTGTAAGGCAGCTTCCAATGAAATCCACACACGATGAAGGAATTCTTAAAATCGATTTATTTTCGGCAGAGGGGGAGTGGTGGGGGATGGGGAGAAATAGGAAGGATAGGACTTCAATACTCTAGCGATGGTTTTAACTTTGCTGGTTTTAACATATAAAGAGAGCTGAAACGGGTTTACTAAATCATTACAATAAACATATTAAAAAATTATACGAGATATAGATAGTCATCCTATATTGAAACAAAAACTAGATTTGTTTTGTTAATTTCAATATTCTGGCAGTTAAATGTGTAGGTTGTGGTCGGTTATGTTAATTCAATCTTACCTATCGATCCTCACTGACTCACAATTTTATGAGTGGTATTTTTTTAATGACTTTAAAATTGAAATATTATGTTTAATTTGGAAAGTAACTATGTATGTTATTCATTGATTATTAAACCTACACAATGTGTATTTTTCCATAATATTCTAATACATATAGGGATTTCTTTGCGCGGCTTTGGTGGTTCCGACAAAAATCACTAAAACAAGTCTCTATTCGCTGCTATTGTAGATGCTTACATAGGAAAACGGGGCCTAAAGCTGGCATAGTGCTTAAAGCAGGAACCCTCGTGTATACAGTCATTTAAAAATTGGCGTGCTCTTGTATCATGTGGGTAAACCCCGCGCGCCTCACCTTGCTGCAGTCATCCTGTCCGCCTGCGAGCACAAGTTTAAAATTTGTGCAAAAAAATATTTTAATTTTATTTCTCAACAAAATTACGAGGTATTTATTTTACTTGATTTTAATATATTTTGTTTATTTGAGTTTGAATTGTTTTTATTTATTTTACTTGTCTCAAACTTTTGAGATTAGTTCTTGATGGCAATTACTTGGTGTCGAAAAAACACGTGCCCGCTTTACCCCCCACCCCCCCTTCTGGCATAGCGGGCATTCGTGGGAGTTTGGTTATTTGCCTTTTTTTTTGGTTTTTAGCGTTTTGTCAATTTTTAACAAACATTATTCAAAAGCTTCAAATCAAGCTTCACAAGGTAAAAAATAAGCTACAGTAGGTCATTCCTAATAAAATTGATATTACCTTTCTCTTAAGGTGGGGCCCCCTTCCCCTACACACAAGCCATGCCCCGTGCGTTATGAGTCAGATCTACTATTTTAGAAAGGCGGTTTTATGATGTTAACGCTCCGTGCAGCACGGCTTGGAATAATTAATACCTGACTATGGCTTAAGGGCCCCGCAATCGAAGCGGGAAACTCCGAAGCCGGCTCAGGTTAAAGCACGCTAATATTTACCTTACTTGCTTTTTCGTGGATCAGAGCAAGATATGTTGTGATAAATAGAGATCATAACGATGACTGAAAATCGTTGAACTCTGAGTTTCCTAGCGTAAAAGGCTAGCGGGCAATTCCATGCATATTTCCAGTGTTTACGAAATACCAGTATTTTGGAAAAGTTCTATCCACGAGCGAAGTTTATTTTAAATCTCTATAAAAGTTCCTATGTCTTGAATGAAATAAAATATTAAAATTGCATTCTTTTGGTCTGATTTCAATATTCACAATTTCATCAGAATATGTGTTAAATCGTGAACTTTAAGAGACCAATACCATTTATATAAAACAGATTTTATATAAGACATAAACATTTAAAAGTATAATCGATAAAAAGGTATTTTTTATTCTGTAACAATAGATTGCAGAGAAGTGTGTGTGTGTGTGTGCGTTTGTCTGGATGTGTGTCTGTACCCACTGTATACCAAGAATTTCACGACCAATTAAGATTAAATAACGTACTTAAGTTATTCATCCTAAATCCGACCTTAGCAAATCTGAGCTATCCAGCATTCAATTTAGAATTGGCTGCCTCTTGAAATTTAAAAAAATAAATAAATCCATTACATTACATTACATTTACATAACATTTTCGTCGTGTTCAATTGACGGCTAAAAACCGCAATAATTGTGTTAGGTAGTAATGCTCGTTACTACTCTTTACTGAACAAACATAGGTAGTCAAGAATTTAACTACTAGGTTGTCAAACTATAAATATAAATATAAATAATCAAAATAGAAGCCTAATATTTCAAATAGTCAATAAGTCGAAAAGATACTTAGTAAAAGTTTTCATAGTAATATTCAAATTGTCAGTAAAATGTTAAATAATGAAATTAAAGCCTCGCCACGCATTTAAAAACTAAAAGTACAAATATAATACCAAATAAAATAACCAGACAATAGGCTCTACTTTTTTAAATCATTTAAACGGGCACAATATTTGAAAAGTCATGGCTCTCAAATTCGGCCATGTCATAGAAAGGGTGGCCTATCAGCATCTCCTTGATGATGTTTTAAAATTTTGCTTTCTCCAGCTGTTTGACATTGGTAGGGAGTAGATTATAGAATTTAATGCTAATGTATAATTAGCTTTTCTGTACTTTAGCCAGTCGTATTCGGGGTACGCATAAAAGGGAGTTACCGCGGGTATAGTGCGAGTGAAAGTCCGCATTAATTGCAGTTTCTGTGGGGTGCTGTCTAGCATACATTAAACACTGGTATACCTATGCACGCAAATTACATAGTCATAATCTTTGTCTTACTGAAATATCCTTTGCATGAGGTCCTGGTCGTTACCTGATACATACTGCGCAGTGCTCTCTTTTGCAAAGGAAAGATTCTTTTACTAGTTACGGCATTTCCCCAAAATAGTAGTCCATAAGTTTTTAATACTGGCCTTAGCAAAATATATAAACGTGACATAGAATTCTGAGAACATTGCCTGCACCTCTTGCCTACGTAACCTTTTGACTTTTTTAGCAGGTTTTGAATTAAAAATGTTATAATCTGCGAATTGAATACTTCATAACTCCGTTGTTAATAATGCTAGAATGAAAACAAACTGTTTAAAAATCATGAGAATAATGTCCAAACTTGGTTGTAAGTCATTTTTTAATTATTTTTAGGGGTTTACAAGTTTAATAATTACAATTTTAAAATGATTGGTCGAAAATGAAGAATTTGAAAATCGAACTAAAAAAACCCGATTATTGTAGCCGTTAACTAGGAACAACGACGCATTGTTTGTAGCTCGATCAAGACGCAATATGAGACAGTAAATGATTGTAAATATTACGTGTGTAATAAAAAAATGCCATATCTATATATCGCGCTTATTATTGCCAATACCTAGAACAGCGACACATTTTATGCCGCTTCATCAAAACGATATTTGGGGAAATATAAGATACCGTGTATCAACCAGTTTTTTTATTTGACATTTTCACAACTTTGATATTTTATCGTTCTGCATCAGTTTGTTCTTTTTCCTAGAATATTAGTTTACGTATTTTTGTGTAAATGTTTTTAGTAAAAATTGCAGAGCTTGCAATTTTATAAATGTTGCAATAATATAAAATAACATATAGCTTATACCTATATGCAATATTATAGTTTATAAGCTTGCAATATTATAAAACTGCAAATTGGGCTTTGAAAATCGTTCCTTAACCGCAATGTAAATCACACAATATGGCCATCGATGACGGAGTGACGTAGGTGTGAGTATTGGGTATTGGTTCCTCGCCACGGTATGACACCAAAGTGAAAGTGTAAAGATATTCTTCCGCAATTTCCTTACAAAGAACCAGCTTATTAGGCGTAATAAGTTCTGCTTAAGCTGTTAACCGCAAGGTGCTAAGTTGGCGAATGATTGGAGCAAATTTCTACACAATACAGGCTGTATCATAAATTAGTACGCATTATAATTTCTTATAACTTTTTCTAAACCAGGCATGGCATGATCTTTTAACAATGCCCATTACATACAATGTCAGGCCCAAAAAATGCTGGAAACAATCAAAAATTCTAATAACCTCAACAGTAAAATTTTAGATTATGTTCAATAAAATAATATGTGCAAAATATGTGCAATAATATGTGCAAAAACCATTCTGAAAAAAGAAACATTTTCTTTTTCGTATTTAGGTTAAATATAATAAATCTATAATACAACATATTCTCATTATATAATGAATGGCATACCTATGCACAATAACGAATCTATTAATATAACATATTAAATATAAGGGCGGCGATTCTGGTCAAGTAAAGAACTATAGACCGATAAGCATATTGTCAAGTTTTTCCAAAATATTTTAATCCCTCGTACGTGAATTAATCTATAATCACACGACACTGTCTCTCAGTCAGACCCAGCATGGCTTCATAAGCATTAGGTCCGTGATTTCAAACCTCTTGGAATAGGTACAGCGATTACTTGGAATACATCATTCGACAGTCGTACTCAAGTTGATGCTGTGTATACAGATTTTAGCAAAGCGTTCGAAAAAGATAATCACATAATACTAGTAGCAAAACTTGAGACTTTCGGAATATATGGGACTTTACTAAGATGGCTAGAAACATATGTAGGTATATGTCTAATCGATCCCAACTCGGCACTGTAAATGGTGTTAAATCTTCACCGGCTGCAATAACTTCTGGTGACCGCAAGGTTCAAATTTGGGACCATTGCTTTTTCTATTTTATATAAATGACCTTTGCGCTGAATTAGAATGCCCACATTTGTTTTATGCGGATGACCTCAAAGTTTTTAGTCTAATCTCCTATCCCTCAGACAGCGACAAAATTCAAAATGACCTGAATACATTGAGCGTGTAGTGCACTCGCAATGTATGCAGCTTAATGTCGAGAAATGGCATTTTATAACATTTAGCCGGAACCGAAATATTTACAACATAACTACTCTATCAATAGCATTACACTCAATAGAGTCGACCATATCCAGAGACCTAGGAGTTATCTTGGATGAAAATTATTCATTTCATCACCACTTCAATGGGATTGTCGAAAAAGCAAGTGAACTTCTTGGTTTTGTCTTCAGGACAATAAAGCCATTTCGACATCCGAAATCCTTAATATCTGTTTATACACCATTGATTTGATCGGTTTTGGAGTATCGATCAGTAATTTAGAATCCGCTTTACAGTGTTCACAGCGATAGAATTAAACTAGTCCAAATGAAATTTACTCGCATGCTGCCGAACAAATGTGGCCTCAGGAATACTCTGAAAGGTTATGTAGAGCGGCTTTCTCACTTCAACCTAATAGGCCTAAAAGCACGTAGGACTATCACTGATATAACGTGTCTCTATAAGCTTTTAGACAATCGTCTAGACAGCCCAGCTAGTCTAGAAAAAGTTCAATTTCGTATGCCACCGCGACTAACGAGGAGGTCTCAAACATTTTCTCTTGTCGCTTGCAATAACATCGCGTCGAGTAGACCTCTTACCAGAATGTGTCGCGTTTTTGGTAAATCATATAAATAATTCGAAGTATTTTATGATTCCATTAATTTAATTAAAGATTCGATCATACCTAGTCTATCTCCTACTTCTTAAGATTTCACTAACTGCTATCCTAGTGTACTGTATTATAATTATTACATCATACTATTATATCATATCATATTATTTATTATAAATATTATTATCCAATTATTCATATTTCTATTTTTTGCTTTATATAACCCTTTCTAGACGTACCTTATTAACAACTTACCCTATTATTACTTTTCATTCCCTTATATTATTATTAGTCCTATTACTTTTTCCACTATCATGTGGAAAAAAGTAATAGAACTATATCGTGGTCATGTTATTTCTATATTAATTTGTAATGCAAGCATTGTAAACTACTCATAAGATAGTAAATTTGTTTTGTTTTAATATGTTTTAAAATACTTGTTTGTATTTACTATTTGTAAGTTTACTATAAAATAAAATAAAATAAATGAATAAATAACATTTGTTCTTACGTTTTTTTAATCTCAAGAAACACACTTGTTTGGTTAGGTTTTATTATTAATTTTATTTAATACTTTTTATTGCTAGATTAATATTTTATTGTGATCGTACTACGAATTCGATTTAACAATAACAATAATATTTCTCAGACAATTCTGTCTGCTGATGGCCCAGTGTGGAGTTGAATTAAAAAGAGGATATTTTCATTGTAAGATAGGGAAAAGTCCGTATTACGATCATTCAATCGTGATCGGATAATTATCAGCTGTTTCATATCTATAGAAAAGTCTAAAAAACGTGTTCTTATTGGAAACATTTCGACCTCAGCAGTGTCTGACCGTATGAGTATACGTTCATAAATAGTGATAAATGTTATGCTAATATACTTAAAATTATAACAAAAGAAGTAAATATCATCAAGACCAATCCACAGGAGAAAAAAAGCGCTTTATCAGTTGATATTAAAACACTAAAATTGTAGGATTTCCTGATTGTAAATATGTCTGATTTTAAATATGTCTTGTTATTCATGCCATGGAATTTCACTGTTAATTAGTTATTAATTATACTGATCATCAGATCACGCTAATATATATATAGTACACGTAATTGAGGTTTATAGGCATTGAAAAGGTTTGGAATAAAAACATCGGTCCAATTTCTATCTGGAAATCAATTGCGGCATATTTAAAAATAAAAACGTTGAGAATTATAGAATGAAACGGAATCATTAATATTGCCTGTATTCGGACCACATGTATATATTTTATTATTTTAACTATCATCGGGACTACATAATGTATACAAAGTTGTATACTTGATCGCACTCGCGAATGTGGTTCAAAATTTCATTACACAAAATAAAGCTAAATAAAAAAAATATTGTAAAAAACGTCACTTTCGAATAAATAAACTGTTTAATTCAAAACTAAATCTGGCGCTCTTATTGTCTCTTCCCAAAATTTATAAATTGCATTGTATGTCTGTCAGCCTTTGTTGATAAATGATTTATTAATAATTACGATACGCTGAATTGGATGACATTAACATAAATTGTAGTTCGGTATGTGTGTTTGTCTGTGTGACCGCTAAGAGCTCTGTAATGACACTGAGAAAATCTGATCCAGAGACTAGATGGTGATGGGTAAAACCACAAATGCACCATAAAGCTCTTATTGAAATCATAATAGCTATTAATATAGCAACTACTAAAGAATCAAAACAATTATTGTAAAATGACATATAATGCGAGATAGCATCATTATTGTGATTGAAAGAATTTTTAGTGGCCCTTGCTATCGGTATGTCCACTACTATCTTGTATGTCACACTACTATATAGATTGTTGTGCACTACTTTTTCCTATTCATACTGTATCTATAAGTCGTAACCCCATGACTACCTGCACTTGCACTACACGCAATATGGGTGATTCCAACCGATGTTTTTTCTAAGTGAAATAGATCTATTTTGATTTGGTGTTTCTCAAAATATTTTTCTTTATTTTCCTTCTGTTGTGCACATGAATAAATCAAAAGGTTTGCCGACGTGAGTAGGCCACATACAGCTGTCCATGAGAGAAGCATTGATTTTTCAAATTTAGTCTACACACTTGTAGCGATTGTCCCTGTGCTTTGTCGATGGTCATTAGAAATGCGAGTCGCACCGGATACGGTAAACGTTTGAATTCGTATAGCATATCTGTCGAAACCATCGGGCACCGTGGTGGATTGATGTTTCGGAGAAGAATGATGTTATTCATCAGTGTTTCCATGAAATAAATTTGAAGAAATTCGTGATACGCGTTCGGCAGTAATAGTGCGTTCGGCAGTAATAATGCGTTCGGCAGTAATGATCCTGCATGATGATATTTTTTTCTTTCAAACAAGGCGGCTGGAACGCTTATACGGTGAAGTATCGGTATAATTTTTTGACGAAATACTCTATTTTTGAACCAAATGCAAATAAATTTTGACCAAATATTTTTGCAGAAAATACGAATGTGCTCGACCCTGTGTGATCTATTTTAGTATCCCAAATGTATGCTTCCATTACGCGGAAAACGTGTTGAGTCCAATATAACCATAAAGTATATCTCGTAGAAGGAGCAGGATACCATATAATAATTGCCCATTAGAAGTGTATCGATGTCTGGATTATTCGCTAGCATCTTTTTTCGTGGTTAGCATAGTATATCGCATCAAATGCGGTATATTTTAAAGCCAATATTGTATTTGATTGTACAATTGCGGCATTTATTTGACAGAGCAGTATTTTACTGAATGAAGTACAACTCCCAATATGGGTTAGATTACACATATGGCCTTGGTAGAGAAGTGAGCAAAGCCACGCTTCTGGCCGAATTGAGTTAAATATACCATCCTGACTAGAATTACACGTGCAATCTTGTGTGAGTCCTAAACGATCTGATTAGGGGAAATTGAACTTTTGGTCATATGTGAAATGTATCTAACTGAGCGTCCATACTATTTTTTATCGGTGAAATAGTCTAAAAGGCTTTTGCAAAACTGAAAGTAGCCTTTGCAATCTCATGACAATCTATGGAAGTGAAAAGGCGCGAGCCACATACGCGCCAGTTCAACTGTAAAACTGCGGTGGTGAAAAAACCAAAACCACATTAATGATTTCGTGTGTACGACACGATTCGGTTGTTACTCCTTTCAAATAAAAAAAACTCCACTAATCTCAATCGTAATTCTTAAGTCCGAATTCACTTAAGTCGGTTAAGTGATTACTAAAAAAATGTAATAAGCAGGTGTAGATGTAGATTACTAGATGGTAACCACATAAACACGAAAATTTATATTAGTATATACTATAAAATCGAAGACTATCGCGGTTGTTGGACATTATAAATAGGATAGAAACGAATTTACCGCGTAAAATTTGTATCACAGTAAATTTGTAACGCTGGCTACTTATTTTTGTTACTTTTTTGAGACATAACATCAGTTATTATAGCTTAAATATACAAGTAGACTCAGGTCTAAAGTCTACCCTGGACAAAGGCGGCTGCAGCGTCACTGAAACGTCGGGTGCTCCAAATTTCACGCGGTAAATTCGTTTCTATCCTATTTACTTACATACTATCTTAGAAGTTTTGAATTTTTCGACTATCTTTTGTCTATATTTAAATTTAATAATAATATTTTTACTTTGTTTTTATTAATTGTTTGTCTATTTAAATTTGGCTTTTTATTTTACTCCCATTACTTTAATAATTTGACCACAACATTATTATTCTATATTCCTTTAATTTTCCTTATTGTTTTTATTTTTTTTTATTGTATCTCAATATTATATTGTTTGTTAGAGTAATATTCCCCTACAAATCACCTGGACCGGATGGAATATACCCAGTCCTACTACAAAAAGGGCTAAGCCAGCTGCTGGGCCCTCTAACAAAGGTACTCAGAGCGAGCATAGCCTTCAGACACGTCCCTCATGCCTGGAGCAGCGCAAGAGTCACGTTCATTCCAAAGGCAGGCAGGAACGGCCACATCTTTGCCAAAGACTACAGACCCATTAGCCTCACCTCCTTTCTCCTGAAATCACTGGAGAGACTAGTTGACGGCTACCTGAAAACCAACCACCTAGCTCTTCAACCGCTTGCTGATGCTCAGTATGCCTATAGGGAGGGCAGATCTACGGACACTGCCCTTCATCACCTGGTGAGCACAATAGAGACACAGTTAGCGGCGAAAGGTTACGCTCTGGGAGTATTCCTGGATATCGAAGGAGCATTTGACACCACATCATATGCAACTATAAAAAACGCTATGCACAGACGAGGAATACCAGAGACCATCATTGACTGGACATTGAGTATGCTATCAAATAGGAATCTGACCGTCTATCAAGGCGACACCTCCATCACGGGAATCCCTGCCAAGGGCTGTCCACAGGGTGGAGTCATCTCCCCCCTCTTGTGGAGCATCGTTGTAGACGAACTCCTAACAGATCTACAAAACCAAGGCTTCTCTGTCTACGGCTACGCTGATGACGTGGCCATAGTAGTAAGAGGAAACTTCCTATCAATACTTAAGAGGCCTATTACAAAATAGCGTAGGTATTCTTTTAAAATGACTTTAAAAAATGAACGCATTTTTTTTTGGATGTAACTATAAAAGATAGGATAAATAAATAAAAAAATAAATAAATAACTATTCAACCCTGGGAGAAAACCGCGGCACTGAGCGCTCTTCTCTTGCGCAAGCAAATATATACACGATTTCTAATTGTTTTTTGCAGTGTTTTCTCCTTTCTAATGACAATAATTTATATTATGTCGTATTGCTAAAAGAGTGAACTTTAATATAGTATAAGTATTATATAAGAATCTTATTTTATTTCTGAGAAAATTAGAATGATACAGGAAGTTTTTTTTTAAATTTTGTGTAATTGTAAGTAATGTATACCTTGGATATGTGGTCAAAAAACGAAAAAATAAGGCCGCTATGATCAACAAGAATACATGACGGACATAAAAAAAAATAGTATACGGTTTTCGTTGTAGTGATATTACTGTATTAAGGAGCTCAAAGTTTGCCTTCCGAGCGTTTTACGAATAACGACTTTCGGAAAATGGGCTGAATAAGTAAATAATATTCGTTATATCTAAAATTAAAGGCCGCTATGGTAAACATCAAGAAATGGTCCAGGTAATTCAGTAATTAAAGTTTGTAGAAATCTCTTCATTTCTTGGAATTAGAACGCCAAAAATCCACTTTTCTTGCCTTTCTGGAAAAAATATGTGATAGGGCTCTTAAGGAGCTCATGGACAAAGCACTTAAGACCACCCAAGACTGGTGCCAGGCCAGAGGTCTGTCCGCTAATCCAAGCAAGACTAAGGCCATGATTTTCACCAGAAAATACAAACCCGAACCCGTTGAGTGTCTCAAGCTCTGGGATAAGGAGATAGAATACGCTACAGTAGTCAAATACCTTGGAGTCTATCTAGACCCAAAGCTCAATTGGAAGCACCACCTCGAGCGCAAGAGAACAACCTTCTATGCCTCTTTGTGGACGTGCAAAAGAGTCATGAGAAAAACCTGGGGGTTCAAACCCAGGGTCGCCTTATGGCTCTACAGGGCAGTACTGCTGCCTAGACTAACCTATGCTGCAATAGTCTGGTGGTCTAGGGTGAAAAAGCTTGAGACACTAAAAATGCTTAAAAGCCTTCAAGGTAACTACCTGAGGGCTGCAACTGGCGTCATGAAGACCACCCCAACAGCGGGATTAGAGGTGGCCTTCTGCTGCCCGCCTCTGGACAAGCTCATCATCCACTCCGCCAGACTTACAGCATACAGACTGAAGTGTTTGGGCGAGTGGAAGCGAGGAAGGCACAATCATCCTGAGCTAAACCTCCTCCACAAAAGCCCATTCACTCCAACCCAGGATCGACTACGGAAAAAATTTTCGGTAGAGAAATCCTATAAAATCCTAATCCCCACCAGGGAAGAATGGAAAAATCCGCAGTGGCTTCAAAGCCACAACGCAGACGCATGGTTCACCGACGGCTCAGGAACAAATGGACGTTTTGGGGCAGGCGTGTACGGACCCAAAACCAACCACAGAATCAGCATCCCCCTTGGACAATACGCTACGGTTTTCCAAGCCGAGGTACTTGCCATATTGGAATGCATAAAACTACAAAGTCGACTTGAGGTAAAAAACAGACAAATCCTCATCTGCTCTGACAGCAGAGCAGCACTGGACGCTCTGGCTAAAGCCACCACAGAATCTTCTGTGGTCTGGGACTGCATGCAGGAGCTCAACAAATTGGGAAAATCCAACAAAATCACCCTAATATGGATACCGGGTCACCAAGGCATACCCGGAAACGAAGAGGCCGACAGACTGGCAAAACTGGGCACACTGGATTGCCCAGTGGAGCCAGCTGTAGGGGTCCCCTTCGCTACAGGTAAGAAAATCATCAGGGACTGCTTGGAGCAGGAACATCGGGCTTCCTGGAAACAGAGTCAGGGATGTCGCCAGGCAAAAGCCATGATGGAGCAACCACTACAGAAGAAAACCAAGGCCCTACTTGACATGAGCAAGAAGAACCTTAGAACCACTATCGGTCTCCTCACCGGACACACGACCCTTAGAGCTCATCTATTCAACCTTGGTCTGACTGAGAGCAAGGATTGCCGAATATGTGGCTAGGAACCTGAAGACAGCATACACATTGTTGGTCGCCAAAAGACACAGTTTACTGGGACGAGCCTTTCTCGAACCCAGCGATCTGCCCAACTTGAAGGTCAGTGACCTGCTTGGACTGGTAAGAAGTACCGGGCTACTAGCTGACCACTGACCTAATCACACAGTGGGTAGTTACAAAAGACCTTACAAATCTAGGTGACATCAAGGGGTGGAAACAAGCCCCCCACTCCATCTACTACTACTACTACTACTACTACTAGAGTAATATTGCATTGTATACTTTTAATGTACATTTTTGTATGTTTTTTGTAAAAGTAGTTATTTGGGATTGAGTATTAGGTAGTAATTTATGTATATTTCTTTCATACATTAAGTAATTTATTTAGGACTAGACGTCCCCCCTCAGACGCATACTACCTATTTCTAGACTTACGCGTCTTGTTCCTAGCCGGGCGTTACTAATTTCATGGTATCTCTAACTATACCATCTAAACACTCACAGTAAATGGCTAATTTCATCTCCATTTAACACCCGTGATAACGGAATAATTTATTTTGATAAGGATTCTTATTTTATTGCTAATGTCTTCAACAAACACTGCCTACTTATTTTTCCTACTTTTTTGAGACATAAAATCAGTTATTATAGCTTAAATATACAAGTTAGATAAATGCTGTCGTCGACTTTTTTATAGTCCTCTTTAAGGTCGATGTTTTTTCATATATTGTTTTCACGGATATCAAACCGTTTCTTCAAATTAACTTACGCCGATTAAGCAACTTGCCGGCACATTTTTTTCAACTTGATTTACAAATATCGTGATTTCTTGTTGAAAACCAATATCTATCACAATAAAATATAGCCTCTAGCACTCGCCAATAAAGGAGCTTTCCATTAGTGTTTTTTTTAAATAAATCGGATAAGTAGTTTCAAAGATTACCCCCTACATACAAACTTACAAACATTACTTCTTTATAATATTAGTAGGTGTAGATATTGTGGTAAATTTATGTGTAAATGTAAAATTCTCTGGAAACCCTAGCCCTGCAACGGGTATATCCCAGTTAAGCGATTCTAAAGGAATACGAAGAGTTCATGTTTCGCCCTTGATATCGTTTATATAATGTAGCAAAGAAAATAGTCTTCGATAGTAACGATTACTTAAATAAATACATAAAAATTTAACTGTAATTATTATTTTTTAACTAATTGTAGGATGGACTAGTTGTACGCTTATAAAAAAACCTCCTGCAGTATTGGTAGTATTATTCATAAATTATTGCACCCCGTATTGTATTGCATGGGTCAAGCCAGTACTGAGATAATTTACATTCTTCAATATTGGCAGTGGTGAAAAGAAATCAAATTCATCAATAACTCCGAAACTAGGTCTAATATTGGAAAAAATCATTGATAGTTTTATGGATATTCTAAATAATAAGTAAATATGAATATGTTATCGGAATATGAATATGAATATGTAAATATGAATATGTTATATATATTAAATATGAAAACAACGGTAATCAAGGTAGATCAATTTAACATTTTTGGCTAGACACAAAATTTAAAAATTTCTTAATCTAGAATTACGATTAGGTCGAAAGTGGTACTTTGGGGGGAAAGCTCAGTTCACCTCCAAGGCGACGATATGTTCGATGGCGTACGGTAAATGTCGATACGTCTATGTAGCTCATCACGTCGATACGTCTGGCCGCTCTCACCCGTGCAATAGAAAACTGTCGAAGAGCCTTACGGCCTATGCATAAAAAATGTCGCATTACCATTAACGAACGATGCGACATGAAAATTGTTCACTAGTTGCCATGCCAGGTAGAAGAGTCTGAACGGTTTCTGCATTAACTAGTACTGCTACTTTGAGTAAGATGATCGCGTTAGGATCGCCGCCGGGCGACCTGTTATTGTGCAGTGAGCACACTTTTCAGAACGATAAACCTAATCAGCAATATTTTATACAATCAAAAATGAATAGGACATCCACCTGAATTGCAGGTTCTCGACTACATCAGTTCTAGGGATAGCCACGCATTCAACAATAAAAAAATGATATTCTGTCTTTTACCGTAGGTGGGGGGGGGGGGGGGGGTACACAGGGAAACGCCAAAACAACACATCACATAACCAAAGTGTTAAACGAATACCTAAATAAAAAACAAAATTATCTTGTGTATAAATTTATATTTAATAACCTTCTAAATCTTATAACTTATACGAGGAGAAATTATAAAAACGAATCAAAATGTCTTTATGATTTTCGAAATAACATATCCTCGAATCAATATTTTAGTCGGTATGTTTATAAGCCCTATAAAATAGCAAAAATCTTTCAGATTTCATTCAGTTTTCATTAAAATTATTTAAAAAATTCCGCAAAAAAAGCAAAATCGAAAAAATTAAGATTATGACCTTTTACTGAATTTTAATGAAAATTTGGTACACTTTACACATTTTAATTTAAAATGCATCTTTGTTTCCTTCTGTAATATTAGCAGAAATATAGTAATATGAAATTAGCAAAAAAAAAAGGTCGTCTGTAAAGTCGGTTTACTGACGATAGTTGAACGTGACAACGTCATAAGAAAATACTGATGGAATGGTTGCATTTGAAACAGTTTCATTTAAGATTCTGATATTGTTTATTACAAACACCCAAAAATATATGTTTTTATACTCACCGATTTGACTACAACATGTAAATGTATTATTGTATAGCAGTATAACTGTATAATTGTTTATTGTTTAAAGTTTATTGTTTTTTTTAATTTGAAAGTTTGAAATCTCAAACTGTTAAATAACGGTTTGAGAAGCGTTTGAGCACGGTGCGCCATCTAGCGGTAGGTAATACGTCGTAAATAAACAATATCAGCGACATTTTACCAACCGCTAGATAGCGCATCGTAATGATAGCTTTTCATACATTTTATTTAAAAAAAAATAAAAGTTGCTTACTTCGTTGCACTTCGTTGTACCCACAAGAAAATTGTCCCCCCTCAGTAATAACATTTCTTATATCAAGAATACATATAAAATTATGTCAAGAATTTAAATCAATCTAGTGATTTTCATTCGTACTATTTTAGACTGAGGTTAGTAAATAATTCTTTCGCAACCGGTAGATGGCAGCATTTATATTGAATAATAAATATAATAAATGGAACGCCTCAGAGCAAGGTAACGCCGCATAAGTCATGTTTTTTCGTGCGTGGAGCCAGCTCCATCGAATTATAAGACGTTGTCACGTCAAAAATAATAAAAAAATCATCGATTTTGTATGTTTAAAATTAAATAGCTCAAGTTTGTCGAAAAATGTTTTAAATGGGTGAGCAGCGAAAGCCTTTTTAAACCTTTTCACTGTTTTTATCTCTGACTTTTAGGAATTCCACAAACTGATACCCTATTGGGCAAGTAATGAAGCCTATTAGACTTTTATCTACCTATCCCTATATAGTTGAAATTTATATAATTCGTTTACATTTAAACAATTAATTGTGATGTCCTTCAGCTTGCATGGTGCCGACCTTTAAGGGTAGCACTTATCGGCTGACTCCCTATGATAATCTAACAGATAGTAAACTCTTGGAAATATACAGAGAGAGAAATACCCACCAGCAACGCATGTTGGCAGAGAAAACCGCAAATCCTATCATATGTAGTCATAATCATCGTATTTCATTACGAGTACCTTAATGTTGAATGAAGTTATTTTAGGTAATCAAAATGAAGCTTATAAAATGCGGTATTTTGGGTAATATACATTTTTTAAATATATACTTATTACTCCCAATGTGAGGTTTAAATCAATAAAATATTATTTCTTAAAAAACGGTATAAATAACTATTGTATCACTGAATACAGGTATAGATTTTTATACATAATTACAATAGCGTAATCTTTCTTAAAACTAAATAACGACTTGAACAGTAGTTTAATATGTCTCTCCCAATCGATTTCATACTCTCGCCGAATAGTAAGAGAAACCGCACAGCAACTGTTTCAAGAAATCATAATTCTCAGTTTACGCTAGCCTTGCTATGACCTTAAAAAATTCAATTCGATTTCTCCAGCCGATGACTGCTATACTATTAAAGTCGAACTGGTAATTTTACACCAGGATAAATGCAAAATTATAACCTTTACCAGATCTTATGATACCCAACATTAGCATCATCTTGATCCCAGTTCGGCTTTCATCAACATCAATTTAGATTTAGAGAGGATGTCTACTTAATAAAATCAGCAAGGGACAATTAAACCCACTAAATATTATTACATGTTTGTTATAGCATTATGATCACGAGATCTGGATTCGCTAGCACTTTAGTAAATTCTTCGTTCTTTCCTACCATTTCTTCAGCCCGAAATCTTGGTATTTATTTTGACCGAAATCTTCGATTTGAGGATCATATTAGCAAAAGAGTCATTTGGGACTTCTCTCGTCTCTGGCTCTTATACAGAATTAGGGACTTTCTCACCGCCAGGGTCCGAATCCTAGCAGTTAATGTATTGCTAATCTCGTTATTGGACTATGGCGACCGTGTCTATGGCCCATGTACGAGTATGCATAAGAAAACTGCGTAGATTGCAAAGACATCAAAACGCCTGTGCTGGAATTTGATTCACTATTACTTCTTGAAATTATTTCTCCTTATTTCTCAAGCGAGCATTTTTACTAAACATGAGACAGTGGAGAAATATCCACCCAGATTTATACGTGCTGAAGATAGATTTAAAGAACCTAAATATCTATATTCTAAGATGTGCTGGTCTCACCATGCGCATTCGTATCTTACAAGAGCACGTAGTAGATCTTGCCATCGTCCCCAAGAACATAAAACCTAGTTCCTTACTGTTCAGCAATTATGTACTCAACTGGGATCGGCATTATGTACATTTTCTTTGCATTCTTTCGAAAAATCCTTTAAGAAATCTCTTTTCAATGACCACTAATTAATCTATTCCCCATCATTTTTTCAAGTATCTATTTATTTGTGTATAATGTAATAATTCTTATATAATAATTACTTATCTAGTCTCTGGCGTAACTCCTTAATATGATGCTTTTTGTCTGTGGAATCATCTAATTTGAAGTCTTTGTAGTGATATCGTGCAGATTTTTTAAAAATATTAATTAATAAGGTTTTTTAAGCAATTGTAATTTGCACGATTTTGTTTTATTTATTTTTTCTGTAATTTATAGTTTTTTCCTGTAATTAATAAAATTATTATTATCTCCACGGCCTATATTTAACATACATATATAACATCAACGTGCGCAACACTGAAATGTTATAAAAATTCACCGACTTGGAAATAATTTCATCCTAAACTTAATTTAGATCTTCATACTGAGCGGATGACTTCCAAATCAGCAAGCAGTAAATCTGAAATAGCAAAAAAACAATTTTTAAAACGGAAACATACTTTTACAAACACTTTCTATGGTATGGCTTACTTTTGAATGGACTGCCGATGGTCATTTTACCTGCCTGTGTCACTTTATCCGCAATTCCCTTATACAAAGTCGCCGTAGTCCATTTTCTATAATATTAAAGAGTTACCAGAATTCCGCAGCTACAACGCTAACACATTGCGATCTCTAGTTTACTTCACTGACGCATATAAACACATCCGCCTACCGGTTTTCTAGCGTTAATGCAAAGGTAATTAAACGTATTATAGGTGCCTGCTTTCATATGGGGATTTATGCAATAGGTTAGTAAATATATGACTATATTTTCCCCGCAGAACGGTATTTTTCCCTACATCGAAGCGATTTAAATTCATAATACCTAATAATTAACTTAATTCGCGTACACATTCGTAGCTGTTCATAGCATTCCAATTATCCGTTCTCTGTCTGTCAATTTCGTGACTTAGCAATTAGAATGGAACTGCGGATAAATTGCTAGACCAGGTCTTATTTAATTCCGAAGCGGTATTAATTAGTATTTTCATAATAAAAAACTTAAATTTATAGACGCATCTCTAAAATGTATTTATAAAATCAGTTAAGTCACCCTAAAACTTTCCCGGCAAGTAGCCAGGTACCTACTTATTTTATCTGAATAATTATTTCATAAATTCAGTCTATGAGCAGTTGGCGAAAATTCCTATTAATATGCGACACAACAAAACGAACATCTCAATTTCGAACGCGCGTCATTTCATTCAGTTCAAAAATCGAATTGCAAACGCAGGTCGCCATGAAAGTTTGAATTCAAATTCGGAACGATCCACGCATTGCAAGCGTCGCTGTTTCAAGGGCCTTACTATTTAATTAATATATGTCGGACTTTACATATTATTTGTGTCGTTTATATATGAGATATTCTAACTAATTTTACAATGTCATTTCGGCCCAACAAGGCATCTGTGTACGGAATTTCTAGTCTCTAAGTCTAATATTTCGACTAACGCGCTTTCTTGTAGACCGATTTCAACCACAACATTTTCAATTCTTGCCCTGACCAAATGAAGCCTGCATGCCAAATTTCAGACCGTTTGGATGAAGCGTTTGGGCGCCAACGTGGAGAAATACACACACACACACACACGCACACACAGACATACAAATACAGACAGACTTCAGTCTAAAAAATGGTCCTAATCATCTCGGGGGATGTCAAAATGTATAAGATCCGTCTTCAATTCGAAAAAACTTTAGCACGTTCACAATACTTTAGCTCCTCTTCGGTTGGTAGGCCGGTTAAGTAAATAAATTAATGGTTAAAAAAAACACTAAAAACACGCTTTTATAAATGCACATAAAAACCAAAAAATCCGGCTTCATCATCAGACCTTGAAACTTAATCGTGGTCAAAGTTCATTACAAGACCTTTCTAACAAGTCCAAACACGGCTATGATACGATATTCTATCATGGAATGCCAGTGCATATCGTCCTGCTTCATCATCTGACCTTGAAACCTAATCGTGGTCAAAGTTCATTCCAAGACTTTTCTAACAAGTCCACACACAGCTATGATACGATGTTCCATCATGAAGTCCCAGTTCATATATTCCGACTCCATCATCAGATTACCTCGACAGTACCATATTATTGTATTGTCATCAGAACTACATACAGCTGCCAATTTTCATGACGCTACGATCCTTAGAAGATGGTTAAATTAGTTACCTTAGATTCCATTACATAGTTACATACAGGTCGACCTAATAAAAGCGTGTTAAAAATGGTTAATTTGGGCTAACACTAATATTTAGATATTGCACGAAGTAGTTATATCTATCGGGTGCGAGGGACCACGGGTTACTAACTTCATTATAAAATAAAATACGGGTTGACAGCGTGCTAGATTGAGCTATTCGTTAACTGCAGCATCTCGATGTTGAAAAATGGTTATGGTAACGTTACACGAATCATTACAGTGTTACTGGTAACGTTGCAAAACGCAACAATGGTGGCCCTTAACGAACACCACTTTCCCGGGAAATAGTTTGGAAGCTGTAGAGCCGACAGAAAACAGCATCTGAATGACACCCCAAAACGTTCATGATGTCATATATTTGATTGACTACATTCAAATCTTAATGACTCTTGTAACTACATTAAAATATTTCATTAAATGAAATTGTATTACCTACCCATAAATTTTATTGCTAATTCATGCAAGTGCCTCGCCACCTTAATACATCGCTAATTATATAATAAAACGTTGTTTTAATGACCAGGTTGCATTCACATATAATCTGGCTGCGACTATTACATAATACTTTCATGGATATATCAATGATGTTCTTCGATAATAACAGGAAATTACTGTTAATTCTTGACGAACAGCGCTTGATCAATGCAAGACCTAATTACTGTCTATCTTGGTGTATTCGTTATTGCATTACTGAATACAAATACGCGGACAATACTATAAAGGACATGCATTATTTTTAAATATGAGATCCTGTGCCGGTATTTTTCATTACAGCTTCTTGCAGTCTGGCTATACAGTTACCGTACATGTGTATTGTTAAGAACTGCAAACAATGATGGAAAAGCTCGTGATTAAATAACCGATCCCGTCAATCGCTCATCGCTACTGCTTCAGCATGACAACGTTTAACCACAGATTTCCCTACAAACAAGTCGCAAAGTTGCAGGAGTTGCTGCTAGAGACTCTTGGTCACTCACTGTAATTGCCAGACCTTGCTCCAATAGAGTTTATTTTTTTTTGAATTTAGATAATTTTTTACAAGCCAAAAAATTCATTTTTGAAGAGTCAGTGAAAAACGACTTCAAAGAATTGACTGGTCCACGAGAGTTTTACAGCAGAGGAATTAAGCAACTAGCATGATCTCGCAAATGCCGTCACCCGGAACGGCTTCACTGTTCACCTTCAAGCTGTGGAAGTTGGCGCTCGTGGCCTGCCAGCTAAATCTCTGTTTCACCTCTTTAAAGATCTTGGTCTCTTCAGAAAAATAATCAAATCTTTCCTAGAAAAAATATCTAAAATCGCGATTTGCGCATCTCAAATTCTATGGCTTCGAAGGGGGAGTGAATGGGTGCTAAAGTGAACGCTCACATGTGGCAAGACAGCTGTCCTAAACCTACCACAGCCGGTCGTTAGTCCGGAATCCACTGCTTACCCCCCAGAAGTGTAAAAAATAGTATCGTGATGGGCCCCACTCCGGTCGGTAAAATGACAAATCTGCATAGGGTAATAGGGGTCAATATCTCTATTAATTAAATAAATACTTTTCAAACAAAATTTTGGGCCCTAAATGTTTGTTATTGAACAGCAACTTCATAGGTAAGGTCAACCAAATACTTAATCTCAAGAGAGACTAAGCTGGGTAAATATTCTAAATACATTAAATCAAACATTCCCTCTGGTGACACCCCATTGTTACTCTGCCTTCCCCCGGTATTTGCGGTCTCCGGTCGCCCCCCTCGGTATTTGAGACGTAAACATGTACCTATATTGATGATAAAATTACTTACGATTCAGGAGGACAAATGCAGGTTCTACAATTTCTGTCATATGTCTTAAATTTTTTGTCATATTCTTCTAAAACTCTTCAAAATATGCAAAAGCCCACATAGGCTATCCTTAAAACGAAATATAGACCCAAAACCAAAATATTTGGGAAATTAAATAAATTGTAAAAGTTGATGTTTACAAAAATCGCCGAAATTGGAATTTTTAAAATTAATTTATTAACAAAATTAACAAAGCGTTATACTTATTTACAAGTAAAATATATACATTTATTCTAATATAATGCATGTCTTTGTCTTGATTTCTCAGGGATTATATTTTGAACAGTTTAAATACTTATTTCTAGTAAACAAATCCACAGTTGCAACTTATGAAAACATTTAGAGAAGCGGTATGTTTGGGGCTAAATTTCAAAACAACCACTGAATATTTTGTGATAAAACTAAAAAAACGTTAGGTAAATGGTTCTTTTTAATTATCAGGAGCTATATTTTTTATTTACCACCTTATTTAAGCATAAACATTAAAATAATGTAAAATATTGCTTGATTTACCACACTGAAAAGCAGTAAGTTTACAGCAACATTTCAAAACAATTAATGAATATTTTAAGATAAAAGATACATTATAAGCTAGATAATTAATCCTACATATACGGTAACTAACATACATTATAAGGCAGCTATATTTTTGACACATTTAATAATGTAAATGTAATAAAAATAAGAAGCAAGTAAAATTTTCGCTGCCAGAATCAAATTGCTATGAGCGATTAGGTATCAGCAATTAAATGATAAGGTATCAAATAGTCTCGACTAGGTCTATAAATCAAATAATTTCGTCCTATCTTTCAAAATTTCGCCGACGCTTCTTCAGAATTTCCGAATTAGCGAGAGCGTGATTCGTACATATAAACGTCCTTAACCCATCGCGCGCCATGACTGCCTATCGAAATCCGCTATATTATAATATAATATGCATATTATGCAATATGCATATTATAATATGCATATTATATAATTAAGACCGCTATAATGTGCATATTATGCCATTATGTGCGTTACCACATAGTGACCGCTCATGTGCATATGTGCGTTACCACACTGACATAGCATAGTGGCATACAAATCTAAATCATGTGTTGTACCTCCACATGGTTTTATTTGAAAGAGCATTTCCAACAAAGCTGATTTTATATCTTCAAGATATAAATGATATATCATGAAACGGGCTTAACACGAACAAACGAAAATTGCGACATTTAGATTTCGAGGTCATAATGAAATGTCACAAGTCAATTGCCATAGACAAAACCCCCTCGAAAATTTAAAAAATCACGCCAAAACGAATAAAAAATCGGTTGTGTCACTCCAAGAATTTTCACGCAAGTAGCCAGGGACTTATTTCATCTAAATATCTATTTCATAAATTAAGTCGATAAGCAGTTTGCGAAAATTCCTGTTAATATGCGTCACAACAATTAAAAAATAAAATTGCAAAAGCGGGTTGCCGTGAGCCTTCTAATTAGAATTTCGAACGATCCACGCATCGCAAGCGACGCCGCTTTTAAAGGCCTTTCTATTTAATTACCTAATGCATGTCGGACTTTTAATATTACTTGTGTCGCTTGTATATGAGATATTTCAACCAAAATTTCACAATGTGATATCGGCCCAGCAATTTCAAATACTGTGTACCATATTTCAAATATTGAAGTATAACATTTCGAGATTGAAGTGTGACTAGCGCGTTCTCTGGCAGACCAATTACAACCACAATCTTTCAACCCTTGCCATGATGAAATGATGCCTGCTTGCCAAATTTCAGCACAATCGGATAAAGCGTTAGGACGTTATCGTGGAGAAATACACACAGACAGATAGACAAAGACACACAGACTTCAATATGGAAATGATCCTATATGTCTCGGGGGGTTAAAAAGTATTTATCCGTCTTTATCTCGATTTTTTTAATCGCATTAACAATACTTAATCTTCTCGTCGGTTAATAGCCCGGTAATGTAAAAATGAGGTGTGTTACTCGTTGTGGGACTTAATACAATGATCAACTGGTGTCATTCCTAAGAACGGCTCTCAATAGAGTATTGAGGTTTTGATATAATAAGGGTTTGCGTCGTGATTTGTTAGTATACATATAGTAACGATATTTACGGCCGATTCTGATTAATAGCGTTAATGAATTAGTGCTTAGTTTTAGGATTAATAAGGACCGACTTAGTTTATTATTATTATACTTGAAATCAAATGGTTTCAATATTCATTGATGGACATTAATTGCGTGATCATTATCACGGTGTCAGTATATGAGGACCCATTCCCATTTATATTTAAATACTTGACATATATTTAGAATTGTGTATTTTGACGTGAGCAAAAGCCATTGTTTACTTGGTACGATTATAGACATGTAATAATATATACATGTAAATAATAACGTGAGTAAGCTTATACATAGAACATCGAATACAATCAGCACAGATAACATCCATAGTGGCACATCCAATAGAAGTAAAAGAACGCCAAATAAAAGTACCTTTAGTATATTTCACCTTAATGTGGAGGGCATTGATAAAAAGAGTCTTCAAATGGAAATCATTTCTGAAAAGTACGGAATAGACATAATCTGTTTAACAGAACACTGGTTGCATGATTACAATATCGATACATTACATATAAAAGATTTTAGACTTACGAGCTATTTCTGTCGACAAACACACATACGCGGCGGTTGCTGTATACTGACAAAGGAAACAGTTGAAGCAAAAAGTAGACCAGATATTGTGGACTTATCGGTTGAAAAAATCATTGAAATATCATGCATTGAGGTTAAAACAACTAGATACATCATTGTATGTATATATCGAAGCCCAAATAGCGATTTCAACATATTCTTATGCCCAATGGACAAGATCTTAAGTATCATTAGCAAGCGCAAGGATGAAGCATTTGTTATTACCGGGGACTTCAACGTGGATTTATTGAAGCTATCATCGCAAGCAAACTCACTAAAAGATCTCTTTATGTCATATGGACTGCAGACGATCGTGGATTTTCCCACCAGAATCAACAAAACAACGGGCAGTGCGACTTGCATTGACAATATCTTCACTAATGTTTCAACAGACCATTCTTATATTCATAATGTCGTTATTACTTTTTCTGATCACAATGCACAGATATTAGAGACTTTATGTATTAAAAAAATGTCATATAAAGGGCATGTTTGGAAACGGCAGATAACTGATACAAATAAGGCTATATTTTATAAACAAGTAGCAAGCGTGAAACTAGATTTAAACTCAGGGCCTGATAATGTTTTTACAAATTTCATTAGAAAATTCAATCTTATTTTTGAGTCAAGTTTTCCAAAACGCCTATGTACATCTAAACAATGCAAGAAACCATCTTGGATCACACGTGGACTTCAAATATCACAAACTAAACTACAACTTCTACAAGATATACTAAATCGCTACGAAAGCGGCTCCCTAAGATGCTACTACAATAAATATAAACAAGTTTACAGGATGACTGTTATATCCGCAAAGAGAATATCAATTAAAAATGAAATTCTTAATTCTAAAAACCAAAGTCGGACGACATGGGACATTATAAATAGAGAATGTAGGAACAAAACTACAAGAAACATCGAATCTATCGAATTACTACACAATCAGATAAAATATACAAATCCACAGGAACTTACAAACATCTTTAATTACCACTTCATTAATACATGTAATATCATTATAGACACGGCGAAAAGTAATCAAAGTGTGAGTCTACCGGATAGTTTGCCTGCCTCATTACACCTCTATCCGATCACAGAGGGTGAACTTAGTGCGTGTTTTAAATCATTAAAATCCAAGTCGGCTACTGACATATGGGGCCACTCCATGAAATTAATCAAGGATATATCGCCAATAATTACGCCCATCCTATTACCGATTTTAAATAAATGCCTAAAGCAAGGCATTTTCCCCACTGCTATGAAAACAGCAAAGGTTTTGCCGATATTTAAAAAAGGCAGTAAAACAGATATAAATAACTTTCGTCCTATATCTTTGTTGCCGTGTTTCTCAAAGGTCTTTGAGAAAATTATATTTAATAGAATAAATACTTTTTTAGATACTTTTAATGTTATTATAAGAAATCAATTCGGCTTCAGAAAGCATAAGTCGACCACTATGGCAATTAGCGAGTTAGTAAAGCAAATTTTAGAATCACTTGACACATCTCAAAACCCCATAGCCGTTTTTTGCGATCTATCGAAGGCCTTCGACTGTGTGAATCACCAGATTCTTCTAGATAAACTAGAGAGGTATGGTATCCGCGGTAGAGCTCATAGCCTGATCACATCATATCTAAATAGGAGATACCAAATTGTGGAAATAAACAATGCTAAGTCATTGCCAAAATTAATTGCACGCGGGGTACCTCAGGGCTCTATACTTGGACCACTACTATTTATTATTTTTATTAATGATATCGATTGGACAATTACGCCGCCAGTAAAGACGCTTCTATACGCCGATGACACCAGCTTCTTTTTTGAAAATAAAAACACCCAGGTCTTGGAAAAGCTGATAAACGAGCAGCTTCTTGTGGCTAACACTTGGTTTGAAAAAAATCAACTTTTCATAAACCCATCAAAAACGGTAGCGATGAAATTTTCAACTACTAAAAAGAATGACAAAAATATAACGATTAAAATGGAATCAGAAAATATAAATATTGTCAGAAATACTAAATTCTTAGGGATCACTTTAGATGAAAATTTAAACTGGAATCAACATATCAATAATTTGTGTGCAACTTTGTCATCGGCAGTCTATGCTATAAGAAAGGTGAAATTTCTGGCTGGCGAACGTGCAGCGATCAGTGTGTATCACTCCTGCTTCCATTCAAAGATGTCTTATGCGATACTACTATGGGGTAATGCAACCGATACCCATCGCGTTTTTGTGCTACAAAAGCAAGCCGTTAGGACAATTTTTGGTGTAAGCAGAGAAACACATTGCGCCCCTTTTTTTATTAAAGCTGGTATCCTTACCATGTCGTCCATGTACATATATCAGTGCCTTTTATACGCCAAAGAGAATGTTTTAAATTGCGAGCTTCACTCCACTCGGCATAGCCATAATACGCGACATAAAAACAACGTGTTATTGCCTAAAGTACGCTTGACTGAATATCAAAAAACATTTTTATATATTAGTTTTAAATTGTTCAATGCTTTGCCATCATCGACGAAAAGACTTGAGATGGCAGCATATAAAATCTGTTTGAAAAATCAGTTAGTCAAACATGCCCTTTACAAACTGGACGACTTTTATGATATTGCGTCCACAATTGCTTGATTATAAATAACAATATTATGACTATACTTTCGAACTAAGTTTTAGATTTTATTGACATTGTTTTTAATTACGCATGTTTCAGTTTTTTTTTATGGTATTGATTATTATTTGTTTGATTATTGATTATTTTGTAAATTTGACTATTTTTAAGTAATCACCTCTGATTACAATTATTTTTTTTTCCTTTTAATTAATCAAAGCGGTTTTATCATCCAGTAAATTATGATTGTAAAATTTGACATGTTCCTCAGTATTGTGAAATGCTTTTATGGAATGAATAAATGATGATGATGATGATGATGATGATTACCTTATTACGGGTCTAGGCCTGGTTAGGTGGCGTTAATTTGAAGACTGTACTCGCCTACAATGTTTTTTATTTTCTTACGGTTTACTATTAAAAGCTTCTAATCTTTATAATGTAATAATATACTGCGTTAATAATATTGAAATAAATAAATATAAAAATTGAAGTCTCCACAATATTATTATAGTCTACGCTTGCTTACTGGTTGCACGAGCATCACTTTCTAATAATTATCGGGTCGACAAATGAAAGCCGAGACATAATAACATAATGTGAAAGTAAGCACCCAACGTGACAATTGAACTGTAACGGTGATCTAAGCCTTTTTAACATTGGACAGAGTAGCAACTTGTATGGGCGTGAAGATAAATCATAAGTAAATTGAATGCATGGCTGCCCACGTTGAAAGAGTAGATCCAGCTCCACATTTTGCTATTGGTTCCCTATACTATCGCATCTGTTAAGAAATTCACATTCTGCTCTTTAATAATTACCAGCGACACTGACTTCAGTGAAGAACTGGAAGTACCCTTAACTGCTGCAAATAAGAGTTACGTAGATTTCCAGTCTAAAATAAAATACCGCCTGCTATCCCGGAGGATGAAGGTAACCTTTAGACACTTATCAGACCAGTCTTAACTTAAGCTTCAGAAAGATGGACTCTCACCAAAGTGGATGAAAATGTACTAGGTGTTTTTTCCCGCTAAATAATCCGCAGGTTATTCGGTGCCGTGCAGGGGATGGCGCATTGGAAAGACGGACAAAAAATAACTGAAAATCGCAAGACTCAGGTGGTTAGGGCATGTTAAAAGTATAGAGAAAATAAACAGCCGTTGGAAAGCAATTATTATTGGGAACCGTAAGCATCGTTTAGTCAGGCGAACAAAACTGAATGCACTTAACACAAAACTGAATGCAAACTGAATAACTGGAAAATTTTGGTTTTCCAGTTAAGGCTTCGGTTCAGGATAGGGTGGAATGACGAAGATGCATGCAGAAACCAGGAAATTTGTTGTAGTGATAATAACGATGATGGTGATTTAAGCAAATTTATCTGCGTGGGATTAAAAGCCGAAGAGCTCATGTTTGATGTCAGTAGTTCCTCTGCTATCGGAGGTCAGTCATCATCAATCCATGTTTATAATCTCGGATTTCGCT
>OX155980.1:47162281-47202102 GCA_944548615.1 Micropterix aruncella
TGACAATCTTTAAGAGAAAAGACAATGTACGGTTTCGTACCCAGGTTGTAACACTTTGAGACATATAACAAACGAAAGATTACTAAATATGTCACATTTCATTATATGGCAGCTAAGCTGTAATTCGTGACTGAAAGAAGTTATAGCGACTTAAAATAAACAAATATTATTTTTTTAATTTAGCGAGCCTCTCATCATTTTTCGGCACATCAAAGGAAAGTATAAGAATATTTTCTAATTTTAATTTTCTATTTTTATCTCTAAAAGAAAGAGATTTTTGTAAAAATTAATGATTAAACACGTCTTCCGACTTATAGGTATTAGCTTGCACGCGAGCCTTGCATCATTTTTCGGCACATCAAAGGAAAGTACTTATGATATCCTTTTGAACATTAGTACTATTTCCATATTCTGCGGTCGCGCTATGTTTCAAACCAGTTATGGAAGGAAGAATTCAGGTAGCTGTTATCCTAAGCAAGAGAGAGATAAATGATCAGAGGGCGGGTGTCAGTTAATGAATTGATATTTTATTTTAATACTTGTATACACAACCACAATTAAATTAATTAATATAAGTAATTAGTTATTACACGCTGGTTACATTTTGCATATAAAAATACCCATTATCTATATAATAGAGATAGCTGGAACACTGGGCAAGGAGAAAGTTTTATATTTAGCATAGGCTACTTTTTAGAGTAAAAACAACGGGCAAAAATTCTTATTAACGCAGGTGGAGCCGCAGGCCCAGTTAGCATACTTATAAGGATCCACAGATTGCCTAGATATATACTACACATTATTATTAAACAACATTTAGTTTTTTAATTCAAAAACCCATGGTTTAGTGTTTATTCGAGAGAGTGTGGTGGAGATAATGTACTGAAAACCCTTCAAATATTAATGCTATTGCATAGCTTTTATCGCGGGCCTATGCCAGCGCGGCGACCGAATGAAGAAATTTTTTAACGAAAATTAATGTTTTTAAACTGATAATTACGTCTAAACGAGTACTGCTTACGATTCGAAAAAATATATCTTAAACAAAAACATTTTTCTAATATTCTTAGCTTTGAATATTTTAGATTTTGTTTATATTACATAGTGTAATTAATTTGTGAAATTAGGTCTAACCGAACACAAAAACGACTACCTACTTCCCGACTATGAATCCTGCACCATTTTAAAGATAATTTAATTATCTATCTTTTCATCTACGATTTTTTTCGAATAATCCGTTTTTTTGCTTTATCGAATAAAAAATTCGTGCGCGGCGCTCTATCGGAAGACGTTTAAATTATTCCGAATCATTTGCTTTAGCAGCCGCAAATGATTCGGAATAATTTCAACGTTTTGCGATAGAGCGCAGTTATCTGATATCAGAAAAAATAAAATAAATAAAATAAATAAATAATTATAATTACATAAGTTGTTAAAAATGCTATGCAATAGCTTTACCGCGGCAGTCCCCGAGTGCCACACGTATTTTTTTTATTTCTATATAACAAACCCTTCTTAATAACATTTATTAACTATTAAATGTTAAAAAATCATCCAAATCAACAAAACTTTGAATGTGTATAACTCCAATACGCCATTAATTGATGAGTTGAACTTTTATAATATAACTTCTATACATAAGCACAATTAAATAATGTATGTCTCTATTTGTTACACTCTGGGTACACCTTCCATACGAAAATGCCCATTGTCCTTTAATACTATTTTTTGTAATGAATAATATATGTTGATTTAACATTTTATCTATGCAGTTTTACGGTTTGAACGGGGGTTGGTTTATGCCTCTGCTGTGAAACTCTCATGGTCGAGAATCAATGAATGCTTTGACGGCGTCTTTCACTTTTTCTTCGGAGTTGATTTTCCCCCTTGTAAAAAGTCATATAGAATTCGAAATATAAAGGAAGTATGTTGGAGCGAGGTCTGACAAGCGCGTTGGGCGACGAAGAGTCTTCAGTCGCGATTCCTGTAACGCTGCGGCTGTTTGCTGTGAAACGTGGCGTAATTAATGCGTCACCGTGCAAAAGCAGTGGTAAAGAGCGATTCAGCAGGCTCGTTAGTTTAATGCGAGCTAATAACGAGCTTCCTTTCGTTTGCAGTTATTGACAGTAAAAAATTGAATTATTTGTTGTGCCAGACCGCAGCAAGCTCTAATACAACTGGCACAGGACCTTGTATTTAAAGAATCGTGGCTGTTCTATAAGCGCGATGATTTATTTGCATTCGATTTTCAAACTTAATTCACCCTTCATGTCCTACCAGATACAAAGGGGAGCCTTCTTCAAGTGAATGTCCTGTTTTGGCGTCGATGTACCTACTGGGTTACCCGGTATCGACACACAAATTTTTACGTTTGGAATTCTCGTAATAAATATACTTTTCATCACCCATCATAATTTTCCCCTTGTAAAAAGTCACATAGAATTCGAAATTAAAAGGAAGTATGTTGCAGCGAGGTCTGACAAGCGCGGTGGGCGACGAAGAGTTTTCAGTCGCGATTCCTGTAACGCTGCGGCTGTTTGCTGTGAAACGTGGCGTAATTAATGCGTCGCCGTGCAAAAGCAGTGGTAAAGAGCGATTCAGCAGGCTCGGTAGTTTAATGCGAGCTAATAACGAGCTTCCTTTCGTTTGCAGTTATTGACAGTAAAAAATTGAATTATTTGTTGTGCCAGACCGCAGCAAGCTCTAATACAACTGGCACAGGACCTTGTATTTAAAGAATCGTGGCCGTTCTATAAGCGCGATGATTTATTTGCATTCGATTTTCACCCTTCATGTCCTACCAGATACAAAGGGGAGCCTTCTTCAAGTGAATGTCCTGTTTTGGCTTTGATGTACCTACTGGGTTACCCGGTATCGACACACGAATTTTTACGTTTGGAATTCTCGTAATAAATATACTTTTCATCACCCATCATAATTTTCCACAGAGGTATTTTAATTTGATGCCGGGCAAGCAGTGAATGTATGAGTTCATACGTTGACTGAGGTTGTATTGAGTCAACACATGTTGGACCCAACTACCAAGTTTTTGTTTTTTTTCAATCGCTGCAAACGCTTGGAAATCGCTGTTAGCGTGACTCCTAACTGAGCTGCAAGTTCTTGTTGCATTTGCGGCCAGTCTTTATCCAGTAGAGCTTGTAAATCCGCAGCTTTAAACGAGGCTATCTGGGGCATGGCTGGTCACTAAGACGGAAATCACCACTTCTAAAACGTTTGTACCAATGATTACACTTTCATAACGCACAACGTCGGCCCCAATAACACCACAAATGAAATCCCATGCTTTAGAAGTAATTTATCCTAGTTGGAATTTGCATAAAATGCAGTGCCGAATGTGCTGTTTATCAGTTGCCATCGTAAACTCTGCTATTCTGAGAGGTTATGAAACTAAGGAAGACGTATGGTTAGATGTTCTGAAACCTTGCTATTTGAAAATATTTCTATTTTAAATATAATTAAGGTCGAAGAAAAAATCTGTAAAAATATATGTGATATTTATTTATATACATACATATATTTATGTTCACTTCGGTTTACGCGTTTGACCATTTGACGGGCCGGCAATGATGAATTGACGCATTTCAATTTGCTTATAAATTGAAAGGCGATCAGAATACACTCGCTGTTGCTAGAGTTGCGCTGTCAATTCTATCGTCCAAAACGCGTCATTTGACAGCTACAATTCGAGTTCAAGAGCAATAGTTACTGGCAGTATCAGTATTCATACTTAACCCTTGCACGCAAATCGGTTGCTATAAATAATTAAAAAAAACATATATTATCCATAAAACCAAATTGTCGGGATGTCTACAAGTGTAATGTTTAGAACGAACATTCTTTTAGACATTACAATAATACAAATATGTATAAGAATATTTTTTATATTATTATTAGTCAATAGAAAAGGAGCTCGAAGGGCTCCTTTTCTATTGATAAGCCTGAGTACATTTCATAAAATAGGTTATGAAATATTTATGGTTGACCTTGAAAGCAATAATATAATATTTTTTTTCAACAAATTTTTTTTTCATGTGTTAGAATATATTGATTGAAAACTACCTTTTTTTTGCATATCATTACACGACTGCCCAACAATGAGGAGTGTAATGTGTTCAGGGTTCATGTAGGTATGTTTTTTGTTTCTTTATTCCTTCATAACTTCTAAATGCTTCTACCGATTTAGAAGTGTGAAGTATTGTAAAATGTCATCCCGAGTATCATAGGGTGTAAACTGTCCAAATGTCAAATCAATAAATGTCTAAAAGACCAAAAGTCAATAAATAAACATAAATATATCGTGTTTAGTCTCAAATGATAGGTCTGTTTGAGTACATTCCGAAAATATATATGTTCTATGTATATATAACAAATATTTCATAAAAAATCGTTGTATTAGTTGAGCATCGAGCGCAACCGACCGTGTGCGGCGGCGGATGCGCGCGATCGTTTTGAGATACTTGCCGCAGGGCGCGCAACTTTATTTTATCCAAAATATAATATATGTAGTTCAGATTAATCAACTTCTTCATGTACCGTATCCGATCTCGGTTTAAGGCGACTATTTGGCCTGTTGAATATGAAGGCCATACCTGGGTTGTTTGAATTCTAAGCTATATTGTGACTAGGATAAATAGAGAGGTGATATCGCTGTTGAAATACCGCGATTGTGGACTCCACCTTACCGTTCCACGTCCAGTCTAGAACGCAGGATCCCGCAACTTACTCAGCATCCCGCTTCTAGCTGTTTTTGAGGAACGATCTGCTTCTTATTAGTGGGATTTAAACTCTTAATGTGCCATCTTCTGTCACGGGGACCTCCACTGCAATTTATTAGTTCCTTAAGTTATTAGCCGCCTGGCGTTAGGCGTTAAGTCACTGGCAGTAATGTCTCTTTTATTACCATCACAGGATAATCTGCCCAGACTGGCTATTTTTTGATTTAGAGGAATCGAAATAAATATTTATAAGGAATATTTCAAAATTTTGATTTTTAGAATTTCTATTCTTAAAATAAAGTCTTTTGTGACGAGTCTGTCCTTCCTTCAGCCCGTTCGCAAGTAGATCTCAAAAACTGTAAGACCTAGAGAGGAATGGTTAGCGGCAAACGTCTCACTGTGGTCTGAAACGGGTTCCCCGCTTTTTATTGTGTTTTATTTATATACTTTCTATTTATTTTTTGTTCAATATTCTGCTGCTTTCGTAAGGGTCGCCATTTTCAAACACATTGCATATGCGCCGGCGTACTGCGGCTGGTTTGAAACAAGCCGTATGCACGATGCCGAAATGCTTCCGTATGCATGACGAATTGTTAAGGTGAGACATTGAGGATTGTCAATTACTACTGGCGAACCCGTCACCCCAGGGAGTTAAAGCAACATCGTGTCATTCTGTCTCCCATGAAGACTTAGTGGACAGTAGAATCCACACTCAAACCACGCCAGCAGCCCGTAAGAGTCCAACGCTTTACTGCGAGACACTGGGTAGTGAACCCAGCGGTCAAACCTCGCTCCCTTACTACCAGATTTGGGCGGAGTTTTCCATCCTCCATTTTGGTCACAGGTTGGAGGTCGCTTGCGCGGCCTTTACCTGACGTTGCGGTAATTCAGTTCGAATTGAACGCAGACCGAGGCGCCCTTTACCCTTCAATATCACACGGGATCGGGTGAATCGGGTGGCCAACTATTCGTTTCAAGGATCGATTACGTCAGGTCGACAACTACTTCCGGTCCGGACTCCCCCGATTATTCGCCGGAGTGGACAGTCGATTGGTTATCGCCGCACGGTGCGTAAGTCGCTCAGTCTTGCTCGAGGTGTTACTTCGAATAGGAACCTCCGATCCCAACTGTCCACGACTGTAGGGTACAGACGTAGGCAGAGCTCACGGCGGCCCTTCCAGGTTTGTCCCTCTACGAGGAGGCTGCCGGATGGTCAGCCGACCTGGGGAAACACAGACAAGTCATTAGGCCCAAGCTACACGGAACCGTTGAGACACTGTTATGGTAAATAAATCAATAAAAACCCCCAAACATATTCTTTCGATGACCTTTTCCGAGAGTATAGAGTATTGAGTGTGAGAAAAATGTTTGTGCTAGTAACTCTCACTAAATTCCAGAGTGAGTTAGGAGAAGAGAAAAAAAGCCAGCAATCTCGTGTGACAAGAAGATCGAAACAAACACATTTTGCAATACCACTCATGAGATCCGCTTTTGGCCAATCTAGCTTCTCTTATCTTGCCCCCAAATTTTATAATTGCCTACCGACAAACTTTAAAGACATTAAAATTTCATATACATTTAAAAATAGTTTGATTGCCTACCTCTAAAATTGTACAAATGCAGATATTGAACACCTTATTAGATAATTAAATCATTATAATAAAAACATAATATTATATGTAGTAATATAAATTGATGATATCTAAATATAATTTTATTTTTATTTTTGTGAATTTATTTTGTATATTATTAATACACATTAATACTTATTAATACATATACAAATATATATTAATTTATATCATGTTTTAAAATAAAATAATAGGTTATTGACAATTTTCATGACATTTTATTACGAATTTTTAATTAGGTAATTAAGATATTTCTGTTACATTATGTATGATTTTGTTTATTTATATAAATATAATATTATAGATTTCTTAGGATAATTAAAATAAATTGTCTACCTTGAAACAGGCGGCAGCCTAGTTAGGTTCTTTTGTATATTGAATCTACTCACAATTTGAAATCAATAAATAATTTGTAATTTGTAAGATAGTTTTTAATGAGCAACGAGCAAATAAGGTATTTGTTTTTCATGTAAATTATAGTTTATTTAACAGCCAGCGAGCTTGTGTCAGCGTAGACATATTTACAAATTGAATCCTGTTTACGATTATTTTAGCAGTTGTAGGATGTACAATTGGAAAATCTATAAACTAGATCGTACATCGTACCAAATCAGTTACGTATTTTTATTTTTTTTAAAGAAATCTGAATTGTTTCGAAATAGGAACTTGCGCGTAATAAATAAAAAGTCTTATAAGATCATGCTGCGTGATCTTTTTCCAGTCTCGTTTTTTTCCAGACTGACACTAAAATAATCTTACAGAAAACTATTTTGTTTCCTTCAAGATAGGTAAATTTACGTGGCTTGACACTTATTCTGGCGGATAACAATGGAAGTGACATTGTGAGCCATTTCCATTGTATCATTAAACTACTATGTGTATGCTTCAAGCTAAAAGCTTCCTGCTGAAACTGAAACCTTTTAAAATGAATGTGTTACGTCGTGGCCAGGAAAGTTGGCTGTTCGTTAATCATCCCGAGTACAGCAAATGGTTTTATAGTAACACTTTCTTTGTGCAATTAAACTACATTACACCGCTTCCAAGCAATTAATATTTGTATAACTTGAACTAACTCTTACAACAATTTACAATCCAATATATAATAATAATATTGAAGATACGTAGCATATTAAGGTTCTAATTTTCGAGTATTAAAAAAAATCATAGATTTTTTTTAAAGAAGTATCTTTAAAGTTTGAAAATATTCAGTAATTTTTCGAGAAACATACACATTTTTATTGGCGTGAAAACGTCTATTCAGTCGTTACAAGTGTGGCCAACCGAACCATCTTGTATGAAAAAGTAGCATCAGATTTGTGTGAGCCTACAACGGACAGACATGTTTGTACGTGTTGTCGCGCAGAGTGTGGTTTGACTGTGACGTCATCGCGTGGATATATCCGCGTGTGCTTGATAGTCCCGGAAAAGCTTTGCGTAGAAATCTAAGTTAGTATGCTAGGACATTGATTCTGGAGTCGTTGTAAAGAGCTCGCGAAGGACAAAATAGTCGCCAGAATATAAGTGAAAATCGATATTAAGTTGAAAATGTCAAAATAATTGAATATGTCGTCTCTTGTGATTAATAATAGGTAATAAATATGCTCAGAATTATATAAAACGCCAGTCAGGGGAAATAATGCATCAAATAGGATGCAAAAGCCTAAAAGTCCAGTGCCGAGCGAATACGAGAGCTACGGCAGAGTAAAACGGAAAAAGCGAGTACGCAGCTGTTCCATCGAGCGTACGGCGGCCGGTGACATACCAATCGCCCACAGACCATTTGCAGACGTCGTTGGCCAACGTCGTCGTTTCCACGAAAAATAAGTTCTGGGCGTTTCTGGACGGTTTGCGCACCGTGCGGTGTCAGCCAACTGGCTGCGCATTCTGACTTATAACCGGGGGCGTCTAGAAACGGCTTCGTTTCCTAAGAAGGAGTGGTCGTTAACCTTACGGCAACCGCTCTTGTAACGACCAATCTGGCCACCCTATCCCGAGTAGTAGGCGATAGACGCCGTGGTTCGTGATAGATTGGGTAGGTACTGAATCACCGATACGTACGGGGGAGGACCGCGCAAGCGACCTCGAACCCGTAACCAGACGCGAATCCGGAGAAATCTGTCCGAAACTGGTAGTAAGGGCGCGAGGCCACCCGCTGGGTCTACAGTGTCTCTCGCTAAGGCGTTGGCTTCTTACAGCGGAAATAGACAGTGGACTGTTTCGTCCTCAAGTCTTCTACGTCACCTCACTGGAGACAGGACGATCAATATCGTTAAAACTCCTGGGGTGACGAGTTCGCCCGTTGTAGTTGATATCTCCAAGTGCATCTATATGTTTTTTTTTCATGAAATTATGTATTTATTTGAATTTTATTATTGTGAAAAATGTATTCCTTATATATCGAAAGGTGTACATAATACACCGGAAATAGTTTCATCGACCTTGATTTATAAATAAATGATACAAAATTTGCCATATTAAAAGGTTATAAAAAGATATGTCAACTCGATATGTGATATGTAACGATATGTAACGCGACGGTAATATTGAAAACTAACTAAACTTGAAAGCTAACTGCGACATAACACTATGTTTCTATATAGCACAGAGTGAGTTGTATCAGATCCAAAAGTCAAACCGCATCTTTCAGATTTTGCATACCTATACTGCTGGCGCCCGCTTTATAAGAGATTTTGCTTCATCCCTTGATAAGTAGGTAACTGTTTGTTGAGGTTGATACAGTTTTCAACACTAATAAACAGGAGATTTGTGTCGAACCGTTTATTTAACTTAACATGACGAAATGATCGAATTATCGAATAGTCCTATCGCTCGTTATCCAGCCAATAAGCAATTAGCTCATCACAGTCGTCTTCAGAGATAACCTCTAAACTTTTAGTTTGATTTCATACTACTTTCATAGCGGTATTTTTTTACCGCGTTTCTGTAATATTTCGGTAAGGTTACTCCTGGCCCCTGCGTCAGCCAGAGGTTATCGTCGACTGCGTATATTTTTATTTAACACTTTTGGGATAGATTTATGTGAGAATGCTATGTTTCAATAATGACTAAAATCAATTTTCGATATTATTTTTTTATATATACATATAAGGAAAGATACATTTGCCCTTTAGTTGATTTAATCGCACTAAAATGTATCATAGGAGGTGGCTCCTGGTTTCTCAATACCAACTAAACGCAAAAGGCTGACTAAATGACGGGATCCTCGGTTCCATACTGGACATGGAACAAGGCAGTGAAATCAACGGTTGCGGCCAACGGCAAACAAAACCAACACACATTTTTTCCTAGTAGCACCATGGCTGTGAATAACAATCCATGTACGGCCTTCTAGGCCAGGGAGGTGAGAATCACAGTTTGTTTGTTTGTTTGTCTATACTCTTTATTGTGAAATTGTCATAATGGGCGGGTTTATTGTCATATGACAATCTCTTACAACCAACCCTACTATGACGTGTTATATGTATGTGTGCGTGTAACATGTCTGTAAGTGTGTGTCTTGTTATTGCATTCGATCGACAGAATTGAAAATGCAATTCCGTTAATTTGATCCCAACGGAAAATGGTGACCCAGCCTTGAATCGAACCCGGGACCTTACAATGTAAGATCAGGCGACCTAACCACTATGCCACCGGGCCGTGTTACTACTGACCACAACCACTATGCCACATTAATGGTTGCCTACGTCCGCAATAGAATATGAAACTCGAAGAAGAAGAAGAATACGCCTGCATTGAAGTCTGGATACGTGTCTGTCAGCACCCATCCGGTAACCTTCACGTAGAAGTGCGAGCCCGGGTAGAACTCTATGCCTGCAGGGTTTTCACATCAAGGTGTGATGCTATCTCCTTAGTGTCCATTAAATATAAAATACCGACATCGATAATTTTGTTGTTGTCCCTCGATTTAGATTTATCATTAGACAATTGTAAAAATACTAATATTACGTAAAAAAGTCATGAGTACATAAAATCGAGTTAAGCTATTGCATAGCTTTTATCGCGGGCCTAGCCAGCGCGGCGACCGAATGAAGAAATTTCTTAACGAAAATTAATGATTTTAAACTGATAATTACGTCTAAACGAGTACTGCTTACGATTCGAAAAAAAAATATGGTAAACAAGAACAATTTCCTAATATTCTTAGATTTGAATATTTTAGATTTTGTTTATATTACATAGTGTAATTAATTTGTGAAATTAGGTCTAACCGAACACAAAAACGACTACTACGCAAATACTATCTGGCGTATTATTATGAAACCTGCACCATTTTAAAAATAATTTAATTATCTATCTTTTTATCTACGATTTTTTTCGAATGATCCGGTTTTCTTGCTTTATCGAATAAAAAATTCGTGCGCCGCGCTCTATCGGAACACGTTTAAATTATTCCGAATCATTTGCTACCGCAGCCGCAAATGATTCGGAATAATTTCAACGTTTTCCGATACAGCTCAGTTATCTGATATCAGAAAAAATAAAATAAATAAATAATTATAATTGCATAAGTTGTTTAAAATGCTATGCAATAGCTTTACCGCGGCAGTCCCCGAGTGCCACACGTTTTTTTCATAGCTTTTATCGCGGGCCTAGAGGCCAGCGCGGCGACCGAATGAAGAAATTTCTTAACGAAAATGAATGATTTTAAACTGATAATTACGTCTAAACGAGTACTGCTTACGATTCGAAAAAAATATATGTTAAACAAGAACATTTTCCTAATATTCTTAGATTTGAATATTTTAGATTTTGTTTATATTACATAGTGTAATTAATTTGTGAAATTAGGTCTAACCGAACACAAAAACGACTACTACGCAAATAATACCTGGCGTATTATTATGAAACCTGCACCATTTTAAAGATAATTTAATTATCTATCTTTTTATCTACGATTTTTTTTGAATAATCCGTTTTTTTTTGCTTTATCAAATAAAAAAATCGTGCGCGGCGCTCTATCGGAAGCCGTTCAAATTATTCCGAATCATTTGCTTCCGCAGATGATTCGGAATAATTTCAACGTTTTCCGATAGAGCGCAGTTATCTGACATCAGAAAAAATAAAATAAATAAATAATTGTAATTGCATAAGTTGTTAACAATTCTATGCAATAGCTTTACCGCGGCAGTCCCCGAGTGCCACACGTATTTTTTTATTTTAGTTTTTAGATTCGATTGCATGTTTATAAACCGTGAAGAAAGCAATACTACGGTTATTGATCTTGACATTATTTCACACAATAAAACATTAAGGCGATCGATACATTTATATATGAATTATGTTTATTGGATAATGAATATTAAAATCAAGGTGAAGAATGTATAAGCGAAAGTTCAAGATTGCAATTTTGAGTTAATTTTGCAGTAGGAAGCTGTTTAAATATTAATTTTTGAAAAGAATATTTTTTTGAAATTAGCGGGTCAGTGTCATCTGAAATCTGCGCAGTTAATCTGGTTTAGACAAAAAATATTTGATTTGCAGATTTGCCATACACATCCTGCATGCATGAGTATAATTGCAATAATTGTATGTATGTGACCGCGATTTAGTAGCAATTCGTGGTGTGCCCGCGGAAATCGCAAAATGCCCTTTAATGTTCGTTTAAACTGTTGAATTTGGGGTTTTGTCAGGCACATTGCGATTTGCTATATACCGTTTGGGTCGATCTCAATCTAAATAAAGGGCATGGCGAGAAAGAATTCAATGTTCTTTTACGTGTATTGCATGCTGATGAAATTATAGTACCTATATTTATGCTGTTGCCCATTTCTATTGCTCACCTACCGACGACATGGCATTGTATTTTCATCACCCCTCAGCATGCTTGTTTATTTCTTTATTAGAAAATAATGGTAGTAATATGATATACCCTATCTTTCAGTTTGATACGTACTTATCGAATTTCCGACTGGCAGAAATAATAATTATTAGGAAAAACATATTCTCATGCCAGAGGTTATTACTAACCCATACTCGTATTACTGATTCCGCCTCCGGAAACCGAATCAATGTTTATACCAATAAGGGTAAATTATTGGGGAAACTGTGATCGTGGAAAATTCCACTAAATATTTAATTGAATTTACTTGTTTTGAGTCGTATGTCGCTCTGAGTCTTTACCAGATTTCGAGCTACATTAAACTGGTCCGATCTCGCAAAAATTTAGTATGCTGGGTAAGTAAGTGGTCTATATATGTCTTGGGAGCGTATTTTATATTTTTTCATGCAATTTTAAAATGGGATGTCTTCAAAAACCGTTTTTAATATTATTCTTAGAGACTTTATGATATCTCCAAAAAAGATCCAGGACATTCGTGCAGTTAATCGTTCGATTATTTCAATCCACTTTTGGACAGTGTCTAAGTTTTATTCCATATTTTTTGAAACATAATATTTTATTTTATTGCATCGGTTAAGGAGGCGATTTCCGGAGCCTAATAGGGTCTCTGTATTTTTTACTGAAATCTTCGTTTACCCAGAAAACGCTTTATAAATTTCTGAAAAAAATTGAGCCGATCGAACACTTCTAACAAAATGTTAAAATTAATAAATTCATGAACTCAAAGGGGAATTAAATGAAAAGGTATAGGTTATTTTCAATAGGTTATACTCAAAGGATACTAAAGGTTATACTTAAAGGATAAAATACTCTTGACCGCAATTTATTATTTTTGTGAAACACTTTGGCTAAATTTTGACATTATCATTATAATAGTTTCTTCGTCCTGAAGAATATTAAAGATTATGAACATTGCTGTCTGTTTTCAGAATTGTAGAATGGTATTTTCTTTGTAAACCAAGTTTTTAATAAAAATGACAGAAACTCTATTGGCCCCAGAAATCGCCCAAATAACGATGACTGGGACAATGTGTCGTAAATGAGATATCGTATGAAAAAGCTCGATATACCTTAGTATATTACTTATTCTTTGGTATTAGTGACAAATACAAAATTCAAATATGGGTCATGACTTTAACCTGTTGCTGTATGTCGAATGCATTCCGTAAATACTTTTATAGTTATGTAGAAATTCATAACGATTCAACCATTTTATTTTTATTATTTAATAAAGAAATATTAAATATTAAAATTAAAATGACCTCGGCGCGTCATAACACGATTTACCATAAAACGAATAGCCACATACTTAATGCAAATTGTGAGAAACTTGATACCGCAGATGTAATTATTATGGGGTCCCATTGTTCGTACCGAATAAATTCTATCGGTGCCTCGGAGCGTCAAATGTGTGATATTTACAGCGTATTGTCAAACCGCATTAATTGTCCTCTAAACTTTGATTGCATTTTAGATCTACCTACATAGTTCCACAGTTTAATATTAATATCCGTCCCGTTTCCGTATCGTATTTAGGAATCATACAATTTAGTAATTCATACAAGGTCGATCCACAAAAATTACGCAGAGTGGGAGGGGAGGGCAGTGATTATAGGTTTTGTTAAAATTGTTTTATTTAGGTAACATTGTATGAGAACATGCTGCATCGACGCAAGTGTCACTTTAAACTATGATCGAATCCTCACTCTTGTGAGGTGGCTATGGTTGATCTGGTGGTTAAGAAGTCCCAATTAAAGACTCTTTTGTATGAAGAAGCAGTAGGGCGGCGTCGACTACAACGATCGAACCCGTCACCCCAGGCTGGTATAACGATACGGATCGTTCTTTCAGCCGTGTGATGAGCGTAGAAGACTCGGGGACGAGACAATCTACTGTCTAGTTCACCAGCAACCCGTTAAAGACCGACGCCTTACTGCGAGGCACCGGGAATTGTACCCAGCGGGCAGCCTCACCCCCTAACTACCAGTTTTGGTAGGATATCTCCGTCTCGAATTAACCTTCAGGATACCTCCGTCTCCCCGACTAGGTACGGGTCCGAAGTCGCTTACGTGACTACCTGTTGTATTATAGCGGTAATTCAGTTAGAATTTATCGCGGACCTGGGCGTTCTTTGCCCGTAGTGCCACACGGGATCGAGTGGCCCAAGGTTATTTCAAGAGTGGCATGACAACAGGTCAACATCCACCCCGCTGCTTAGAACACAGTGTATTTCAATAGTCTCCAGACCCTGTCAGCAATTAGAATGCGCAACCGATTGGCTTAGCCGGCCGGTGCGCAAACTCTCTAGTGGCGCCAGGATGCAATCCCACCGGGAGAAACCGGCCCACCAGCTCTAAGGCCTGAGACACTAGAGTCTTACTCGGTGTAGCCTTCCACTCGAGAAGGCTTCTGAATAGGAGCTAAATCGTGAGTTGAGCCGATCCGAGAACAGAATGGATCTTGGGGCCCAAGCTGCACGAAACTGTTCACCACCTGTATGAAGAAGCAAATAGAGTTGTTTACTACAACGTGCGAACCCGTCACCTCAGGAAGTTTTAACGATTGGTCGTTCTATCTCCCGTGAAGTGAGCGCAGAAGACTTTGATAAAACAGTCCACCGTCAAGCTCCACCACATGCCCGTAAGAGGCCTACGCCTTGTCCGCGAGATAGCCAGGTATGCCACCCAGCGAGCTGACACTTGCGCCCTTACTTCCACGTTCGACCAGATTACTCCGGCCTTCCGACTGGTTACGAGTTCGAGGTCGCTTACGCGGTCCCCTCCCTTACATAGCGGTGAAACGGTGTCATCGAATCTATCGCGGACCACGGCATTCTTTGCCCGGCTGTTTACCCAGGATCGGGTAGCCGATGGTCGTTTCAAGAGCAGTCGCCGTAAGTTCCGCAACCACCCCCACTCTATAGGAAACAGTACTGCTTCCAGACTCCCCCGACTGTTAGTCAGAGTGAACAAACGATTGGCTTACGCCGCACGGTGCGCAGACCGTCCAGGAGCGCCAGAAGGTTGATTACTAGGGGAAACTAGCCCTAAGGCCAGAGTCCTGCCCGTGTGGAGGCCACCGGATGGGTGTTGACCCGTGAGTGTGACCAACTTTGAACAGAATGGGTCTTCGTGTCCAACTTAGCACGGGTCTATTAGCTCCTGTATGAAGAAGCAGTTAAGCACTTAAAATTTTACATGAATTGGATGTAATTAAAATTCAGAAAAAAATATAATATCATTTTCTTATCGTCGAATTTTACGCGGATCTAATCATTAGTGTTTCAGAGGTGGTTAATAATATCCGTTATGATGGCGGTTTTAAAATATCTTTCAGGATCTTGATCACATTGCCTGCAACGTCTTCGATTACTTCGAAATACTGCATCTAGGGTGGTTTACATAAAATAGATTCCTATTATCGAATCGATATATACACGAATATTTATTGGCGAATTTCCGTTAAGTATACTCAATTTAATCCAGGTTAATCAATTTGACATAAATTAAGACATTGAACCGCGAAATCGCTAGAATTAGTCGAGCTAAAGAAAAAAGTCTTGCGTGACGTTACATAGTCCCTCTCGGGCAAGAGTATTTAATTCGTCCTATGACATTTGTAACTTTTTTTAAATGTGACTATGTCAAGGGAAGTCAAATCATGGTCTGCAAATCTTTATTATTGAAGACGAAGACAGGATTTCTTGCGAATCTCGAAGTAGACAACCAACCGCAGTCATTTTATTGTCGTCATTCAGTCGGCAAGACATTGTATTATGTAACATTTATACACATTATTTTATGTTAATTCTTCTTCTTCCGGTACCATTTCTGGCGTTTGCTATTCCACTTTATTGGACGCCGCTCGAAATAAGGACGTAGTAGATTTCTGAAATCATTCGCATATATTACATAGTCCAGATGTTTTTCTTTATTCAGGACCAATCATTCCAGCTATTTTGCTTTGCATTATTAGATGTTTAATCTTGAACCATTCGGCGGATTAAGGCTCAAGGACCAGCCTAATTAACCAGCTTAAGGATCTTTATTATCCTCGATATTTGTTCTTGCTTCAACAGTTTGACTTATTAATTCCTGACTGTCAACCCAGTTTATACGTAGCAATATAATATAATAGTATAATTTGTACCATACGTTTGTATGATACATATTTTCATAATTGTACATAATAAACTTGTAATTTTTATGTCTGTAAGTGATCAGCCTTCTACCCCGTATAATGTCTTCTCTGTCCACCCTAGAACGGGCTAGTCCCAGTTGGGTGACAGAATCAAATAAGCAAAAGGTTAAGGTTTTGCCATTCGGTTCCTGTTATTTTTGTAAGCAAATCAATGTTTTATAGTAATTAATTCTTAAATAAATAAATAAATAAATACATGATATTGAGAATATATACCATCCTAGACGTCTGCTCTTCTGATGTGGGTTAATCTTTCTTCCACGAATTATATTTTGTTTTTATTTGCACTTCAACATTTTACTTTTTTTTATCTCCTTGCTCATATCTAAGTTGTCGTTCAAATTTCCGCTAAGGTTAATAATTTTATCAATTTTCTCCAGTCGAATTCCATATGTTGTAACTGTAGATATATTTACGGCCATTTTACCTTAGCTAGTTAATATCTTAGGTTACATGTTCCTTTATAGCTCTGCTATTCATGGTTTCTCTCAACAGATCTGATAGCAAGGTATAAATGCATATAGGAAATGACGAAAGTTGTCATTGAATCGTTGTCGAAATAGCATTTCATGTCGAGGCTTTGTCGCTCTCAATGAATAGGCGAGTCGGATCAACAATGCACTGAGCGGTGGGGATGTCGCAACTTCTTATCGATAAACAGGGCCTCTAAAGCCGGGCCCTCGGTACAGTTAATCGAATCGAAGGCGTATTTAATACGTAGGCATTCAATAATTTACCTCTGTGATCTCATCGGGCCCCATTTTTCTAAGCCAACAAGTGACTAAGTTCTAGTAACTTCAGTCCGTGTCGTTACCATTTCTCTAATACAGGTGTTTATCGTATATATTTTACACGCGTGAAAAAAAATGTTTTTTGTTTATACTCTTTATTGTGAAATTTCACAATGGGAGGGTTTATTGTCATAGGACAATCTCTCCAAACCAACCCTACAATGAGGTGTCTATATGTATGTGTGCGTGTAACACGTGTGTAAGTGTAAGTCTTGTTATTGTATTCGATCGCCAGAATTGAAATACAACCCCGTTAATTTTATCCTAACGGAAAATGGTAATCCAGCCGGGAATCGATCCTAGGACCTTACAAAGTAAGATCAGGCGACCTAACCACTATGCCATCGGGCCGTGTCAAAGTCACTGTTGTCAAAAAATATTCACATGTGGAAATGTGTGCATGAAGTTGGAAATTTGAAAATGACACCTGGTACGCGTTACACGCGTTAGGGAGGGAAACGACGATATTATTAAATATCCCATGCAATTTCATCCATATTCTCCATAGTACTCGCGCAGACTGTATGCAGTATGTCGCGAAGACTGAACAAGTTATAATGTAACAATATCTTCTCGTAAATATCCAGTCCCAGGTGTTCACGATTAGAGATTATAAATATTATACAAGTTATTTTACATTGAATAAATGAATTGATTTATTATAATTTGCATGGACGTCATACAGTCTACGGAAAAACTTAAAAAAAACGAGATGTGAAACGAACAAAAAGTTAAAATAATTCAGTCATTTTCAGACATAAATAGTAAACAGCAGAGATATTGTATAAGATTGTTTAATATTAACTAATCTTTTTGTTATTCGTCAATCTTGCTATAACTTCTTATGCGGAATTATAAAAGAGTGTGTGTTTTTTTGTTTCTCTTCATAAAGGTACCCGGCCTATAAATATTATAAAAAACTATATTTTCTTATATAATAATATGTTACTGATATATTTTTACGTATCACTGAAAGATTTATGACTCATTCAGGAATAAATTTGAGAATAATATAATACTTATTTAAATCAGTGTATAGATTGGCAATAGGTAAACCGCAGATGGTGGTAAATTCGCGGCTTAAGTGGAAAATACTACATTTGTGGAGACTACTTTTTATTGACGGAAACTCAGAGATATCGCGCATATTAATAATCAGGAAAAAAATTTACTTCAGAATGTTAGAATAACTTATTTTAGAATGTTATTAAGACTTCCCCCTACACAGCTGTCGTTGATATCGTAAGATTTGTTTGTTCAGCTTCAACAAAATTACAATATATCAACGTAAGTTAGTTTCAATTCGAAAATTAATTAAGTGAGATTTTAGAAAGAACTACATTAAAAAAAACTTGGCTGCTAAATCGTAGAATTCTAAGGCGATTGTGGTTTCGACATAATGTTCGTAACTCTTTTTTAAGTTAGGCAGGCAACATATCCTATCCTATCCTATATCCTATATAAAAGAAACACTGTTTCGTAGACCATAACTCGGTCAAAATCGTAACAAAATGACAACTTGGATCAGCCTAAGGACGGAACTATAATATTCATTTATGTTTGTAAGTTAATATTTTTATAAAATTAACGTTTAAAAGTCAGAAAAAATGAACTAACAAAAGTGTAATAATAAAGGCGTGGTTGTAATCGCGAGGGACAGTGATAGCGCATACACACAGAAAATGCGAGTTAGAAGGTAAGATCAGACGCTGCATGCACTTGTGAGTCGAGCAAAAGCCCGTTGGAATCGTAGCAGGTGTAACATCAAAGATTAGTCAGCGCATTGTAAACGGGTCTGAAGTCTTGTATGTTCATATGTCGATAATAGGAGATATTAAATATATAATATAGTTTTACCTAAATAGAGGTTTACCTAAAAGACAGTTCAAAATTTTATTTTTATAATACAAACTTTGCATACATTTTTATAATATAACATAATACATTTTTATAATATAACATACAAACTTTGCAAACAGGATAACAGAAAAAAAAATAATAATGTTTCTTGACATTGTATTCAACCTTAGCTTGAACCGAGAGCAAGGACTGCTGAATATGTGGCGAAGAACCTGAAGACAGCATACACATCGTTGGTCGCTGCCCAGGCCTCGCCGCAAAAAGACACAGTTTACTGGGACGAGCCTTTCTCGAACCCAGCGATCTGCCCAACTTGAAGGGCAGTCTGTATAGACTGTAGTAAGCAGTACCGGGCTACTAGCATACCACTGACCCACTGAACCACAAACTTGGTAGTTATAAAAGATCTTATAGATCTAGGTGACATCAAGGGCTGGATACAATTCCCCCACTCCGTTTACTACTAGTACTACTAATTGACATTGTAAAATTCAACTTGAATCCTTAGGAAACAATACTACAGAGGTAGTTTTTTAGCAACTTATATTGGTATTTTTTTTACCAGTTACCATTAAACACAATGGTAGTCAATTCAGTTTACACTTAATCATTGGGCTCACCATTGGAGTCAAACTAAGTATTCTGGCACTTGATGTTTCGTGTTTACTTGCAATAGACAACAAAACTCCTATAATAAAAAGGAATATCGTATCAATATACCCTTTTCCCTACCCTTTTCAAAATATTATTTTGAATTGAAATTCATCGGTAAGAAGATTACAAAACTAGTTTTCAGCATAATTATAACTCCGTTAATAATAATAATAATATTCTAAACTTTTATTGTGGTTGATACTGCGACTGCTAGTAAATCCTTTTCCGGTTCCGGGGTATCCTTTCCGTTTAATTAATTTATCTCATATATAAAAAATAAGCTCCGATTCAATCAATCATTCATTCATGACTGACTCATCAACGCCCAGCCCTAACTCTAAGACTTAGAAAGCTGAATTTTTAAACATCGGTTCCTTTTAGGACGCAGGCGCTCACTAACGGATTTTAAAAAATTCAACCCCTAGAGGGGTGAAACGGGGTTTCAAAGTTTGTATGGATAAACGATATTAGATGGACTTTTTAACTCGAAACTTTTTCTAAAAAAAAGGAAAAAGGTGTTTTATGTTTTTTCAAAATTCAACCCCTAAAGGGGTGAAACGGGGTTTGAAAATTAGTATAATAATTCGCTTACACAATAATCTTTTATAAAATCCAGGCTAATTCAAAATATATTCATTAGGTAATTGGATTATCGGATGCTGAAAACTACACGGAGAGCCTAAAACTCTATGGCATCGACAGTCTGGAAGACAACCGTTCTCTCAGTGATATGCGCTTTCTACATAATATTACACAACGAGGAAGATAGCCCTTACCTGTTGTCACATATATGTCTCTATGTGTTGAGCCGAAAAACCAGGTCTTCGAACTTATTTCAAGCAGATTTGTGCCATACTTACCATGGCCAAAACATATACCTACATTACACGACCCGGTGGCATATTGGCTAGGTCGTCTGATGGATCGATTCCCGGCTGGGTCACCCTTTTGCGTTGGGATAAAATTAAAGGAATTGCAATTCAATCCTGTCTAGCGAATGCAATAACAAGACACATAATTACACACATGCTACACGCACACATACATACACACACTTCATTATTGGGTTGGTTGTAAGAGATTGTCGTAAGACAATAAACCCGCCTTTGGATATTTTAAATCATAAGTACATAGTATTCTTTCTCTACGGATATCCGTAGAATACTGAACTGACATTTACTATGAACTCTATCTAACAGCCTACCAATATTATTAATACTCATCCATATTTATGTCATACTTAGTGCAGTAATCGGGTAATATTATTGAATGTACCTAATAATAATATTTGTGTTTCGTTGTTCGTTGTTTTTTTGTCTTAGTTTCATTTATATTTATGTACCTACATATTTTTCAAATAAATATTTAGCCCATTTTAAATACTAATTCTGTCTGTATAAATTTATAATCTTATTTAGGCTGTAGAGTCTAGATACATTGTATTATGCTCTATTGCATCACATGGTGAGCAATTATTATATCTGTACTGTTGAAAAAAGGTATTTTTGTAAAACACTATTTAGTAATCCCCACTATGTGCCACAATAAAGAAAGTAAATAAATACATACAACATTTATACTCTATTTTTCAACTAGACCTACAATTTATATAATTTTGTTTCATTTCTGAAACCTGTTTTTGAAGGGTAAGGGTAGGTACCTACTTAAAGATTAATTTTAAAGTAAAAATATGTATACAGGGAAGTTTGTGTTTCCCGCCGCTTATAAAGGTACTTAATTTAAATATTTTCACTTATGTTTCGACCCAAACATATTTCTTGCGGTTTTATCGCTTCGGTTGCTCTCTTACAGCATGGGATTTATTTGCAAAATGCCATTTGACCTATGAACGGCGGCATAAACTAAACTTTCCCGCCGTTTGAATGTTTGTCACGTATTTGGTGTTCAAGCCGTTCGGGAATTTACTGAGCTAATGGGACCTTACTGAGTTGGCCACGTAAACCCATTTGTTCGGGATCAGTGACACCCACGGGTCAACACCCATCCGGTGGTCTTAGGCCTAGTTCCCCCCAGGAGTCAACCTTCTGACGCTTCTGGATGGCCTGCGCACCGTTCGGCGTAATTCAATCGATTGTGCATTCCTACTAACAGTCGGGGAGTCTGTAAAGAGTACTGTCTCCTATAGAGCGGGGGTAGTCCTTGAACTTACGGCGACTGCTCTTGAACGATCATCGGCTACCCGATTCCAGGTGAAATCCGGACAAAGGATGCCGTGGTCCACGATAGATTCTGTTGCCTCCGTTTCACCGCTACGTAAGGGACGGGACCTCCAAAGCGACCTCGAACTCGTAACCAGTCGGGAGGCCAGAGTAATCTGGTCGAAAGTGGGAGTAAGGGCGTGAGTGTCAGCCCGTTGGGTAGCATACCTGGCTATCTCGCGGATAAGGCGTTGGCCTCTTACGGGCATGTCGCGGAGCTTGACGGTGTACTGTTTTGTCCTCATGTCCTCATGGTTTTGTCTTCTGCGCCCACCTCATGGGAGACAGAACGATCATATTTTGTTGAAACTTCCTGAGGTGACGGGTTCGACCGTTGTAGTTGACAGCTCTAGTTGCTACCTGCTTTGATTTAAATAGGAAATACCGAAATTTTCTATATATTTCAATTATACAAGCTAAATAAAGTGTGATAATGAGCACAGCTCCGAATGACAATCCCGGTAATTTGCAAAGAGCTGATTTTATCTGAATATTAATATCATAAATAAAACCGATGAGCGTCCTTTCTCGGTCGGCGGATGAGCCCGGTTGGGTTCCGTTCCGTCTGTTAGCCCTTACTCGAGAAATAAACCACGCCGCTCGATGCGTTTCTAAAATTAAAATATATGGCGGAATTTAAATATGAATAGTGTAACTTGTATTAAAGATATTACAACAAAAAAAAATAGATTATAATTTCGGCCTAACAAGGCATCTGTTTATCAAATTTCAATTCTGTAAGTCCAATATTTTGAAATTGAAATATGACTATTGCACCCCTGGTAGACCGATTTCAACCACAATTATTCACACAACCACAGCCCTTTTTACAACTCTTGCCATGACCAAATGATGCCTCCATGCTAAATTTCGGCTCAATCGGATTAAGCGTTTGGGCGCTATTGGGTAGGAATTTACACACACACACACACAGACTTCAATCTGTAAATGGTCGTAATCGTCTCAGGGGCTCATTGCGCAAAATAGATATTTCGTCCTCATCACGATTTTTTAGTGCGTTCACGACACTTTTTTCTCCTCGTTGGTTGGTGGGCCAGGAAAGTAAAATAATGAATGATTGTAAATGCTGGATCAATATCAATTTAAAAATCCGTTATTCATTGGGTCTACATAATTCGGGTATCTACATAATTCGGCGAATGAATAAGTAAGACATACGAAAAAGTAAATGATTCAGAATGAATAGCTAAGTATATGGAATTACTCGACTCCCTGCATAAATGTAACCTTAACTTTGGCGAAACCTGATGTGTAATCGGGAATTGAAAAATCGAGACTTGCAAATTGAATTCGAATTCTGATGAAATGTATCAACGCATTTAAAGTATGATTATAATTATCTACCCTGAGGCATATGGAATGGAATCGAAGCCGTGTGACTTTATTTGCATGTACATAGATATAATGAACATATAGGTTCATACATATGATTTCGTCAATATTTAATAATAGAATGAACAGAACAAAATTATTGACAAACATTTAGCAAGGCAAATATATATTTATTTAATCTATGACCTAGTAGGGAAAAATCCCGACTGCGATATAATAACAATACGAATACCAGCTCAGCGACACTATCAGAAATTATCATCAGCGATTACTGGATGCATCTCCACCAAACTCGTCACCAAATTCTTCTCGAACGTGGATTATGGCTGATTTTGCGTTCTATCCGCCATATAAAAATAGGTCCAAATTCAGGCCGAGTCGTCAAAATATACACAGTCTGGCCATTAACAGTAGAGATCATTTCGACGCGGCGGGGGGGGGGGGGGGGGGGATAATTTGATTTGGCAACACTAACTTATGACAGATGATTTTTTTCCTTTTAGTTCAGTTCATGAAATAGCGTTAATTTTGTCATCAATTTTCGATATTCATATTCTTTTGCGTTGAAAATGAACAAAACTATTCGAAGCGGAGCTAGAGAAGTCATTTTCAGTGTCTCAAAATATACTTCTAGGTACATTTTGAGGTTACGTTTTGTCTGATATTTCGTATAGTTTAATCATAAAATGTTGGTACCTAACTGTCTCAATCATAGTCAAAATTAATGATTATTTAACGGAGCCACGATTAACGCTTATTTTCTTTTTCTTTCAATCGTTAATGTCACGTGTTACGTGATAGAATCAGTAATGTCAATGTTACGTGATAGAATCAGTAAAGGAGCAGAAACACTAGTCTGAGTACAATACGCCAGTTGGGAGACGGTACTGAGACATGTCCCTAGATGATTAAGTCTTACAATTCTCACATTACTGTGTTGTAATATAAATTTGTTTTCCCCAAAATTCTCTACTCTACTCTTTCTGGCCAGACTGTACAATAAATCCAACAGTAAAACGAGTCAAGTCCGGGAATCCAAAGCGAGAGTTCAATAAAGCGGCAGCCACACAGCGATCCGGCCCAGCAATCGAATCATCGAACAACAAAGCAAAACGGTGGGCGGCAATCTTTTTTAAAAATAAATAAAAGACAATGAGTTAAAATGTGGAACTTAGCCAATATTTTAAAAGAAACAACACAAACAAAAGAATGAAACAAGGAGAATACAGGAAAATCTTTTTTATGTGAAATAAAAAGGTTAGTAATTTATGTACTATCATTATGTATTAGCACGAAATAAAACTATTCGAGCTTTTGTGGAGTAATTTCCAGCAAAACGGAGGGAATCCCGACTGCTTAAATTGCTTTGAGATATTAACTGCCTATAGAATAAAATCGATGCTTAAGAATTATCCAGTGCTTAAGCAATGCCTGGCTAAGCAATACTCAAGCACTCGAGTGTGACAATATTTCCGATATCGTCTCCTTCGTAAGGTGGTTAAACCCTGCTCCGCTCACAAAAAAGCCACGAACTGCGGCAAGACGATACGCGTCTGTAATCGAGGTGTCATCGCGACATCAGGATATCAAATTTCTACTATTATTATCAGCATTTGGGCCAACTATCGATAAATTAATTTTAATAATATTCTTAGTGAAAAGTGTGACAATTAAGGTGCTTCCTTAAAACTATGTAGTAATTAAAATGCATGGTCATATTTGACACAGACTAATTTCATTACTGATTTTACGCCAACTCCTCTTAGAAAAGCTAGATCGCACTTTTCCCATATACGTAATATTATGTTACCTCCTTATAATCAAACTATATAGGTAACTACAACAAATACATAGTTTCTAAGATACTACATATAAATACAAAGTTTCCATACTCGATACACTCGAAACAGAGAGAATTACTGATTTATTTAGCAAGTCCTATCAATGATTTTATCTTCAAAAATCAAATGATTTTTCCTGGAAAAGTGTAATTACAAACGCATCGAAAGGGAATAATAATTATTAGGTATGTACTTTGGATATTTAATGTTTTTTGGAGAAAGTGCTTACAATCAATCTTTTTCGTAATTTTATTTCTAGCTAACATTATTTAATAATAAAACATCGAAAGATTTTTTTTTCATTTGTGTGCTAAATGTGCTGTCAGCGCATTCTGTCATCTTGTGATATTTGAGGATGCAGTTTATGAATTGGATGGTTAAGGCTGTCATCGTATGCTCATAGTTCATAAATTATGGCACTGAATTTAATGGCACTAAATTAATGGACAAAGAGAATGAGATATTCTTCCGCGTCTGCATCAAAACTTGTTCAATAGATTTTTTAAGTTTACTGCAAAATCGTTTTTTTACAAATCGTGTAAAAACAAAGCCATACAATCTGCCCAGAAACATACCTCGCGCATACGATAAAATAGGAAGCTAAAAAATAGCTCAAGTTGAACCCAAGTTAAAAGATACGTTACAACTGTAAAGTAACGAGTTGAAAGATTTTAGACATTTATATTATTTTATTTATTTATTTATTTTAATTATTTATTTATTCAAATAAATAAATAAAATAAATACAGTCGGCTTACTAATTGTTAATATTAGCGGGTTCATACGACGAAAAACCGCCGCAGACAATTTGTCTTAGTAAGAAGTTATAAGGAAATTATAATCTATAAAATTAGGCTATAATCAACTAATATTAAAAATTGGGCTAATTAGTTACAACAACAAAAATACAAAAGCACAAGTATAGCCCTTCTCCCCCCCCCCCTGCCGTTCCCCTTGAATATCCCACCTATTATTTTGTATAACAACAGCAACATAGTTTTTTAAAATTTATTTTAAACCATAAGATTTACAGAAGAATGGCAATGCTATTCGGAAATACATTACAATAAATCGTGCAGGAAAAAGAAGTTAAACCTATAGCCATTGGCTCATCGCATACCTTACTGAACAAAACCACCCGTATCTAGGGATGCTGATGCCCGTACTTAGGATATTGCTTTTCCGCTTTCCACTGAGGATTTACATTTTACGTGCGACACGATCTGCAAATTGGATTAATGCAAATTCTTCGGGAATTGGGTCATGGCAACAACACGCAGGTGCGTCACACCGCATGTGCATTATTGAGTCTCGTGACGTCATCTCCAGATCGTACTTTTAAGGTAGATTTTCGATACACTCGACCGAGACAAAGTGACCGAAACCAGATGGAGATAAGAGACGAAGTATCGTATCTAAGATAAGAGAGACGTATCGTCTGTAATGAATGGGCGACAGAAATAGACGACAAGTGAAATTACAAGCAGCCCTCAGTTAGTATTCTACACTAATAGCTTGAGTGTGCACGTTTGAGACTGCTGGAAATATATTGATGAAAACGTTACTCCTTGAAGAAGATTATTTGTTTTTATATTATAGCCTTGAAAAAATAAGAAGTTTTATCTGTGCAGATATTTGAAATGAGACATGACCAAGAATGTTTTCCCCTGTTAATGGGAAATCAATTGTGATTGAAAGACGCGAGGTTTCTACTGACTTATCTGCCATTTTTCTTACTATTCAAAAGCGTCGAAAAACCATGATCCATCGCGGCGCAACGCGCAACAGCACTGGTCCAAGATCGGCCTCTGTCGCCTGTCTCTGTCGTACTTTTTTCAGAAGTAACCATATTATTTCAGAAGTAACCATATAGCGATCAGATTAGAGCCAACCAGTCTCGGTCTCTTGTGTCTGTGGCGTGCGTCGAAATATGTCCTATGAAGATTTTTGTATAATATCGCGCATACAGATAGAACTTGATGCGCGTCGCTGATTGTGTGAGAAGTTGTCTCAGTTTATAAAAAAAACTATGACGACAACTATGAATATTTTAATACTCTTTTTATAACCAAAAGCTGGATATTAATCGATATATGACATTATTAACGAATACCCACGCTAAGAGAATCGTGACGTTAATTACCATAATTAATTATCGCTTTTTTGTGTCTGCGTGTTGTGTTTTGTTTTGGCATTAAGTAGTAGAGGTGTCTTGGAGACAGGTTCGGCAGCATTTGAGGCGAATCTGCTTAAAATGTAAATGGTTGTACAGTGATGGCCTTCCAAATACGCTGAAACTGGCAGACGGGTGGCAATTAACAAGTGACTGTCAATTCGAGCAGCTGTTTGACTACCGCACACACGTCCGGCGCGAAAGTGCATTGGGTAGACCCCTGTATCGCCGCCGACGGACGCGGACGTCTTCACTCAGTGATCTTTCTTTGTACCGAGTATACAGTACCGATAATATTGACGCCATGAGTACTCACGTTGAGGGCGAAGTATTGATGACATCCCAAAATAAAGGGACCAGTATCGATCTTTATCAAAGGTGAGATCAATACAATAATGATTATGGTTAATTGACCTTGGTAGAAGAGAGACATAAAAAATATTTATGATAATTTTATAATATTTACACATATTTATATTTATTCTATGTAAATAGTAATTATATACGTACTACTACTATTATTTATTATTATTTATTGCTAGTTATGAAATTATTATGGTCTACCGAAAGTTTCATTTTCAACCTAATTTATTTCCGAAATTTTGTTTGGATATTATTTATTTTATAATCACTTGTATTGGTATTCTCCTTAGAACAAGCTCTGCCTAGTAAGGAGTGACACAAACTATGTTTAAGCACAAGCGGTGTAAATTTCACTGGTAAATTAATAAATAAATAACATTATGACTCGTTGATATATATGTAGACAACGTCAAATGGTAGTCATTTCGCGAGAAAAGGCCGGCTGGCTTCTTCGTCTTGGATGCTAGTCAATCGACAGTTTACAATTGCGTGGTTAACATTCCGATTCGTTGTGATTACTTGCCATTCTACGACACTTTCTATGTGTCTAGAAATTTCATTTGAAGGCATTTAGAATTACATCTAACTAGTAAGTTATAATATTACAAGGTACACATCGTTTCTACAACGATTCAGTGGTATGTTGCACGTTAGTGGTATGTTGGACATGCAGTGTTGATTTGTTTTTAGAGAAACAATTTGATTTCACGTTTAAATGATAGAGATAAGACTTTAACTCGTATACAACCTTTTTTCCTATCGATTAAAAAGTCGGTTAACTTTTGTCGTAGTAGCGTTTTGTCCATGGATTTCTCGCTACATAAAACATATTTCGGTGTAAATGTTAGTTTAAATCTTACATTTGCTATTTGGCTTTCTAGTGTCTATCCATAGAGAATTTATAGAGAATTCATAGAATAATAATTTGTAATAACGCTAACATCACACTCACGGGAAGTGCCTTTTGCTTGTCATTGGGTGATAAACATATAATAATATTAACCCGCACATTGCGTAACAAAACCGCGTCGTGAACGCTTTTATAAATAAGGATTACATATAGTACTCTATTCCACTTGAAGATATATATTTCAAAAGATAACTGTATTTTTTTTACAGAAATCCGGGATGGTGGAGACAGCGCAGCGGCCTTGAAAAGCGGCTCACATTGACGTTGGGAGTCGCGGTGGCTGCCATCGCTGCACTCGTAGCTGGTTTGGCTGTGGTGCTAGTCAACCAAAATCTTGACGACAAACCATCGTCCCTCCCGTCGACCGGTAAGATTATTTTTTTATTTTAATTTACCGATGTTTTATGTGTCGCCCCAGGCTGCCATAGGTATAGTGTATTTTGAAACATTTTTTTTGTTAATAGATAAATTAAAAAAAAAAGTTTGTCACCTAAAGACTTTCCCGGCAAGTAGCCAAGGACTGAATTCATCTGTATTAATTTCATAAATTAAATCAACGAGCGCCCTATCTCGGCCCGCGTACAAACCCGTTTGGGTTCTGTTAGACAAACACCATCGCAGCGTAGTTCGTTTCTCGGCTAGCCTCGGGCGGCTCGGTATGGCAGAATTTGACTATTATTAAAGTTATTTGTAATATGAGGTACTCCAACCAAAACAAAATTTTTCAATGCGATTTCGGCCTAACAAATCAACTGTGTACCAAATTTCAAATATTTAAGTCCAATATTTCGACATTGTAATATGAAATATAGTGAGCCTCATGATGAACCGATTTCAACCACAACCTTCTCAACTCTTACCATCACTTAACGATGCAGGCAAGCCAAAGTTTAGGCGCTATCGTGGACGAATTCTTACACACACACACAAAGACACCCACACAGGCAGACTCCAATCTAGAAATGGTTTTAGTCATCTCCGGGAAAGTAATAAAAATAAGCAATAGAGAAGACGTTGCCCTATAGCTACCGGCCTTTAACCGACAGTCTTTAAGGTTGATGTGAAAATTCGCAATCTCTCGGAGACATTTTAAACATATAAAAATATGCTGTCCGGCTGGATTAGGGACAAGTATCAGTATGAATCTCGCGGTGGGATGAATCCATCATGTGGTAAAATGCCCTCCTGGGCTGGAGTGTCTTATATTAGTATGAATTTCTTGCTAAGGTGTGGCATTTTCGCTTGCGAGGGCAATATAGTTATTAGAGGTCAATGGGCATAAGCTGTTAAGTTGTACTTTTATTTGTCTTCGTCTTTCTCACATCATCCATCGCCTTATTAAAACATTTTAAAGACTAACCAATTGTAATTCTAAAAACACTCTTTGATATATTCGAGTACCTATTCTCATATAAATCTCAGAAAGTTACTCGATTCGCCCTTGTCATATTTTATATCTCCCCCGTGCCGTTTGTCGAGAAAATAGAGTAACGTGACATCCAGCAAAGTTGTGCGATAAGCGATGACATTTTGTATGAAATGCGCGAAGCGCCAGTCAAACTTACCACAAGTTGAAATACACCTACACGAGCTTCTTGTAAACACTCGTGGTGGCCACGATATATGCTTGACATTGTGTAGGCACGGTATGCTTGACAATCACCTACAACTATTATGGGTACTTACTTACGAGGGTACACAATATAATAGTATAAAATACGGCCTTTTACGAATAACTCTTTTTTTTGTCAAATACGTTGGTCAGCATCCTACAATGGATATAATAATATAGGTAATATACCTACTAAAATCGTTTTTTACCACCCATATATTAAGTAGTATGGGAGGTAGTATAGAGATTTGAGATGTTAGTGGATATTCACGTTTTGAAGTCCTAGGAATTCAAAACAGTGGTTTTAAAACATTTATGGTGGCCGTCGTCCGAGCAGTCAAGTGGCAGTACAAACAAACGATACTACTGGGCCGATTTGGTTGGTATGTAATGTTCTTTTAGCCGTGTCTCTCCATCGTTTTTAAATTATAATTTTATACAAATCATTAAGAGTAGCTACTATAGAAGCTAAAGTCAAAATATTTTTTCCAAGAAGACGGTAATTATGATTTCGATATAAAATGGTTTCAAGATAGTCTTTATAAATACTGATGAAATGCCCTTACTCGTTGTTTCAGGAAAATTTTGGTTGTTCAAATTTATAGAGCGCTATTTGGAAAGCGTTCGGTTCCTGTCTGGAATGTATGGTAAAGCGCGGCACGGGCTTTCTGGGCTGAATCCCCGCCATATATCTGCAGAATATTATTTTTAAATATTATTTACTTAATTCCTGGATAAAATTGATTTTCTTATACTGAATTATATCTTGGGGCTTTATTAATATTATTATCAACCGCAATTTGAAAAATATTTTTTTCTAATATTTTTCTCATCAATTAGTTCAAAATACAACTATATCGTGATTATATTAGCGCTATACAGCAAAACTTGCCTGAGACAATGTTATGCAACTCCTTGTTTAACTACTGATTATCTATGAATTTTATAACCGCTAACTATTATAAGTGTTCGATTACCTCTACTTATTTAATTATTCATTTCCTGACAATTAACAAGCAAATTCATTATACAGTCTGTTCTTTCCCAACACTCTGTCAGTATATAAACTAAACTACATCAAACTTCATCGACAAAGAACCTAGTAAGTGCAAGTCGACTTTCTTTGGTTTCATATTTATAAGGTTTGAAATGGATTTTGGAAAAATGCTAGTTTTTACATAACGGCCACGTTATTTATTATTTACCAAAATACTACAAATATAAAGCTGAAAGTCTGATTTACAAAACCGTGTCAAAACATTTTAATCAATAGATTTAATTGTTGCAAAAAAAATATGATCAAAATAAAAAAAAAAGTTGTTCATTTTAATTTAACTTCTAACGTAAAGCGGCAACAGTATTTTGAATACTTCATTGCATTGTACACAGTTTTCACCACAACTAATGAGAACATGCATACCACCCACATATTTTTAGATTTACCTATCTAAATGTCATTCGTTTAGTGAACATAACCATTTCATATTAGTGAGAGTTACGCAAAGCATAACGGCTCAATCACTGTGGTTAAAATCCGTTTATAAAAGAGCTTAGTCAAAATAAATTGTTGTAATGGTATAAATAGAATGTAAACAATAAATATCCGGATATTTATTTAAAAGTTTTCGAATGTTTTAAAATGTGCTTTGAAAAAAACTTATTGTAACCTTTTATTATTTTGTTTGTTTGTTTACTAGAGTATATTCTTTATTGTGAAATGTCACAATGAGCACAATTTCACAATTTTACTTAACTGTCACGTTATTTTTCAATTAACATCTACCAAACTATTATACGTGCGGTGATAAAAAGCCTGCTCCCTCCATTAAGGAGACAATATATTTTAATTCATTGTTTGAATTGTGCTAACAAAAAAATGTTTAAATTGAAAGTTTATTAAAAAAGATTTTTACATTTTGCTTCATTCAACCGCAGATCTCAAATGCAATCGCTCCTTATAAGCCATTCGCAGTACACTTTAACCAGTTAAGTGCGTTTCGACGTGTATACACGTCAATCAAAATCTTTATTTTGGTGCAATCGACGTGTATACACGGTCGTGTAAAATTAAAAAAATAAATATCATTCGATATAGAAACTTAATATTTGAATACTATACTACTACTACTGAGTAAATATACTACTGTTTGCTGCTGCTGCTGCGGCGGCGTCAGCGACATCGACATCAGCAGCAGTAGTAGTATCTTAATCAAATATTGAGTTTTTCTTTTCGAATTGTATTTCTTTAGCATCATGCTTTGGAAATTGAGCCGCATGTAAATTGAGAGGAAATGGAAATTCAACTGAATTACTAAACTTTTTTTTAATAAATATTTTCTGTCTATAAATGTAATTATTTTTGGAAATTTTAAAGTTTTTTATAATGAATTGTTAGTTTTTTTTTCAACAAAAATGTAATCCTTGTCGTTTTACTTTGATTTTTTGGAAAATAAATGATGGCACTATTTGTATTGCGTTTGACGTGTGTACTCGTCATCGCTTTACTTTAATTAGGCCCCGTGAGGGACTTTTAAAAACAAATTCCGCAGTTAACTATGTTTTTGATAAAAATCTATGAGATTTTTACCGCCACCTCTTAGCTGTAGCATCGTTAGTGTAACAAATATGGATGTAATATGTCGCATTAAACGTAAACGAACATCTTGCTGGATATTTCATTACCTACGCATGAATCGAACCTAACGTTATTTATTATTGACTACAACATTATTTTTGTATTGACCAGTCATTCATTGCGTTCATTACTTACGAGGACACTGGTTTGCGTCGTATCGGAATCTACCTTGCACGTATACGGATATCTCTGTATAATTTTAACATATAGCAATGCCGCATTTCATATAAATTATCAACAGCTTCCGAGGTTTTCAGCAAATAAAATTAATATAGCTAAACTAAACAATAGAATACGTACACTCTTCCAGTTAAAGACTCAAATATTTTTCGGGGTACTGATTGTTAATCTGGGAGTTAATGAGCCCCAATTCAAGATTTTTATAGATCCTTGAAAGATAACTACTTTCATTTTTATGACAATTACATGTGATTAAAATGCGGAGTAAAATTTTGATTCTTCGAAGCTTGAGCGATGCTGAGCATTAAAGTTTCAGATGTGATAAAATACAAGGCCATGATAGTTATTTTTTAAATATGTTTCAGGGTCTCGATCACAAGGTTTCCTTGTGCCCTGTCTTCGTATATGTTTCAAAGTACTGTATCTTGAAAGGTTGATATATTTTTTTTGCTTTTTTTCCATCAATATTTTCGCGGATATCTTTAACCGACTTTACAATTAAATATACTAAATATAATCCAGAAGGCAGATTGAAATATTTTACATAGACTGACAAAAATGAATTGTATAAGAAAATATCACTGCCCTATAAAATCGCTGACCTATATAAAATACACTGACCTACGAGATAGCACTGACCTACAAAGTCGCTAAAAATAGTTGAGCATGTTATTCCCATGACGTTAGTCCCACTCCGGCGACTGTACCTATATAATTCGCCCTGAGATTTGTAAATTTCCTTAAACGTGATTATGTACTCTGAAATCCAACCAATCTCGTACGTAGCCATTAGGTCTCGCTTTTACTTTCTGGAAAGTTTATTATCCTTTAAGTCCTTGGCCCGTTTTTGGTTTGAGAAAAATTTATCTTTTTTTCAAATTTAAAACCCTTTTCCCCCTGGATAGGGCCTATTATTTTCATTGGTATTGAGCAACCAATAAAACAAGTAATCATATTCCGTTGCTTCTTAGAGATAATGGAACTTTTTTGACGTGGAAAAACGTCTGAAGTTCGGTTTGTACCAGGTCCAAAATTAATGATGCAGCGATTTTTGCAGATATTTTTTGTTCTCTGTATTTCGGCGGCCAATTATAGTGTAGTTACTTAAGTAATAAAAAAGGGGTCCAACCTCAAAATGAAAGATAATAAGCTGGAAACTTGTACCCCAGATACATTTTGGGGTTCTGAAATTTGTATTAAAAGTCTCATAAAATCTCGTATCTGCTTCGTAAGTTATTTAAGGTCATAGGTCACGAAAATCGGGTTTTCGCGAGTATCTAGGTTTTCTTGAGCTCCAATGATGTTAACAACTATTATAAAAAATTGTAGAGCATAAAATTTGCGACAAATTTTATTCGAAATATTTTTTAATGCGCTCTATCATTTTTGAGATAGAGGCCGAAGGGCGCGCAGCGCTCATCCATACATGGTGTTATTCACCGAAACTCACAGTTGACCTTGCGTTACATTATCTCTCATTCCGAGGTGAACCCCCTAATATGACTGGACTATAACCGATTAGAACGAACCGATTTTAGCGATGTTAGCGAGACCATGCTAAAGCTCTCACTGCCATCGCATCAGTATCCTCTGAGCCTGCTAGGCTATGTGCTTATTCGCAATGACAGGGTCGAGTGAAGGTGTGGCGGCGTTGGCTTGTATCTACGCTTTGATCTTCGCTACAAACTTGTCTGCCAGTCCCCCTTTAATCCCGCGGTCGCCTAGAGTACATTTTAATCGGTTTCGCTTCAGCGTATTGGGCGTGGTGTACTGCCCTCCTCAAATCAATTTTTTCAGGAATCAGAATCGACACTAGTTCCTCAATAATACCTCATTATCATGATGGGATATTTCAACAAGGGTCTTCTGAAAACCAATTACAGGTCTTCTAAACTTCTCTAAATAATCTCATCGCCAAATCTCAACTCGCTTTCCAGTCCCGTAATTGGCAAAATAATTCAGGCCAATATCAATATTCCCTATCTTTAAAAAATTGACGGAATAGGCAGTATACTCTCAATTAAATTATTTTCTTACGCATAACAACCTGCTCGATCCCCTGCAGTCTGGTTTCCGCCTAGGTCACCGCACCACCACCGCTCTTGTCAAAGTTATTGATGATATTAGATGCGCTATGAATGATAGGAAACTTACCATTATCTCTTTGCTTGATTTCAGTAGCGCATTTAACTCAGTTAGCTTAGACCTTATTCTAGAACGGCTAAATTAACCTAATTCAAATTATTTTATCTTATATGGTCTATATTTTCCATTAAAGTTAGCCTGTTGTAAACGTGTCTGAAGTTTTGAAGATATGAGGGGAAAACCTGCTTGCATAGTGTATAGCATGCAACTGTATAGTGTATAATAATAATTGCTTAGAAACACAAGCAAATATGGCGTTTAATTTGTGATTTTCTGCCATTTTAAACAATTTTACTGATTTATCACTGACACTCTTAACGGGACTTATTTCTGTCAGGATATGTTGTAAAACATTTAAATCATTGAAAAGTACGTCCCTTTCGAATTCACCGTGCAGTGGATCATTTGCGCGCATGCGCTCTAGTGCATTTTTCGACATTCGGAACACATTTATCAGATAGTCGAGATGTGGGGGCAATATCCTCAAAATCGGGACTGTCTTGACATAATTGGTATTATGTGCGGCAACGTTGGGCTGAATATACATAATTTTACACATTTCTTTACCGTATAAATTAGAAACCTGTCGCAGATGCGGCTGTATAAATTTGTGAATAAACGAGTTGTTTTACAGATTTTTCGGATGAAGTTATCTGATCAGAGGCAATCTCTTTCCTTATACTGGACATTGCCCCCAGAAAAAATATTCTTTGTTTCAAGGACTTACATAAATGAAGAAAGTTTAAAACCTAGGTGTACTCATCGTCAAAGGTGCTTCATTGCCGGAGCGCACTAATCAAATTAAACGTCTCTTTAACGGCTTTTACAACAGATGATTGCAGAAGTTTTTACCAGCTCACTAGCTGAATGACACCAGCAAACCGATGCTTAATCATTGTTTCTTCCGATTTTGGACTTTGCATACGTTTGCTATTTGGCCGCTAATAAGCAAATCCTGGACAAGGTTGAGCGCCTACTAAACGCTGTATAAGGTACATATGTATTTGACCTACCTACATTCATTTTACGGTCACCGAATTTCGCGATAAACATCAATCACGTTTAATCCGTGATCGCAAATATGCGTACCCTTTTCTCAATATGTTATATGTTATATAATCCAACGTTACTTCAATATCTGAAGGACAAATTTAAATTCCTATAAATTCATGGTGTTCTCCATCGTTCCCAGCAAGTTAATATTCTTGCAATTCTCACCCATCAGTCGACCTTCTGCTAAAACTTTTTAGAGTATGTAAGTGCGACTGTGGAATAGGGTTCCTAAAATGTTCAGAAGCGCTAAATCGATGTATTTCTTTCAAACAGTACTAAAACGGCAATATTTATTCCAGATATAATATATGTAGCTTAAAGATCTGAAAAAGCAGTCTACTATCATTACTTTCTCTCCAAGGATGGCGTAAAATTAATTGAAAATATCGAGTCTACCAGCATTTATAAAGGTGCCAAGAATGTGATTGCAGTCGAAGTATATCCTCTTTTGTATTAAACCGTCACGTTCGGGATACAATTGATGAAGCCTTGAATTATAATGTTTACAATTGAGGGACTTAATGTTTGTATACGCATTACAGACACGAACGGATTTTAATATATAAATATTAATTGGCGCCTAATATTATTTAGGGTGTTACTGAATATAAAAGACATTTGGTGGACTTTTGTTGTCATCTCTTTTGAGAGTAATTCTACACTTAGTGCTATTTCCTAACCATCATCTCAATTTTATCGACCAAGGACTGTACCTACTTGTTCCTGGACCTATACGGTCTAATATTTTAAAAGCTGTATTTGTTCAGCTCAAGTCGATTGATTTTAACGAGATGCTTTTATTATTGCTCTATTGGCGAATGCGTGTCTTCGTTCTAATGGTGTATTATGAGTTTTTAATTACCGATTCTCGCATGAAATAGTTCTATATGTATAATATAATAGGATCTGTTGACGCTTTTGTTTCTTAATTATACTCTATACATACATTTAAGTATAATCTATTATACTCTAATTAACATTAGCATATGTATTCTCTGTAAAGTAGTAACGGTTTTTCTAGGCGGGATTCATTTATCAACGTACCTATAATAAATTGCTTTACATCCGTGCTCTTTAGTAATAAATCCATACTGGAAACAAAAGAAATAAACAGATGCAAATTGATGACGATAGGTGTTGGAAATTCTATGTATAACGCATTTATTAGGTCGACCTGTATGTAACTATGTAATGGAATCTAAGGTAAGTAATTTAACCATCTTCCAAGGATCGTAGCGGCATAAAAATTGCCAGCTGTATGTAGTTCTGATGACAATACAATAATATGGTACTGTCGAACTGATCTGATGATGGAGTCGGAAGATATGAACTGGAACTTCATGATGGAACATCGTATCATAGCTGTGTTTGCACTTGTTAGAAAAGTCTTGGAACGAACTTTGACCACGATTAGGTTTCAAGGTCTGATGATGAAGCCGGAAGATAGACACTGGCATTCCATGATGGAATATCGTATCATAGCCGTGTTTGGACTTGTTAGAAAGGTCTTGTAATGAGCTTTGACCACGATTTAAGATTTAGTGTTTTTTATAGTATTTTCCAGCCGAATATTCTCGAAGTTTAGTATATATATATATATATATATATATATATATATATATATATATATATATATATATATATATATATATATATATATATATATATATATATATATATATATATATATATATATATATATATATATATATATATATATATATATATATATATATATATATATATATATATATATATATATATATACATACATATATATATATATATATATATATATATATATATATATATATATATATATATATATATATATATATATATATATATATATATATATATATATATATATATATATATATAATTAGTAAAAGCTACTTAAAAAGTAGCGAAGGAAATCCCAGCTTGTATTGGGAAATGCTTATGTTTGAATGAGATATACTTACGGATGTGCACGACTTTCGACGGTGCAATGTAAGTTTAAAGGTCCTTTTGCAGTCGACTAACGATCACTATTCAGCCATATATCTCATAAATAGGGTTTATCCTTATGCAACACAAAATGCCTTCAATTGAGACGAATTAAGCAAAAACATCAGTCATATTAATGTATAAAACGGTTCCTCAAAGTTTTGCCGTTCCTGATTTCGTCAAATAAATTATACATTAATAGCAATAAATACGGCCGAGTACTGGCGTCCTAGACACTAGAAATACCTGTACATCCACAGTAGCGGTTACTGTATTCGACAGTAACCAGCACTGAGCATAACAGTAAAAGGAACTGTCACAGACACTAGAAATAACTGTACATCCACAGTAGCGGGTACAGTATTCGACAGCAGCCAGCACTGAGCATAACAGTAAAAGGAACTGCAGTAAAAGGAACTGTCCCAGACACCAGAAATAACTGTACATCCACAGTAGCGGGTACTGTATTCGACAGCAGCCAGCACTGACCATAACAGTAAAAGGAACTGTCCCAGACTGTAGAATAAACTGTACATCCGCAGTTGCGGGTACTGTATTCGACATTAGCCGGCACTGAGCATAACAGTAAAAGGAACTGTCCCAGACAATAGAAATAACTGTACATCCACAGTAGCGGGTACTGTATTCGACAGTAGCCAGCACTGAGCATAACAGTGAAAGGAACTCTCTCAGACACTAGAAATAACTGTACATCCACAGTAGCGGGTAGTGTATTCAACAGCAGCCAGCACTGAGTAAAACAGTAAAAGGAACTGTTCCAGACTCTATAAATAACTGTACATCCACAGTAGTGGGTGCTGTATTCGACAGTAGCCAGCATTGAGCATAACAGTAAAAGGAACTGTCCCAGACACTAGAAATAACTGTACATCCACAGTATCGGGTACTGTATTTGACAGTTGCCAGTCCTAAGCACTAAGCACTAAGAACAGTAAAATGAACTGTTCCAGATACTAGAAACAACTGTACATCCACAGTAGCGGGTACTGTTCAGAACTGTTAAAAGAACTCTTCTAGACATTGCATGTAAGTGTAGCGCCATAGTTACAGGTACTGTTTTGGACAGTAGCCGATACAGTTCAGATCAGTATAAAGTGCTGTTTCAGTCAGTAGAAATAACTGTACTCCACACTAGAGGGCACTGTTTCTATAGTTGCCGGTACTGTGCAGAAGAGTAATAATTGGACAGTTAAAGTAACTCTTTCCTTTAACTGTTTACCTCAACTGTGCATTTACTGTTCAAAACAGTTGGGGAAATAACAGTTAAAATAACTGTTATACTTTTACTGCTTTGGTTCAGTTAGACTTACCGACTAATCCAGTTGGCTCCATTTTTACCGACAAAATCAGTAAGACTCAGTGGAAAAACAGTTAGACACACTGTTTTTTTTTCAGTGAATGTTTACCAAATCCCGTATATTTCTTTCGAGAAATATTAAATAGATCACACATATTAATAGTATTACTCCCTTCCGCATACTTCGTTCCTCGCTTCAACATCGAGTGGTAGTTACCATTCACATATAATTTTGCTCCAACATTGACGAACCACTTATCAGCTGTTTACACGATCCACTCATCAGCTGTTATGACAA
>OX155980.1:47202302-47489772 GCA_944548615.1 Micropterix aruncella
AAGAATGTTGAATAGTGTCAATCAGTACTCACGTGCACGTTGGTTATTGGCCATAATGATATGGTCAGGTATTAGTGTAATTATTATAAACAAATAAATTAAAACATGGTCTCTGTGAAATCCTCATGTTCCACCATTTATTCCAAATATAATAATATATGTAGGTAAAAGTCAAATGTCAAAGCTTTTGAAATCGTAACAGATAACATTATAGTTACAAATTCGGTTCGATATTATCGATTCGGCTTTTTTTGATGGATGTTTATGCAAAATATTGCATTTCTTAATAGTGAAATAATTTTCAAGATATTTATTTAAAAAAAATGATTTATTCCTGAATGTCATCCTGTCGACGATCTTTTGAATATGTTGTTTTATTGTATTCAGAAAGTGAAATTGCAAATCAAGCGTATACAAGGCTGACCTCATATATGTTAAACCGCATACTAAACAAGAAAATAATTTTTTTCGATTAACTTTGTCTTTTTCACTGAGAATATATATTTTTTTGACATTAGGATCTTGTTTGTACTTTATTCTACGTGAAAATTTGAGGTAAAGGTCATCACTACCTTATTTTGATAGCATTGTTAATCGAGGATTGCGTTTTTGATATTAAGTTTTCAGATATTTAACGTCTTTTTCTCAGTAACAAAGACATAAATAAAAAAGATATTGATGACATTCAACTCAGTTTTTTATGTAGAATAATTTTCTTTATGAAAAACTGCCTCATAAAAAAGTGCAAATCTTTTTAATTTCGATTTTCAATTTCAGTATGCGGTAAGATGCATCTTCACTGCCGTTTACAGTTATGAGGTCAATCTGTAATTAATTATTTTGTATAGTTGTATTGCCCTTCTATTGCGTCCTTTTAATAGTGTGTTGTAATCTAGCGACATTAATGGAGCACAATGCTTTTTTGCAGCTATTATCGAGGAGAGGGGTTTAAAACCTTTGTTCGAAATCTTGAAGAGCCTCGGTGGATGGCCGGTATTAGAGGGCTCCTCATGGGACGAATCCAAATTCACTTGGGTCGAATCCGTGTACAAGAATCGTAAGGCCGGATACTCGGTGGACTATTTCTTCGACTTCTCGATCGGCATCGACGTCAAGAACTCCACCAAGAGGATTATCGATGTAAGTTGCGCTCTTTTCGTAACGGCAAGCGATGCGCGGCGCGGCAAAGCGTTTTAAAGCGATAAGCGAATAGTGTTTCATTTTATGAAATGATAAAATGTGAATATTTTTAATTGGCAGCTCGATCAGGCTTCGCTAGGGTTGAGCCGAGAGTACCTCAGCCGAGGGCTCAGTGACAGACTCGTTGCCGCTTATTATGACTACATGGTTGATATCGCTGTCATCTTGGGAGCTAACCGGAAGACGCCAAAACGCAGTTACTCGAGTCGTTAACCTTTGAAATGAAGCTTGCCAATGTGAGTATTTGATATTTTGGTGAAGCTACTTACTAGCTTAGGTAGTAATTGGTTGTACCTTTAATCACTATGATTCGCGCTAATCTATTGTGTTGTCCCCTTTTTTTATTCACACGGTCTAAGGCCTGTTTTAGAGTTCGCCAGTTGATTTAAGAGTTTCTAAATTGAAAATAGCTGGCCATTCGACCTCTCTTGATAAAGTAAGCTTAGAGAAAGTGGGATAGGTATAAAGCGGGACACCATTTTATATCGAGAAGCTGAAGAGTGACATATTATATGGTCTACTATGGTCTACAAAAAAAAACCAAACTGTCAAATACTGAATGTCAATACCTACAACCTAACTCGGCGATTTATATTTAATACGCTTCTTTCTCATTATATGACAGCAAGCCTTAATGTAGCATTAATGTAGCATATCCTTTTCAATACCATTACGCAAAATTTAGACGTGCAATTCGTCAGTTTCTCGCAAACATCTCTAAAACGGTTACAATTCTGCAATTTTTAGGCATATATTGAAAGCCCATAAAATTTACTGTCGAATAGTTTGAGCCCGATTCCGATAAAGCAATGAGGTTAGGAGAAATTCGGCCCTTAAATTGAAAAATTGTTACACAGCTTTTACCGAAAGGGGTCAAAAAACGGCCATCAGGCATGGGCAACACAGCTAAAATGTATACATTTAAAACGACTATCGCTTATGATAACCGAATTCAAGCAGTCCCTTCAAGGTCGTTATAATGGTCGTTATATTTTTTGATAATTTCGTGTCTATCTAAATTCCATGTCTGAATATATTTCTTGTGTGAGAAAAAAGGAATACGATGAGGCATATGAGGTATGCGTGAGTATCACTAAGTACTATTGATGTCTCCTCCGAACCCATCAGCTGACCTCATTTTTCTACGCATGTCTGGCTTCCTGTCAATTTTTCTGTGTTTCTTTGTCAATAATGTTTATTTTATTTAGTTACACACTTACGAGTATGTAAACCATTTAGGTTGGGTTACAGAAGAAATTTTTTGTTCTTTTATCTTCTATGTGTATGATTAGAATAAATTACATACATTGATTACATGTTTTGAGACATTGATTAAAAACATTGTTAACTTTTACTGTTAAGTCTGGTAAATGTTTGATGTCAAAATGCGAAACTGCTATGAATATAAAGACGAAAGTCAGATCTATATAACCATTATTTATTTTATTACTTTAAAAGTAAGAAATTAATGAAAAAAGCCTATTTTTTTAAACTTTCACTTTTAACATTTTTTGTTGCCGTAATCCCAACAATTAACTCAATGTTTTGACACCCTCCTCTTCATATTCATAGTAGTTAGGTAAATGTTTCCTGAAAGATAACTTGGCAATTTCCATTGAATTGAATGAAAATTAAATAAAAACCGTTAATAAATGATTTAAGTTATATTTAATTGATATAACGATATATTAAAAAACCTAAACCAATACTCAAGAAATGTTTTAAAATTTTTATTGAACAGTTCATGTTTTATATTCTGAAAAAAAAATATTTTTACGTTTTACCATTGATTATACAGTTGTAAAATCAATTATAAATGGTTTTACTTAAACGTAAAAAGTAAAAATACTTTTTTTTACAGAATATTTTATATAAATTGCTCTAATATGTCATTACGGTCGTTATATGTATTAATAATGTCATTACGGTAATTTAATGTAAATTGGATCATTTATGAACGGGTTTTTATTGACTGGGACATTGATTTTATAGTGTAATTATAAAATCAATGACTGGGATAAACCGCGCGCTCCGCGTCATTTTCGCTAAATGTTCACTAAACCATTGATGGAACATAAACAATGGTTATGTTCACTTAACCTTAAATTTTATAGTCTATAGACTCAATGACTAAACGAATACAGTCAATCTAAAAAAGCTTGAGGTTTTACATGATCTATTTATTTTTAGAAAAATTGACGTATAATCGTAAGAAAATCGACCTACAGGTTATAATGTTTTTGTCAATGGATTTTGACCTCGTTTATGCATTTAAGGAAAAAAACATACTGTATTTTCTACAACCACTATTAAAATTGAAAAATAGCAAAATAAATAATAGCTTATTAAATACAAAAATATTAACGGTTGTAGAAAACCCACCTGTCGCCCGCTTTATGAACTGCTCGCAATGATATATTACTCGAACAACAAACATATGATTGTAGATGGCGCCCGCGTGGTTTATATTTTTTTGTTAGAGTAAGCACCAATCGCCTTAGACACCATTGATTATAGTTTATTCTGTTGTTATTTCCTGAAAATAGAGGATTTCGTTTGATTATTATAATTTTTTGTTTATGTTAATTTTTTTGGAAATGATGCGATGTCTACAATCAACGAGGCAGTTTGTTTTGAAATATTATCATAGAAATACAGTGCACAATAAGAAATATCGTATACAGGTTTTATGCATTAGTGCGATAATAAATTTGTTTATGCCAATTATAGCTATATTTCTGGCGAAATCTGAATAAAACGAAGGTTTGGCAAAATAGAATACTCGTTTCAAAAATAACAAGAATATTGCGAGCAAAACTCGGCAACGAATTCGGTCATTAATCTTTCTTCAATCTTGCAGAAATTGAGATAAAAACAATCTTTAGTGTGTCTTCTTGGGGAATAGCATTTTTAATTGTTCATACTGTTAAATACACAATGCTGTATTTTAAAAATTAAAAAGCAAACGTTTAAACCACATGTTTGTTGGCACATACTCGAACAAAATACTGCTATTTTTTTCGCATTTGTGTGCTTTAGGTTCTAAATTGAAATAAAATGATTTCACTAGTGAAATACATTAATTTTAGTAATTGTAACTGATCGATGACGAAGGTTAATATTACACTTTTTATTTATTGTCAGATTTACAGAGCTGTATAACAAGATTATCGAGTTACTCCATTTAAACGTTAATTTAATTGGAATTATATAGAATCTACATAAGTAGAAGAGTAACAGGGTACAATTTTAATAAATTTTTGTTCCATATAATATGTTTAATCTAGGCTTATTTAAAAAGTTATGCAAGCGTTTTGCATATTGCCAGCAGTGTGGTCGAAATCCAACTCTTCGATGACAATGTTACAAGAGTAAGTGACGGATATAGATTGCACCATTGATTATAGAGTGTATAATAATATCAATCACATAATCAATGGTTTCACCTTAAGGGGGAGCCTGGTTTAGAAGGCGTGAAAAAAAACATACATGTTTTTTTTAACCTAAAGTTGAAATCTGACCATAGATCTTTTATATCAGTTTGATCAACATTTGAAAGATAAAAATATTTTTTGTAATAGTAAAATAAACTATTTTTGTAATATTGAATTGCAAATGTTTCGACCGGATGCAGAAATTGCGGTTTTTGCTTGCACCGGTAAAAGCGAGCGTAATTTAGCCTGAAACAAAAAAAAAATAAGATATAAATTTTTGTATTTGTGTCTTGTAGATGAACTAAAAACTATACCATACCTAAAAGATATTATTTGTATAATTTCTCAAGGATTTAAAGAAATAAAATCGATTTTCGACCCAAAATTTTGTGTTTAATTAATAAGAAGAAATATATGAAAACATTTTTTCCTTTTTTTTTTCATATGGAAGAGAATTTAATAGTCTTTTAATTTTTATCTGGAACAACTCGATCCATCAAGTAGTTTTTTTTATCACCGGCGCAAAGCTGAAAAATATGCTTTTGAGAAAAACGCGTTTCAAGTTTTCATTGAGTAAAAGTAGTAAGTTTTTGACGCTCTCAACAATCTCAGACTATCAGCTATTCGAAAGATAAAAGATTCATGTATTGATTTCAACTTTACGTCAAAAAAAAAAAACATGTTTTTTTGTCGTCTAAATCAGGCTCCCTTCTTAGGTCACAAAGACCAAGTAAAATAATGTGTAAAAATTTCTATGCTAAGGACAACTCGTACACCGGCAAGCCAATCTTTATTTGGTAAAATAGAACACATTGTTACTGATGACATACCGCACACTGGCAACTAAATAGTTGAGACAACTAAAAATATTCAAATCCTCTTGTTGTCTGTGAAAATGGATTGTACAAGTACAGACGTGTCACCAAACACTGGCGATTTAATCGTTGCCGATAACAGCAGGGCAGTCTCATTTTATTCTCTCGAGAATCTAGTCTTTATTTGGAATCGAAAGTGAGGAAACATGCTTTTTATATTTCAATTATTTATTGAGGAAATAGAGAAACGATCCGCTTTGCATAACGTAAAGTTTAAAGAATATTCCAATAAAAAAAAGGAATTGTGGAAGGAATTATGCCAAAAGTTTATAGAAACTATCCACGCTCAGGGGAAAATATTTCTTAAAATTTTCCTAAAATCAAACAATTCGTCAAACGGCGCGACGTCAGTCTTAAAACCAAGATACAAACACATGCAGTCTCCATGAAATACATTTTATAACTGAGTGAAAGCAACTATTTTGTTGCTGGTCTGCGCGCAGCAGAGCAACCAACTAAAAAGCAGCTTAGATTTTTAATGGCCTCGATTAATAAGTTGCCAGTATGCGGGGGGGGGGGGGGGGCTCTTACAGCTTACGGAATTAGACTGAAGAGAACTGATAACATTATTTAACTTTTCTGTGATTTTAACGATAACTCGGATATATAAGCAAGTAGATATTGAAATTGAGATATTGATTCGCACTGAAAATTCCAGAATTGCATTATATAAGTTAAAAAGGGCATTTTATGGAAGAAACATCAATTTATACCTGATGATTAGAGACGTAGGAATGGTTTCAGAAATTTATTACATTCTTGTGTCGAGCGGCGGCCGATAAAGTTCTAATAGCTTATATGATTGCGGGCATGGCACCAGAAGAAGAAGAATTATGTCAGCATGACCTGTAACTTACATAGGTATCTACCTAAGTTTTAAGAACTTGCATAAATTTGTCAATATTTATAGTGAGTTTATTCTTATTAGCTTTAGTTTTAGAACATACTTACTCATTTTACGGCCAACATTATTATGTTCTGATATTATGTATCACCAAACTGTGAACTGGAGAAAAGAGGTCCAAGTGACTTATAAAATGACGAATGGATTTTGGTCGTGTTTAACATGTCTACCTTAATTTTATCAAATTAAGTAAGGCATGGGTGTTTCCGTCTTACCTAAATGACTAAAATTTATTATGTTTCAGATATCGCTACCTCAAGAGAAAAGACGCAACGCCACTGCTCTCTACAACCCCATGTCAGTTAAGATGCTTGCCGAAAAGTACAAGAGGTATATAGTAAATCAGATTTTTTAAATATTGATATTATATGGCGGAAATGTGAAAACAGCGCGACTAGTCTAATTCAGCTATTTCCATAGCATTATGACTAATGGTAAAATGATATGGGGAAGGCTGCTGATATTGAATGTATGTTCTTTATGTAAAAGAGGCTATTCTATCAATATACGAACTTGGTTCTAGAGACACAATGCGAGAAATGTATATCCTCACCATTGCTTCTGGATTTATTTTTGCAAATATAATGTATGCGATTTATTCAAATAGTTCCAGGACTACCTCGTAATAAATTATTTAATGATGGCCAAAAAAAACACATTATCATGTTAGTTTTCAACATGTTTCCCTATCCTCACCAAACACTCGCGAGACCGGTTGTAGGTAGGTACTTTAGTACGCTTTGAAGAAATCTTCGACTGGAATGTTGTTCAAAACCGCCGTCACATTCGCTTTAATCGATGATACATCCTCAAAATGCTTCCCCTTGAGAGCGGTTTCGAGTTTAGGGGATCATAAAGTCTACTGGGGCTAAGTTAAGTGAAAATGGGGTATGTTAAAAGACCAAAACCCGTAATTTGTCCAAAAACTAACGCACAAGAATGTTGGTGAGGGACGGCACATTGTCGCATAGAAGACACAAATCATTAAAGTCGTAACCTTAGGGTGGGATACGCAAGCGTGCGGTATTCTTGCGAGCGGGCCGAGCTTCTTAAGACTTCCACATAGGCCAGCGGGAAAGAGTTCCCGATGATTTTATACGTTATTATACCAAAACAAAGTATACCAAAGATGGGACCGAAACAAAGTATACCTAACTTCTCTTGTATCCAGGTTAGTACCAAAATGGCTAACCGTTCCCACTGCAAAGAAGCCCAGGCCAAACAATACTCTTCAGTATAGACTGAAATTTCTGATGATTAAATCCTGAAAAAAGTAAAAGTAAAAAAAAAGTAAAAGGTATTTATTTCCAATACAACCATACAATTGTGTAGGAATGACAGTAATTAATCTTAAACTAGTTACTCAATTTAGACAAGAGATGATATACAATATATAGTTTTAAACTTACCAATTTACAAAAACATAGACTATATGATAACAGTTTACAACAAAACAATTTACGGTAAATAATATGTATTAGATTAAATTTGTAGATACGATGCTATGTATTTTCAAAATATTTTAAGAAGTCGTTATGGGCATACATGTTGATTTTAAGCAGATAGACTCGGATGGATCTCTTGAAAATATCGATGTTTTTAATTGCTTTTAATCTTTCGGGCAATTTATTGAAAAGTTTGAGGCCTAAGTATCGACTAGTCGCCTGGAACTTGGCAGTACGTGCTACGAACGGTTGGAGATACAGGGTTTTATTCCTGGTGTCATGCCGATGTACTTCCTCGTGGGATATGGCCGAGCTCTTATTGCAATAGAATTCGCAAAGAGCTTCTTGAGCAAAAATCGCATATACGGTCAATATCCCTAGTTTTTGGAAGTGTTCACGACATGACTGCCGTGGACCAATACCTACTATCGCACGTATGGCTCTTTTCTGGAGAGTGAATACACTGTTGATGTGTGCTGCATTACCCCATAAAAGAATACCATAGCGCAGGTGTGACTCAACTAGCGCGTAATAGGCCGATATTACTTCAGTTCTCTCCAAACAATTTCTGATGCGTAATAGAGCATAGCAGGCTGACGAAAGTTTTGACTTAACATGCTCTATATGTAGATTCCATGACATCTTTGCATCCAGATGTAGTCCGAGGAATTTAACTGATTCCGCAAGTTCAACCGGGTAGTTAACTTTTATAGATGATGTCTTGTTATTAAAATTTAAAATAACAGTTTTAGACATATTTAGAGACATCTTGTTCGCATTAAACCAATCATCAAGTTCACCAAGAGATGTATTGAGATTGGCAGTGAGCGTATTTATGTTGTCAGCTTCAACTACAGCGCTAGTATCGTCTGCAAATTGGGTGACTTCACATTTAGATAGATTTGGACTCAGGTCATTTATGTAAATAATGAAAAGCAACGGTCCAAGAATTGAGCCTTGGGGTACTCCAATATTAACAGTAAGTATTTCGGAAGTTGCTACGGACTCGATTAGATCTCTGCCAATATTGGCTATTTCCACTTTTTGCATTCTGTTTTGCAGATAAGTCTTGAATAGGTTATTTGCCGTACCTCGGATGCCATAATAGTCTAATTTTGCAAGTAGAAGATCGGTTTGGACGCAATCAAAGACTCGACTGAGGTCACAAAAAATGGCAGCCGAATACCTTTTCATATTTAGACATGTATGTATTTGATTGCAACACTTCAACATTGCCTGTTGGGTCGATTTCTTTTTCATAAAACCAAATTGTGTGTTGCTCAAAATATTATTTTTCTTCAAAAACTCGCGTATCCTGACTTCTATTATTTTTTCTAGAACCTTAGAGAATACGGTCAATAAAGATATGGGTCGATAGTTTTCGATATTATGTATATCACCTTTTTTAAAGACCGGTACTATTTTTGCCATTTTATAGCATTCAGGGAAGACACCATTACTTAACGACATATTAAATAATATACTGAGGGGTTTAGATAAAATATCACTGGATTTCTTTAGTATATCAACTGGAAAATTGTCTATCCCAGTGGATTTTTTATTTTTCAATGAGTTTATAAATTTGGCTATTTCCATCTCAGATGTGGGTTTCAGGAATATCGAATTATAATTTTTTTTCATTAATTTCAACTTTTCATATGCTGTTGTAATTGGGGTCTGAATTGCAGATGCCAGACTTAAAGGTTTATTGATAAAGAAGTTATTGAATACGTTGTTCAAAACCAGAGCATTTGTTTCGAGTTTTTTATTTATTTCAATGGATAATGATGCGCTAAATCCTTTTCTCAATTTTCCGGTTTCATCGTTTATAATGGACCATGCTGTTTTTACTTTATTTCGTGAGGAAAATATTTTTTGAGAGTAGAATTTTCTTTTAGCTGCGCGAATATCATTTCTTAACCTCGAATACATTTTATTGAAGAGTTTTCGATATAAAGGGTCATATTTGAACATTTTGTTTTTCAATGTGTTTCTCTTCAACCTACAGCGATATACAAGAACTGGAGTAATCCATTGCTTGTTGGTAGGTTGTAGGTAGGCACAAAAATGTAGCTTTCAATAATAAAATAAATGCTTTGTTTGGAATTGGATTAAAAGTGCCAAAAGAGTGGTATGACTGTATTTATTTCAGAAAGAAATAAAAACAGGAAACCAAAAAAAACCTCTTAAAAATGATGAGGATAGATTGTTGAAGTTCGTACCTCCACATTATTGACCTCCACATCCACCAATGCTACCTCTACATCATTGCTGGCAATCAACATTATAAGTTTACTTGGAATACTTAAATATGTCTAAAGCCTACAACCCGCTTTTTAAAACCACTTTTTACCTTTGTTATACATAGTTATAAAGGAAAAAAACATTGTATTCGAACGTCCAAAGAAAGGCAGATGTGATATTTGTTTCGGGTATGAAAATAAAAATATTGGCAAAGAAAAAAAAAGGCCAGAAGAAGAAAGACAAAGCTCATGCGGCTAAAGGGAAGACAAGAAAGCCAATATATATGTTACAAAATATATTTTTTTACAATGATAAAGAAAGGTTTTCTATATCTAAAAACTATACTTGGTTCATTGACTCCGTACAATAAAAAAGACACACTTTCTTTCACTTATTGAAAAATTTATATTTTACAGTTGCGAGGTGTCAAATTTAGGCCGACAATATTGTAAATAGGATTTTGTAAAAAAAAAACCATAAAAAGAATAAGCAAAAATGTATGTCTTCTGGCCCAAAACTAATAGCTATACGTTAATATACTCGTATGTTGTTGAAAATATATTTACTTCGGCGGTTGAGCTCGAAACTTTGACCGTTTTTCAGAAAGAGCTTTTCCTATAGTACGTAAGCGCTTACATCAATACCTACCTACACACCCAACTTACTTTATGTTTTACTGGTATTTAGATGGACGCCATACAGCAGGATTTGTGTTAATTTTTTATTTGTTTACAGCATCCCATGGCTGGAATACTTCAATACTCTGCTGGCGCCGCACATTAAAGTAAACGAGGAGGAAATGACTATTGTCAACGTACCGATTTTCTTCTATGAATTAGAGGTGAGCGTTTTGAATATTTTATCTTTGGATCTTTGTCGGTTCTTCAAGATCTTGGCTATAATCCTATGAAGTCCTACAATCACGACGATGATCAATATCTATTTTATATAGTCCTTCCCTTTGCAGCTTTTATTGTAGACTGGTTGCATAGTTTACGAGGGCGGCTCAAAGCAGCATACATCGGTTAGAACTCCAATAATAATGTACCTATTCCATCCTGGTCCCTTTTCCCGAAAGTTACAAGTCATTGATTCCCTAGTAAATTTTCACTAATATGTAAACATTTGAAGTTACAGACGTTTTTATAAACAAAAGACACAAGTCTTTTGCCTCACCACCAGAAAATTTTTTCATCAACATATTATATGACGCCGATTTTTATTGATTCATGATTGACTCATCCACTTTCAAATTTTAGTTTTAGCCATCCTGACTTTTCAATCACACGTGTCGCACGGACACAACAGCCTTGTAGTATTTCTAACCCAGTATGGTTTCGCAGGTTCTACTTGCTGAGACTCCGAAACGCGTACAGGCAAATTACGTTATGTGGAGAGTGGCCGGAGCGTCAGTTTCTTACTTAAGCGAAGATATCAGAAAGCGTCAATTGGCTTATGGAACTGCAGTTTCCGGCAAGACCGAGAGGGAAAGCCGCTGGAAAGAATGCTCGGATACAGTCAGTGGAAGGTAATATAACGAAATATTTACAAATCATATTTTGAGATATGAAAATGGAGTTTTTGCTTTGGTCTCTACATAATTTCATACTTCTATAGATGTATTAATTTGTTTGCATCATTATGAGACTCATGTCATTTGTATTTTGTATAGAAAAAAAATCCCAAATGTGGTTGTTAATTATATATTATTTATTACAGTATGTCACTCGCCGTCGGCGCTCTATACATTAGGAAATACTTTAATGAGGAATCCAAGGAGAAGGCATTGGAAATGGTCAACGATATCAGGTAATGAAAAGTATAATAAATCCATAATACACAGAAAATAACGTTAAAAAGTATTAACAATCGAATAAAAGAATACTTAAAAATCAAAATATTACCATTTTTGCAGATTTCCGCCCAAAGAATTTTAAAAACCTCAAAGTAACGAACTCATTCATTGTTACCTTGCGAACGTCAATCGAAAACTACTTTAGAAACGTAGTTTTCGATTGACGTTTTAAAATCTAAGATGGCTGATGTGTCATCTCTTTTATTAGCAGAGATATTATACTATCTGTATACCTCCATAACAAATCAGATAAAAAAATATAGTTGATTTAATCCACGAAAAACATTTTTAAATAGGATTTAACTTTAGGATATCAATATGGCGTATTCCGAGGCCGCGGTACATACGCAGAAAAGCAGCACGCATGCGAATTGACATAATTTTGATATCATGCCTGCGTAAGAATTCAAAATCCGCAGGGAAGGACTTCAATAATTTATTTATTTCATTTATTTATTTTAGGTTATGTAATGTATTAATTCATATCTACAATTAAACAGGGATTACAATTTAACTTAAAATAATAAACCCACAGCAAGTTATGTCACGCTTATATGTGATGCTAGTCCCATGCCGCCCAACTAAGTAAGAACTTGTTCCAGGGCAGGTATTTTAAACATAGGTAAAATAAGGCCAAATATCATACATGTTTGTTTAAAGCAGAAACAAGTACATAAAAAGTTTTAAAAAAAGAATATAATTAGAATATCGCATATAAATAAAAGTTGCAATTTTTAAAAAAAAATAAAAAAGGCACAGAGAAAAAGTAATAATAAAATAAATAATTAAGAAATATATACAATAAAATAATAATAATAAAAATAATAATAATAGTCACAAAGAGGTAAACAGATAGAGCTAGATAGTGGATAGTCCTTGGTATATTATTGACGTTCCAGGCTCAAGCATCCACAAAACCAGGTTTTTCTTAAAAAGTACTAGGGCTGATTTTTATGCCTGCAGGTAGGTATAGGATATTATATAACTTAGGCCCAAGATAAATAAAATTTATTTTGCCAAATGACGTATTCCTTCGAGGAAACTGCAACTAGTCACTAATGGCACGCCTTGTGTGTTTAGTTTGTTGAGATTTAATTTTTCCCTTATGTACTAACCAGCTTAAAATCATTTTCTCATATAGCATGCGTACTTCTAGAACTTGCATTTCCTTAAATATGAGTTCAGATGGATGCGTGAATGGTTTTCGTAATATTATCTTTATCAACCCTTTTTGCGCGACAAGAAGTGGTTAAAGAATTGTTTTTGTACATCCTCCTAGTTTATGTACATAATCGCCCCTGAAAAATGAATTTTAGTCCCGAGCACAGTGTATGTATTCAAACTCGTACCTATTTGTCGTATAGAATGCAGTTCCGTGACATCCTGTCTAAAGTCGACTGGATGGATGACAAGACGAGGAAATTCGCTTTGGACAAGGCCGACTCGATGACCACCCACATTGCTTACCCTTCGGAACTGATGGACAACGCGAAATTGGAAGAATTCTATGAACCGGTAAAATTTGGTTTTATTTTTAGCAACAACTACCGTTATGTTAGTGACCTGCCATGGATTCATCGTTTTGTAAAATAGTTTTTTATTATTCAACTGAATAATGAAAAACTATTTTAACTCAAAAGTAGTATGGATAATGGCACTCTTCTTGTCTATTTGCAGAGGAATAAAATTTTCCGCCTTTTATGCGTCGACGCGTACTTCCAGATTTCTTGTTGTTTTGCTGCCTTGTCTCTTATCTATCATTGAGGCTATTTCTATTTCGATCTCAATTACTCATCGAAGTGAGGTCGGAAATGTATGCTCTTGCACTAGTCGACAAATATCCGGATTAACGGAGTTCATTTCCGACTCGATGCCTTCAATTCCGTAGCTGATGGGGAATAGTCAGAGGGACAATCTTACTCAATAGCCGAAGGAAATATGTAATCTATTACGAGATATTTTCTAGTAAATACTCCTATTATCATTACCACCCCGCCACACCCCAGTGCTAACAAAAGAGCATGTATTTGTTTAATATTACTGGGCAATGATATATCAGGCCACTCAGAAAGTTTTGAGAAAAAAAATAATATTTTGTTTACGAGACACTGGTCCGTTGTTATTAAGATTCAATATACGACTGTGTATGGGGTAAAAGATGAACATTCCAAATTCATAATTCCGTCGGCATTTTTTAGGAGCTAAATGGAAATATTGTTACATTCTAAAAAATAGACCTGCGTCGGAAACATTGTTAGGTTTCGCGTTAAGGAATCGCTTGTTAACTTCAAATGGCATTTGAGAATAGAAGCGCTTCCAAAGCAACCGTATACCATCGGTAGAATGAATTTAGGCGCGGTCAAAGAAAGAAGTGACCGCCCATCGACTGCTGCTACAGAAGAGAACGTACTGGCAGTAAAAAATATAATTGAAAGGAAAAGACGAATTACATATGGAGAAAGTCATCGCATATTGCAGCTTGAATCGAGAAGTGTGCATGACATTCTACATGGGCATCTTCTGTGGAGGATAGTTTCGCGCTAAGTACCGCACAATTCCTCCGAGGCTCAGATGCAAGGTCCTGTGGAACGGTGCCATGACATGATAGCTAAATTTGAAGCAGGTTCATCTCAATGCGTTAAAGACATTGTTACTGGTGCTGAATCTTGGACTTGTCAGTATGAACTATAATCGAAGCGCCAGTCGACCGTTTGTCCGTTTTAAAATGGACCAACGCTTACCACAGTGAAGAAAGCAACAAACGCAGGAAAGATTTTGATCGCAATTACCGTGTACCTACCATTGGTACAGTGGTACAATGGTACCCCGTCAAAGTGAAAACTTTGAAGGGGTATCTGGTGTCACTACATTTAGCAAAGTGAAGGGGTATTAACGCTGAATGATACGTTATCAAATACTTGCCAAAAGTTTTTATTGCTGTAAACAACAAGCGACCGAATACGGGCTTTCGGGGGTTGTTGCTTAACCGCGCACTCGGCAATCAAAACGTAGGACTTTCTGGACAGCACACCGGTGAAACTTATAGTCACCCTGCTTACAGTCCCGATTTGGCACCATATGTCTACTTTTTATTCCCCAACATAAAAAATGTGCATGTCAGTTCCGAAGCGCGACTGTAGTTTACTTTTTAAGTGAGATTGTCATTGAATATACAATGGTAAATAAAAGATTTTTTTTATTTAATGCCATTTGTCCATACCCATTATAACATTATAATTTCATGCTTTATTATTCGATTCGAATCGGACATACTGTCGCCATTTATCGAGCGGCCCTCGAAATACGTCGGTAAAACAGCCATCTGCCCCACATCACATCTAACATTTTTATTTGTACGTCATTTGTACATTCGTCGTTCTGGACTCCGGTATCAGCGGGTTAAAAAACAAAGCTCCCTATCTCTTTCTCGCGTACGCGCGAAAGAGACGCGCGCAGTCCTCGCTGCACAATTTTCGATCCACGTATTCGTTTCAAAATCAAATTTTTACTGACATAAAACGTAACGCTTTTTGTTAACGTCAAATTTTACTATTACAAATTCTCATACCGGGGCTTTAAATAAAATCGACTCTTAAGGAGTAAACTCCAAAACTCAACTGAAAGGAAAATGCCGTTTTTATCACCGGAAGATGCGCTACCTCCTTCAACAGGTGGAAGAGGTGTCTGTTACAGACTACAAGAAATGCTTAGAAAATGGTTTTAGACTCATGAAACTTTGTATAGGTGGTGAGTTTTCTTCAAAAGTTATGATAATAAAATTTTACTCATGCATTTTTTTTTTCATTTTCGCAACACTTTCTGATTTTTGCACGAATTCTGTATCCTCGCTAGCTCAGTCGGTAGAACATGAGATTCTTAATCGATTTGGGTTCGAGCCCTAACTGACGGCAGAAGGGAAGGTGAGACTAATTTGGGCGCCGTAAGAGACGGACTACAAAGCTATATAGTTGGGGAGATAGTATTTCTATTCGGTATTAATTTTCTCAGTTACCAAACGGCGATAGGATTATTCAGTAACTAATTCTAAGTAGCAGACATGCATTTTGTAAGGGGATTTTCCGATGGGTAGACCTGGAAAATGCCTTTGAATATACGAATGTACTGTTCTTTTTTTCCCACTAATGAGAATCGACCTACTGTCATATCGAATACAACATTGATCAAAAAAAAATAATCTGCCTGATCTATAGGTATGGCAAAGGCGTCTGGCACCTGAAAATCCTAACAAAATGGTGGCCCTTTTTACCAGACCTGAAAATTGGTCAGATGATACTTAACATTGTAACAATAACTTAATATGGCTGTGATTTGCGATCGACAAAGCCTTGCCAGACTCGTTTAATTCTCGCCATAGTGACACGCATTAAACGATGCTGACGCGCATTAAACGCATTACGCGCATGAAATACTGGCCACTACCATAAACTTCTGTAGAGTCTGGCGCGGCTTTAGTTATTATAAACATTAGCCAGATGTGTTTTTTTCGTGGAATTATAGGTTCAATTATTTTGTACCAAAATTTCAAGACTGAAAATAAGAGCAATGAGTTTGTATTTTTGTCTAATTTCTAAATCCCGACAGACGTATTCCGCGACTTTTTAGAGTAGCCAGACTTCTTTCAAATAATAATCAATGTGTATTATAAGTTTTAAACCTGTAGACATAAGGGCGACTTATCCGTAAATAACATCGATTTTTTCCGTTTTTGTAATTGTAAAAATGTTCCCGCCAAATTATGTAGCTCCGTTCAATTGTAAATAAGCCACAATGCTTTTTTTCTGAATTTAATGATCGACTCTACTGAATGGAAAAGATTTATAACGTGGGAAAAGGTACAATTCGAATGCACCTACCGCCACCCCATCGCATAATCCTCGCCAGACTCTGAATTTCTTGATTAGCATCAATAATAGACCAGATTTAATTAATTTTACAAACTGGAAAAATAGGCTCTAAAAATATGCACTACCTCCCCGACTATTGAGGGCATGATGCTCCTTTCCCGGCCAAGAAGGTGCGCCAGTGTTTCCGTCCTCGATCCCTCCTCACTCAGCGGATGTCACACAAATAGAATCACCAAAAAGGTCGACAATGATTTTCTCGCACTTCACATGGGGTTTCCTTAGCGAGGGGAGTTTGGTGATTAGATTTCAAGGTGAATAAACAGTTGGGATTAAACGGTAGGGCGACCTGATCACAATAATAGGTATTTATTTAAATTGTATTTTATCAAGATTTAAATGCTAATCGACCATTTGAAATTTTTAGCTCCAAATGTCGCCTGATAGGCTGATCGAATCTGTGCTGAATCTAACTCTCTTTGGAACTGAATATTCATTCGACCGCCTGCGAAAACCCGTTAACAAATCCGATTTTATAACTCATGGAAGACCAGCTGTCGTCAATGCGTTCTATTCGTCCATTGAAAATAGTATTCGTAAGTGCACAATTCTCTATGTACTATTTTTAAAAATAATTAATGCAAAAAAAATATTTTGTGCCATGTTCACCCATAGTATTATAACATGAAGATGGATTACGGTATATATAAATTCGGTAATTATTTATGAGGTAGCCATTTTATAAAAAAAAAATACGTGTGGCACTCGGGGACTGCCGCGGTAAAGCTATTGCATAGCATTTTTAACAACTTATGCAATTATAATTATTTATCTATTTTATTTATTTTATTTTTTCTGATATCAGATAACTGCGCTCCATCGAAAAACGTTGAAATTATTCCGAATCATTTGCGGCTGCGTTAGCAAATGATTCGGAATAATAATTTAAACGTCTTCCGATAGAGCGCCGCGCACGAATTTTTTATTCGATAAAGCAAAAAAACCGGATTATTCGAGAAAAATCGTAGATAAAAAGATAGATAATTCAATTATCTTTAAAATGGTGAAGGTTTCATAATAATACGCCAGATAGTATTTGCGTAGTAGTCGGTTTTGTGTTCGGTTAGACCTAATTTCACAAATTAATTACACTATGTAATATAAAGAAAATCTAAAATATTCAAAGCTAAGAATATTAGGAAAATGTTCTTGTTTAATATATATTTTTTTGGAATCGTAAGCAGTACTCGTTTAGACGTTATTATCAGTTTAAAATCATTAATTTTCGTTAAGAAATTTCTTCATTCGGTCGCCGCGCTGGCCTAGGCCCGCGATAAAAGCTATGCAATAGCTTAAAAGACTATAAATCTTGTATAAAAAACATATTGATATTTCATTAATCGCAATATTATCTAGGTAGTCTTGCCATTTTATTAGGTGTTGGTATGAATATTAGGTGTTGTTTATTAGCCTCTGCTGTAAAACTATCGTCGACAGGAATCAATTAATGCTTTGCGTTAGCTGTAATGCCAGGCCTCAAGAAGCTGTATTGGACAATACCCAGACAGTACTCTCTATTCCAAAATAACGCAAATTTCCGAATTGATCGAATTACAATTAATATAAAATTATTTGATTTAGACATTCCAACTCAAACCGAAGTTATCCAAGTTTAATATGGCGAATATAAAAAATTCTCAATTATACAGATAAGGATCTAATATAGACATTCTCACTACAGAATTCCCGGCTGGTATCCTTCAAGGAACATTCTTTAATGCTAAGCGTCCTCAATATATGAACTACGGAGCTATCGGATTTGTCATCGGACACGAAATCACCCACGGTTTCGACGATCAGGTAACCTTGCGATTCTTAACTAATTTATTTTACATTTATTAATTCAAAAAACTACCGAGGCCTATTGCTGGATTTGACAATAATATATTTTAATCCTTATAATTCTACATAGACTTTGCATTTCTATTTTAATCTGTTATTCTCCCTGGTTATTAAAACATAAAATCATATTTTTATTATTTGTATAATATGTAAATTATATTGACTATTAAATTACAGTTATGACATTTATCATGATAGTTATGTTTAAATTATTGTTTTTTTAGCATTTCATTTTGTGACGCATTCAAGTATAAGAATGCCTATGAATTATAGTAGTCCTTTGCATTTTATTGTATTCTAAAAGTGAAATAAAACTATGAGTAATAAATAAGTAGTAAAAATCGACACTAGGTATAATAAAAAAAATAAAACTACATGAATTTGGAAGTACCCAACGTTTCCGGGATGTTACAACTCCCGCTCCAGCGGTTTTATGCTTGTCCTGTTGTGAAACGGCGCGGCGGTTGTTACATCGCCGAAACGTTGGGTGCTACCAAATTGACGCGGTATATTCCATTTAATTTTTTTGATAATGTTAAACTGCCGCAATAGCCTTTGTTTAAAACAGAAGTATTAAAAAGATGTGTTAAAAAGGGAGACTCCTCGTTAATTAAAAAAAATGTAAAAATCACACAATAACAAACGTTGTTTTTGTTAAAATATACTAATATCTAATTGAGAGCCTTTTAGTTTTTAAACTCTCAAAAAATGATTGGTTTATTGTTTTTTGTCGTCATTTGTTTTACCATATACCGACGTTTACAATGATATAGATACGTGATCATAAAGGGATAGTTATAATAATGTTTTTATCTTGTCATGACTTTTCAATTTTGTATTGTTTATGCATAATTTGTGTAGCCGTAGAGGGCCGGAGTAACATCCTAATCGGCAACATAGTAGCCGCAACTCGCAAGCCTCTTTGAGTCGCTGATTTGAGGTCAGATAAAGTAAATCCTAAATTGTGAATATTTGTCTAATCTGGAAACACTGGAAACCTAAATCTGCTATGGTTATCATATTTCGACTTTCGAGGGACCAAAAAGTGTTCTGCTGCCTATAGCTGTTCTAATTTTTAGTTTTATTACATAGTCGTCGTCAACTATATATTTTTCGACCCGCCCTAGAATCTGTGTACTTTATCGTCTCTTGATTTCTATTTAAAGTCATTTATATAATTTTTACTAGGGCCGACAATTCGACAAAGAAGGAAACCTTGTCAACTGGTGGGAGGAAAAAACCAAGCTCAGCTATCTCGAAAAGGCATCGTGCATAATCGATCAGTACTCGAATTATACTGCTAAGGAGGTCAACTTGACGGTAATTTTTATATTTATTATACATATTAAACCTTTTTAAACGTCGAACATAACTTTACTCCCGGACTGTTCGTAATATACCATTTAGTGTACAGGAGGCACACGGAATATTCCCACAGGAAATAGACGAATCAAACATTCATTTCCAATTATTGCTTGGCTAACATTTTGTTTTATAATTTATACCAAGTTATTTTAGATATAGAGAAAATGCTGGATTGCTGGTTGTTTGAATCTTTCGATTATCTTGATCCCTTTCTCATGTTTCCCGTATGCTAGAAAGAGGCAATGATATGATCCGATATAAGAATTTTACTTTTTACGATGTGCAACACAGTAACCATTTTTTTTACCTCGAATCACCCTAGAATAAAATGTGGTGCCTAAAGTGAACGATTCATCTAACATCAATATTTCCACATTAGAAGTTAAAATACTTCGGTGTTTTACTTTTACAACGATATTTCTTCGGTTTAATCTTCATATTTAATATTAATTCTTTATAAAAATCAAGCCAACAACCTGACAATGTTCTAGTGATGGGTAATTTCTGTCCCCTAGTTAAATATTATTCCAGAGTCTACTCGATTAGTAAAGAGCAGATCCGGAAGAGCGAGTTCTACTCCGAATTTGAACCAGTTATGCCATTCTGAAGAGCAGGCTACTTTCTTTGGCTACACAACTCTACCGTGTTGACATGAAAGTCGATTCCGAGGAGCTATTTGCTAGAACCCTATACGATACAAAAGTCTTATCTGGACTAGCGATGACGACTCACTCGTTTCACCCTACAGTGGCATAATTAATACTGACGTTTCCACATTTCTCTGCGTTAGGATCCGGTGCAATTGTGATACTGTTATGACATTACGTAAAATGGCGTTACGTCTAATCAAAAATTGGACGACACATCGCTTTATTACTTAAAAGTAGTGTAATATACAGCCCAACAATCACAAAAACCATATAAGAAGTGTCGAATATAGCTTTAAGCTGAATAAAAGTCATGTAAAGGCGATCAGATTAACACTCAGTTATGTAAAGGTGTCATTTAAAGCAATTTGGCTTATATTACCTTTGAGTCATATAAATTTGTCGTATAAAGCCTTTTAGTTGAATAAAGGTGATATAATCGATATAAAGCATACTAATTTATAACCAATTGATAACTAACAGCTGTATAGTAGTCGAATAAATAACCTTTATAGAACAAGAAAAACAAAAGCTACTACATTACCCTTACTCCACCAAAGGCTGTATAATGGTTACAAGGCCCACCCTTATACAGCTTATATTGTTGTCCTAGGACCTATCTTGAGCAGCTTATAGTTTCATAAATGATACAATAAAGTTGCAAATGCCATACAAACAAAGCAGCCATTTTTTTTTAAATCTTTATAAACTACTTTTTTTGCATTATATTTTTAAATGCATTTTAAGTCATAAAATACACATGTTATAGGTAAATCCTATTTCAAAGTGTGTGAACAATACCCATCAAGTAAAGTGTTCTTTTTCACTGCGAAAAATAAAATTAATTAAAAAAAAATACGTGTGGCACTCGGGGACTGCCGCGGTAAAGCTATTGCATAGCATTTTTAACAACTTATGCAATTATAATTATTTATTAAGCTATTGCATAGCTTTTATCGCTGGCCTAGGCCAGCGCGGCGACCGAATGAAGAAATTTCTTAACGAAAATTAATGATTTTAAACTGATAATTACGTCTAAACGAGTACTGCTTACGATTCGAAAAAAATATATGTTAAACAAGAACATTTTCCTAATATTCTTAGCTTTGAATATTTTAAATTTTGTTTATATTACATAGTGTAATTAATTTGTGAAATTAGGTCTAACCGAACACAAAAACGACTACTACGCAAATACTATCTGGCGTATTATTATGAAACCTGCACCATTTTAAAGGTAATTTAATTATTATCTACGATTTTTTTCGAATAACAGATTTTTCGATATCAGATAACTGCGCTCTATCGGAAAACGTTGAATTTATTCCAAATCATTTGCGGCTGCGGGAGCAAATGATTAGGAATAATTTAAACGTCTACCGATAGAGCGCCGCTTACGATTTTTTTATTCGATAAAGCAAAAAAACCGGATTATTCGAAAAAAATCGTAGATAAAATGATAGATAATTACATTATCTTTAAAATGGTGCAGGTTTCATAATAATACGCCAGATAGTATTTGCGTAGTAGTCGTTTTTGTGTTCGGTTAGACCTAATTTCACAAATTAATTACACCATGTAATATAAACAAAATATAAAATATTCAAACCTAAGAATATTAGGAAAATGTTCCCTTTTAACATATATTTTTTTAGAATCGTAAGCAGTACTCGTTTAGACGTAATTATCAGTTTAAAATCATTAATTTTCGTTAAGAAATTTCTTCATTCGGTCGCCGCTCTGGCCTAGGCTCGCGATAAAAGCTATGCAATAGCTTAAAAAAACTTTAAACCATAATATAATTATGACTCAAAATTGAGTAAAAATATTAATATTTTGAAGGCACGTTAAAATTTCGTTAGACATGTTACTTAAAATTGTCGATGAAATGATGTCCGCAGGAGAATTTGGTGTACAATACAATACAATAATATTAAAGTCACTACAATACAATAATATTAAAGTCAATAAAATGCAATATATTAGTAGCCATTAGAAATTCTACGTTTGCGATGGCAATTGATCATGCAGCTTCCTTTCGTTACCAGTCTATATCATTTTAAGGCAAAACCCAACTAGAAGTTGTAATAAAATATCAATTGGAGACACTTTTACAACCGCTGGCTATATAAGGGTGGCTTATACCACCAAAGGTAGCCGTTACGACCGCTATTCAGCCACTATTCAGCTAAAAGCCGTATAAGATGCTCCTAATCCGGTCATATAGCAGTCATATAAACGTTTATATGACTGCTATATGACCAGTTCTTGTGACTAAAAGCTGTAGCGATAACGTTGCCGTGACTGTTATATAGCCAATTTGTACTACTTGAGAGATTTACGTGTGAAATTAGTATAGCAATTTTCGTGTCACCATTAGGACTGGTAAAATAATTTTTCATTGGGTAGAACTTTGGGGATGCGTAAGGCGCAAATTGGAAACGTGCTACGTTCATTTGGATAGGTCTACGCCTAATTGTGATTATAATGATGGTACAATCTAATAATTATGTTTTATTATAGCTCAATGGCGTGAATACACAAGGAGAAAACATCGCTGATAACGGTGGCATTAAAGAAGCCTACTTGGCATACAACTCTTATATGACACGACACGGTGCTGAAAGACGCTTGCCCGGTTTAGATTTATCTCCGCAACAGGTTAGTGTTAATATATCCGATGTTATGTATAAAATCATTGTTTTTTATATCAATTTCGGGAATCACTAGTGAATATGAATCTTCAGAGTGTCACAAATCATTTTATATACGTTTCTTACGTTGCGTAGTATCAATATACCGTTTAAAAACCACTCAAACCATAAACCAAAAACCTCCAACGTACAAAACAGATGTCTGTTCCCTCGGTCGGTCAGTAGAGACCTGTGAAATATTGAAAAATTATTTTCGCAGTCGGTACACAGCACGAGGTCAAATGATGTTTTCGAATCTCGTATGCAAGACTATCGCTCCATAATAATAACCATTTACATCAAAACTAGCTTAAAGTATGAGTGTAAATAACTGAAAACACAACCTTCGGTTTTTACTCAAAAAAAAAGCTCTCGATAGCCCTCTCGAGCCCAACTCACATCTTCTAAAACATGTGACTATTTTTAGGGGAGCTTCTATATTAGATATATATATTAGATTTATTTATGAAATAAAAAAACAAAAAACAATTTCTTTTTCACAAAAAAGTAACTGCCTAATATGTTCAGTATTATGAACAACTTTTTCCAAGTAACCATGGCAAAATTAATTTCCCCCACCGTCGCGTCGTTGTCGCAAAAACTACGCAGGTATACATTAAACAGCTGATTTTGTAACTGCTAATTTTGAATATTAATATCTCTGAAATAAAATTTAATTTTGGCTTGGTTACTAGGCAACTGTTATTTCAAATATTGAACAATTAAGCAGGTATTTTTAGTGAAAAAACAAACTGAGAAAAAAAACATTTTTTGGATAATTATAATCTATATCTGATATAGAGGTTCCCCTAAAAATATTAGGCACAACTTATTATACATGGCCAAATAAATTGCTATTAGTTTAGCCAGACAATACTATCATCACCACCAGCACAATGCTATGTCGCCGGGGCAGAAGGGTTGCCAACATGTATTAATACATCGAGCAATATAATCTATACTAATATTATAAAGAGGTAAAGTTTGTGACGTTGTAGGAAGTAATCTCTGGATCTACTGAACCGATTTCGATAATTCTTTTACTAATAGAAAGCCACGTTATTTGTGAGTGTCATTGGCTTTATATTAATCCGAAAAATGAAAAGACTTTTTCGTGGTAGTCGGACTTGCAAAATTAAGTCGGAGAATAAGCGGTCGAACGAAAACGTTTCTAACTAACGCTGCTTTAACGATGAGAGATAAGCTTGATAATGCCTATAAAAAAGTCAGCGACAGCATATGTCTAACTTTTATATTTAAGTCACAAAAAGTAGTATTTTATATTAAAACAATAATTTAAATCGTTAGGTCTTGTTTATTGGTAATATAATCAACAATTATGGATTCTTATCAAAATAAGTAAATTCATCGTCTCAAATTTTTAATTGAAAATAAAATACTCTCAGACAATCAGTTCGGTTTTAGGGAAGGTTTAGGGACAACAGACGCTATAGCTGCCTTAACAGAATTTATAGTCGAAACGGTGGATAAAGGAGACAAGTGCCTAGGAGTTTTCCTTGACCTTGCAAAGGCTTTTGACTCCGTTCCTCATAATATATTATTATGCAAACTGAGCAGTGTAGGAATTAACTATACAAGTCTTAAGTGGTTTGATAGTTACCTATCCAACAGGGTACAAAGTGTCACCATCCAGGGCCTCCAGAGTAAAAGCCAGCATCTCACGTATGGTGTGCCACAGGGTAGCGTTTTGGGACCCATTTTATTCCTCGTCTACATAAATGACCTATGTCAGTTACCAGTAGGTAAAATCATCACGTATGCCGATGACACTGTTATACTATTCAAGGGTTCAAACTGGGATTACACATTTGAGAAAGCAAACGAGGGCATGGAAATTGTTAAAAATTGGCTAGGAAACTTTATGTTGACGCTTAATGTTGGCAAAACCAAATACATGCCATTTAGTATAACAACCAGAGGTCAACCCACTACTAATAAAACTATTGTAATACACGAATGCGATAGCATAGAGTCTTGTAACTGTCAGCCTCTACAAAGAGAAATATCTTGGAAATATCTAGGCATCACTCTAGATTGCTTTCTCCGTTGGGATTCTCATATACATAACGTGGCTACGAAGGTGCGAATCCTTGGATATGTTTTCAAAGAACTGAGGAATATTCTGGATTCCAAAACACTAAAAACTGTTTATTATGCTTTATGTGAATCGCTTATTACTTACGGCATAATTGGATGGGGTGGATGTGGTAAAACCCTGCTAGAGCCATTGCAAGTTGCGCAGAAATTTATATTAAAAATTATTCTACGTAGACCATATCGCCATCCCACTAATGAACTGTATAAGGAAGCTAAAGTTCTTGATTGTAGGCAACTTTTTCTAAAAACTTCCCTCTTAAGGCTATTTTTGGACAATAACTCAAATTTAGGAATAATTCAGAAAAAAGCTTAATAATACCCAGAAGGAAAACATCATTTGGTCAAAGACATTACTCTTTCATTGCGCCGAGATTTTACAATCTGATCAATATGGAAATAAAAATGAATTTGACATTTAGGGAATTCAAAAATAAATTAAAGAAATGGTTATCGAATCATGACAGACTAACCATACATCAAATTTTAGAAATAATAGTATAATAAAACTTAGGTGCACAAATTATTAACATATTTTTAAACTTATATGTTTAGTATTTTTTAACATTGAACTAACTACCAAAAATATTTTACTTTGACAATGAATTATACTTTTAGACTAGGTATTTTTATATTAAATCTTATATTACATATTAATCATAATATTAAATATTAATGACTGTTTCTTTCTTTTCTCACATATAACTTTATTTATATTTTTTAATCGAATTTTATATTATATTTATTGCCGATTTAATAATGGAATTTCATTTTATTTATTATATATTTTTAATATTTTTTTATTATTATTATTTTTTATTTTATTCTGAAGACCACATTTAGGGCAATTTAGTGTCATTAGCTTTTTACTAAAACTTGGACATTTGTAGGCAACCAAGCAATCAAGCAAACTTGATTGTAATATTGGAGTCCTGTCCACCCTAGAACGGGCTAGTCCCAGTTGGGTGACAGAAACAAATAAGCAAAAGGTTAAGGTTTCGCCATTCGGTTCCTGTTATTTTTGTAAGCTAATCAATGTTTTATAGTAATTAATTCTTAAATAAATAAATAAATAAATAAGTGTTTGAAACAAAAGACTTTTCCCTTTTACTGCATATAATTTCCCTTTTACTGCATAAATATTTAAAGTCATAATATGCTCACAAATAAGACACTCATAAGAAGACACTTACAAATAACGGTAATATAGTCAAATTGGCATACATACATATGCAGTAAAAATATAACCCTTCTTTCGGCAGTCAGGCAATAAATCATAGCACTCAGTACTAACCGAACCACACTCATAATTTCATCACAGGTAAAAAGTTTTACCGCCCAACGAAGTGGGCACGGGTCAGCTAGTACCAAATATAATAAATGATATTAGCGTGAGAGAAGTCGCTGACAAACGCTGTTCTAATGATCAATGTTAATTAATCTGGTAATTAAAAGAATTAAAACCTTTCTTAAATAACTTTCAGTTATTCTGGATGAGTGCAGCTAACACATGGTGCTCCGTGTATCGGCCCGAATCGATGAAACTGCGCATCATGACCGGCCTCCACTCCCCGGGCAGGTTCCGCGTGGTGGGCCCCCTCTCCAACATGGAAGACTTCGCCAGGGACTTCAACTGCCCGCTGGGATCACCCATGAACCCTGTCAAGAAATGTAAGGTGTGGTAAAGATATGCGGCGACGCCAACCAATGGAAACGTAACAAAAATAGCTTTTAACCGGACAATAAGAAGCGACGATGATGAAGAGCGTTCGCTTTGGAGCCGCGTATTTATGTAATTTAAGAGAAAAAAACTCAGCTGGCATACTCAATGATACTCAGCCATGTGTGTGCTATCGATGTATCTATTTGTATGACTGTGATTATTACGATTCGTACTTTATATATTCAGTAGTTTTCAAAATAGCTATGAACGTCTTATAATTATGTATTTAAAATAGTCATTAAACAATTATCTTAGTCACAATTTAAACGCATTTGATACTTATAATATATATCACACAATTTGTACCTATGTATGTACTTAATTACCGTTTGGCATATGAACAAAAAAAACGTTAATATCGTTGAAAGAGATATTGAAATGTATAGGTAAGTAAATGTAATTAAATGTGTTTTCTCTAGTTGTAATCCATATCTTGACAGGTCACAAAACTCAATTAATGGCTATACTATCGTCGGTCTCTTCGTTGAAATAATATACTATATGCTGACCCTAAGTAGGTAATTATTTTTGATATTTTAGTAAATTAGTCATTTAAATTCTACTTTGTGTTGTTAGTAGACGTGAAATGTGACAAATACTAAATAAACGTTAATACAACAAGGATGTGTTTCATTTCAAAACTATCAGCCTCCTATTACATTACTTTTAAGATTAAATACATGCTTATCCAATCGTCGGATAAAAGACTTCATCTTTGAGCTCATTGGACCTTAAAACGTGTGAATCCACACTGATATTTAAAAAACAAAATTTTTCATTATCAAAACACTTTATTCACCCCTACGGTAATACAGGAAAGTAAAAATGTAATATAGCGTTCTACAATAGGGGCGGTTCGATGTTGACAGTCTGTGGCGGCCATGTTGTTTTGGCGGCGTCTGTCAAATCTGTTGTTTAATATTCAGGCATTTATGCCAAATCACCATGGCAAGTTACACGATCGAGCAGCACGTTAAAACTTTATTATCGAAATGAGCGTTCGTTAGCTCATGGTTATCTTTCGCCGGGGTGGCGTGAATTGGCCACCAAGATCGTGCGATTCGATTCGGGTTTTTTGAAGTCGCAGGTCACCGCAATCGACCGATGCCCTCAAAGCCAACATAAGCATGAGCATGCGGCGGAGTAGTTAAAAATTGGATCTTTCGGACCCGTGCTACCGTGCGAAACCACAGCGGACATTCGAACGATGTCATCTATACTATCTATAATAATATTATATAGAATTAGAACTTACAAACATAACGTTTGTAAGTTTGTATGTAGGGGGTAATCTCCGAAACAACTCATCCGATTTCAAAAATTCTTTTACTAATGGAAAGCTCCATTACCGACGAGTCCTAGAGGTTATATTTTATTGTTATAAATATTGGTTTTCAATACAAAATTACGATACTTGTAAATCAAGTCGGAGAAAAATGAGTTTGTGAGTTGCTTTATCGGCGTGCCCTGACGAAACGGTTTGATATACCTATGAAAAACAATATCTGATGAAAACATCGGCCTCAAAAAGTCGGCGACAGCATATATCTAACTTTTATATTTAAGCTACAAAACTGCTTTATGTAAAAAAAGGGATTGCTAAAGACATTAGCATTAAAATAGGAGTCCTTATCAAAATAAATTAATCCATCATCACAGGAATTAAATAGAGATAGAGTTATCCATTTACTGTACGTTAATAGGTGGTATAGTTTGAGAGATATCATGAAATTAGTAACACATGCAAGGACCCCGAAATACTGAGCGGGCGGCGGCGGCTGCTGGCCAAGCGGCGCAAGTGGCGAGGAACAAGACGCGTACGTCTACGAGATAGGTAGCGTGCATGTGAGGGGGGACGTCTTGCACTATATATCTAAAGGTGCGTCTAAATAAGGCAAATAAATGCCATCCTACTTAAATTAACAAATCGATTCGAAACTTTACGCGAAGCGAAGCCGCGGGCAACAGCTAGTATTAAATAAATACATAATGACATACATTGGCCTTTCAAATAAAAAATGAATTTCGTTAATACCTTACACAGAGTGTGTTCTCTTGCACAGACTGTCAACATCGACCCGCCCTTATTGGAAAACCCTATTTTAACATAGGTATTATTCGTAAAAATGTTAATTAAAAGAGTTTCGGCGTAGCGACAATATTTCGCAAAAAAGTAGCAAAAATCGTAGACAAACTAGTCATAGTTTTAGGAATCTTTTTAAAATAATTGAGAGTGTCGTGAGGAAAAATTATTTCACCGTCAATTATTTTGAAGTACACCAACATTATAGCGAATCAATAGTTAAAAAGAAAACTATTAAATCCGACCTTGAAACGTAAATTGCTGGCGATAAAAGTTCTCCTTTGACGGACACCAATTAAGTTTGACTAATTGATGACCAGTTATTGTCAATTAAAAGAATGCATCGAAATTCACAGACTATTAAAGCTATAAATTCAGCGCCGCCCTGACTCGCCGACGATTCACGGCTATGATGGCGAAAGAAAAGAACATGGTCTACGAGTACATTAGCTTTCCTTTAACATTCGCAAAAGTCTTCGGGCTTTGGATAAGCTACGAGAGCAGCGCTTTCTACTTGTTTTATTTTTTATTTATCATGGCCACTCAATATTTTTTCGCTCTCTCTCAAGTGGTCTACACGTATTCAGTTTTGACTGATATACCTAAGTTCGCCGAAGCATCGTATCTGCTACTGACACAGGCAACACTATGCTACAAGATTTATGTATTTTTGGCCGATTTGAAATCTGTACGATCACTGATGGATACTATGCTGACGGAGAGTAGATTCCAAGCTGACGAGCCTGAGTATATAAAGTAAGTTCAAGTATGTAAAATAATTATAACGCCAGGCGCGCACTGCGGCGCGATGCATTGCGGTACGTTTACGCCGGACGGAAAAAGAACCGCATTTGTGTAGTCCACGCATTACAACGGAATTTTCGAACCTATTTGTCATTCTGTGTCTACGTAAGTTTCTGTCGGTAATCTACGGAATAATTTCGGCAGAGGGCGGAGTTCTCACTAGTATGAAAAAATCCATCCGGTGCGACGAATTTGTCGCTGCGGATTTTTCCGCAGCGAATCTGCAGTAATCTACAGAATTTAAATCGTGACCGATTTTTTTCCTACGTGCGCGCGCATTCATGTGATGCTATAGTGCACGGTAGGCGTTAGGCGTAAAGCGCTCATAGTTGCCAATATTTTTTTTGTTGTAAAAGCGTTGTGTTTTACACTGGGAGGGAGGGGGGTTGTTTTGCCAGCGGTTATGAGTGTAGTAGCCCCATCCTCCCTCTGCAATTTTCACTTCAGAAGCGAATATTTTGTTTTCCGGTTGTGACCTAACTAGTTCAATATTAGACAGCCTGACCAAATATTAGATACATTGGCAAAATGCACTTCCCGTGAGGGCGATATTTACATTATTATAAATTATAGTACATAATTATTATGCTGTTATTATACTACATATTATATATGGATGTAAATAAACATTTATTCCGCAGTATGTTCATGGCAAGAAACCCATGGAAGAAATTCGGTAAAAGTGCTCAAAAAAGCTTTTACCTACTTTAGAATCATAATAATCGCTATAAAGATATAGAATTAAAAATATTTCTTTAATATCAGAGTCAGAGTTAATCTTCAAAACCCTAAACGAACTGGAAACTTAGTGGCATAGTGGCTAGGTCGCAAGATCTTAAATTGTAAGGTTCCGGGTTCCATTCCTGTCTGTAACACCATTTTCCGTTGGAATAAAATTAACTGAATTGCATTTCGATTCTGTCGTTATATTCAATAACAAGACACACACTTACGCACATATTACACGCACACCTGCATATAAACACTTCATAGTAAGGTTGCTTGTAAGAGTTAATAAACCCGCCCATTGAGACATTTCACAATTAAGAGCAGAAACAAATCTATCAAAGTTTGCTAGTTTTTTTTGCCAATTTTCGTTAAAAAATGACTAAAACTGATGAATTTTGAAAATTTCCAACTTGTTTAGAGGATTTATAAACTTTATGACTTATAAATTGATACTGGAATATATTATTGTTAAAATCGAAATATGAAAATATATTGTCTAAGTATTTATGATATTTGTCTGAGTATTTCTCATACGATTTAGAATCTTATTAAATAAAACTTTCGTCACACAAAACTTTAGACCTTTATCTAACTATTCGCATAACATTTGTAGTTATTTTAATTTGGGGTTGTGTTTAATCTATGTACGAGTTATCCAGTTTATCTATGTACGAGTTTGTTTGTACGAGTGTGTTTAATCTATGTACGAGTTTCCTGAGTTATCCAGTATTCACTTTTTCCATATTCGCATTGGTTCTGGTTGTAAATATTATTGCAAATATCATATATTTCTATTTTTCTATCTAAGATTCTATTATTAAACCAATGTCGCAGGCAATTTTTTTAATTTTTTAATTTTTTTTATTGTTACATCTTGGTAGAGAGTTAACAGTGTGATCGTACAGATATAATTGGTAACTATCTATATAAGCAATAAGGAAATGAACACAACCCATACGATTATTCTAGATAAAAGCCCAACTAGACCAAACAGCCTGTATCTGGGCATACGAAATACACTGCCTTTGTTTTTGAGTAGTACCTACTGACGTTTGAGTGGTACTGACTGATATACTACTTTTTATACTAACACTAAGATAATGGCATAATATAGTACACATATTAATACAAATATATATGATAAAGGGTTAGTTACATACATATATACACATGTACATATAAAACATACATACATATATACATATACACACACACATACATCTACATACACACACATTTTAAATTAGTGTATGAAGCAAATCTATTTCAGTCTTTGCACGACCTACTTCGTAAAGGAGCCATTTTTTTACGTTTATCTTAAATAGGTGTACATTTTTAACTGTTCTACATAAAGTATAAAAAAAATTTGGGGCGATAAAATACAACTGTCTTTGGGCAAAGGTTGTATGTACGTGAGGAATTACATAGTTCGTCCCTTCAGCCATTCTAGTTGGTCTTTTCTGCTGGCTTTGGGAACTTTTCTTTAAAGTCTTGTAAAAATATATTAGGCATTGTTTCACGAGCAACTAACGAATATCCCAAACACTTGCTTCGCTGAACAGCAGGTCATGGCGGGGATGTTTTCTGTAAGTCCTCCTCAGTAATAATTTCTGGGCTTACAAGTATATCTAGCAAAAGCGAAATATATATTTTTATAATTATTCACGTGATTATAAGTATAATTATGTCTTCAGTGCATATCTTTCAGTACTTGTAATATCTTTTTTCCGACAGATTAATGGAGGAACGTTCGACGAGATGCAAAAGACTCTTTCTTTTATTCGTTAATATGGCGACTACGACGATTTTTTTTTGGGCAATATTTCCGGTACTCGACAAAAAATCTGCAGGGAAAAGGGTGCTACCCTTCAAGGCATGGTATGTAAAATAGTTTTTACGTATGCGAGATAATAAGTACTCTCCATACATTTCTTTAAAAACCGGTCGCGTCCCCCCAAAACTTTTCCGGAAATTAGCCATGGATGTCATCTCGATTTAATTTAAAAACCGAATTTCAAGCGCGCGTCGCCGTAAATTTTGCCGTTAAAAATAAGACTTCAATACAGACTTAAATTTCGAACGCACGTCGCGCGATATCAAAACGCGTGACGCTGCAAATTTAAATATAAGATCCGCCATAGATTTGTATGGCAGTCTATAAATATTATTTAGGTCGCTTGTATATGTGATATTCCAACCAAAGTGTCACATGATTTCCAATATTTCGAGATTGAAGTATGACTAGCGCGCCCTCTAGAAGACCGATTTCAAACACAATCTTTTCAACTCTTGCCATGACGAAATGATGCGTTCATGCCAAATTTCAGCTCAATCGAATACACACACACACTTATGTTATAATCTTAATCGTCTCGGGGGGTGTCAAAATGTATATATAGGTTTAAATGTCGATTTTTTTTTGCGCGTTCACAATACTTTCCCTCCTCGTCGGTCGGTAGGCCGGTAAAGTAAAATCGGACATTCAAAAATTCTACCACATTAAATAAAATCGGCCGGCGGATGAACCCATTTGGGTTCTGTTACATAACCGCCTCAAGCGGCACGGTTCGTTTCTCGTTTGACATTTCTATGGAGGAATTTAAATATTATTACTGCAGCTTGTATATGAACTATGAACTTGATTTCGGCCCTACAATGTATCTGTGTACCAAATTTCAAGACTCTAAGTCCAATATTTCCAGATTGATATATAACCAGTGCGCCTCCTAATGTACCGTTTTCAACCAAAGAAAATTTCAACTCTTGCCCAGACCAAATGATGCCTGCATGCCAAATTTCAGGTCAATCGGATTAGACGTTGGGCGCCATTGTGGAGGAATACACACAGACAGCTTCAGTCTGGAAATGATCTTCATCGTCTCAGGAAGGCTCAACATACTCGTAGATATTTTCACAATACTTTCACTTCTGGTCAGTTGGTGGGCCAGGAAAGTAAAAGAGGCTTTTAACTATCATTGTTCTACATTTGTCGTAGAACAATGCTCTACATTGTTCTACAATCGATAGAATTAATACTTTTTTGTAAGCTGCCATTTAAAAAAATCTTGTTCAGTTTTTTTTCAAAATGGATAAAACTGAGGGTTTAAAAGGCGTAAGTAAAAGCTTGCGACTCGGTTGGGCCTTTGGTCAGTCTTCAAGCAATATATCCGGGAGCTGAGGAAGAAACAATATAGTTTTGTATATACATTAATTAAGTCTTAACCTATGGTTAAACGCGAACTATTAAAATATTTAGGCGAGTACCTGGTCGACGAGTCCTTGAACTCTACCAGAACATAAATAAATCGACGAAAAATAAATAGAACGGCGTTCACACATTCGGTCGAATAGGCAAATTTCACTATTGAAAGTAATAAAAATACCTCTTTCCCGTACATACTCGTATTATGTATCACTATCGACTTGTGGTCTCGAAACTAAGCGAAACTCAGTTCATAATGAGAAATATGTATGTACATAAATAAGACTCTTTCACAAACTTCGTCGAACATTCGGCTTGACGTTATAAGACAAAAGTGAAAAATATTGCCTTTAAAATACGTATAGCAAAAGAAAAGTCAAATACATATAGGATTTTTAACAAAATCAACGAAAATTTAATGCTACTTATGCAGCGCGTACATTCGTATCAAATGCCGAACGTGAGGTGATAATTAATTGATAATAATCATTGATAAAAATACCTGGACCGGAATTCTGAAGCGACGATGGGATATACAATTGTCGTCACTCGACGATATTTGCGATTCTCTGGAAGCGATTCGATTATCCTTGAATCATTAGAAGTAAGGCTAGGACATACGACAGCATGTGAGATGCCGTCTGGCCGATCAACGTCTGGCTGTTTTTCTGGTTCATGAAAAAAACTGCAATCGAATTCAATGACGTATCGTATCGCCACTTCAGAATTCCGCAACTGACCGCCCGCCACGTGAGGTGTTGCAATTTCGGAAAAAAGTTAACCAAGAAGAATATAACAAAGTTGTGCCATTTGCGGATTCGCTCCCATGTTCCCAGAGGCATCACAGTCCGAATTTCAGTTTATTGTTATTTTTTTTAAATTTCCAGGTATCCGATGTCGAAAGATACTACACCAAACTACGAAATACTTTACGTGTATCAGATTGTTGGAATACTAATCAGTGCTTATGTGAACGCTGCAGTTGATTTCATTGCTATATCGATGATGACCTTTGGACAGACGCAAATGGAAATTGTAAATTCCGAATTTCGCAAGGTAAAACGTTTTTGAATGGGACAGTCGTTGATTTTTATCCTAATTTGACAACCCAGTGGCGTGGATGGGGAGGGGGGGGGGGGTCAAGGTGGTATTCCGGACCCCCTCCCTTCTAGAGCCTCTGAAACTAGTAGGAGGAAGGCGAAAACATATTTTTTTTGGCGAATTCACGTTATTTTTAGCTGTTGCCCGGAGGGGTAGTAGCCTTTCTTTCGCCACTCGGGCAGCTATGATGACGTAATCTTTTAATCAGGGAGTCGAATGCAATACAGCGACCAGCGACAGCGTGGAGGGAAGTATGCATCTTACGGGTCCCTCGTCGTACCCGCCCGCTCAAATACCCGTGAATCCTTTAATTGAATAAGATCTGAAGTTTATTATACAATAAAACTATAATACACGACGAGAAACAGGGAATAAATCAATTCCAATCTACTGTAATAATCTTCTCGCAAGCGTTACTTCTTCAGGTCCATATCGCTCATGGTTGTACTGCTATACCGCAAACCAGCGCTGGATTGTTGTTTAGTTTTCGGTTAGCTACAGCAAGATTTTTTCTGTAGAAATCTACGCGAGCTCCTAAGCGCGTCTACACGTATACAAGACTACGCGGGATCATTTGATTTACTACATAGACGCGGGTTACACGTTCAATCTGGCATTATTTCAGTTCGTGACTTTGGTCAGACTGACGGGAGACTGATCGTTTACGCGCTGACTGATGGACTGAACTAATGGATTTTCATGAACTGATGCCAGACTGAACTTCTAACACCTGTCTTACACTTTTACTGCGTGCTTCGATATTGTTGGATCATTATAACTGAACTGAATCGAGGGTTTAGTTTCATTCAAAACCTCGATTACACCAAATGATATAGTGTAGTTTCGTAATTAGGCAACAAAGTTCTAGGTTTTTTTGGCACGACTCGTATCCTCACTATCGCTAATACACGTATTTATGTCAAGGCGTCGAGTGGACTTTATGTGCATTCTATAAGTTGCTATACCACTGCATGCTTCTGGGTGACCTGACATTAGAAATATAGCCCAGATAAAATTAGTGACTTTGTGCACTGACAAAAGCTGGCATACTTACAATACGAGCGATTGCGACTTAAATATAAGTAAGAAGGATATTAATTTTTCTAGATCTACAAATATTTTTACCTCAAATATTCTTGGAATTTTCCGTTGATAGCTATTATATCATCAAATCAATTTCAGATTGTAATAACTCCGGATGATTTGGAAAATGATTTCGACTTGGAAAAGAATGACAAACCGGCGATTTCCACAAAAAATGGGCTCCGCAATTTCAATGAGAAAATTTATGATAGGATTTTGTTGTGTGTCCGCCGCCATCAATGTGCTCTCAAGTAAGTCGTATAATAAGTTGAATTTCTTGAATGACGTTTCTCTATGTAATACATCAATCAATAATTTCTAGACAAGTTTATTGGTTTTGGATGTTGACTTGTAGGATTTTGAGTCTCATATATTTCTTAATATATGACTGACATAAGACCTGAGAAAAATATCTGAAATGGGTGGACCCGCGAAAAAATAAGCGAGGTCACTTTTGCAAATATTAACCAATAAAAATTGAAGCGTCAGGCACCTATTTCACGTGCGTACGCGCCGGCTAACGGGCAGATACTAAGCGTTCGATCGCAGAGCTCACACAGTAAAACTATCTTTGCGCAGTGGCGGTGTAAGAGTGTTAATGTTAAAGTATTTTTAGCGTAACTCTCAAGCCGCTCCCACGTTTTAATTAATTGTAATTAATTTGAAATATAAATAAAAAATGTGGCTAAGCGCGACGCTAGAGAATTAACCAGCCAATATAATTAAATTACAATAAAACACGCTCACCGCTTACATTGTAAGTTTTCGAAATCAGTTTAAAGCCTGAATGTCCAAGGAATGAGCAACTTTTTTGAGTCTAAATTATAAATTGGTTCCTTATCAGTGGAATAGCTTAAAAACTTTTTTAAATTAGTGCTTATGTTTTTTCAAAAAAATCATGAAGCAAGAGTTCTTCAATATGGCCGTTCCCAGGTATGATGTCACCTTAAGGGCAGATACAGGTAAACCCGAAAACAATAATTTCCTAGTATTACTTTTGCAGCACTATCACGAACTATTTTCGCTTAATTTTATATATGTATTCGTAGACAAAGGTCCAAAGTGCATTTTGATTAGTCTGGTTTTGTAAAACTTAAAAACAATTAGATTTATGATTAAAAATCGAATTGAAATTTTCAAAAATACTTGCGCCAATATATATTTTTTCTCATTTAAAACAATTGTCCGCAAACGTAACTCAATTTAATTTAAAAGGTAAAAATCAGTAGATGAACGTTTTAAATGAATTGAAAACTCTCCCCTAGTGTACCTACAAGTTCTTCTATAAAACTCAACAAAATGTCATTATTTTTAGTTTTTTCGATTTTAATTTCTTTGGTGAATTTTACTAAAAAACTAATTTAATTCTTTTAGAGTATTCATAAACTTATCGACTCAGAAATTGACACAGGCATATTTTATTTTAAAATCGCATATTTAAAGTTATGTTTCCGTTTTAGTTCTTCTTTACTAATCTCATAAGATACAGAATGTTAATAATAAATAAAACTCAAACCAGATAAAACCTTCGATCATCCTCTAACGATTGAAAAAAAATTGGTTTGTTTTGATTATTCGATGTTTTGTTTCGGCGCTCCGCATAATATAGTCTCCCCTTGATAAAATTATTAATAAGTAACAAAAAAAATATTTCAGGTTCCTCAAGAAGGTTGAGAAGACGTTTCACAAAATGGCTGTCTCCCAAATGATCGCCAGCGTTCTAATTATATGTATCACCGGGCTTCAATTAGTAATCGTTAGTATTTTTACTTTCATTTACATTCTAGTCGTAGAGACTGTGATTAATTTATTGACCGAGCGGAGCGAGGTCAATAAATGATTAAATTGCAACAAACGCGTTGTTCAATTTTCTTTAAATTTGGCATGATAAATTCTTGAAGTCATTAAAAACGACGTAGGTGTAAGGAATTTTATCTTTTTATTCCGTTTCAAGGTGGTAGCCGTTTTAATGACGTGGAATAAAATAATATTTTAAAAGATACAGATGAACCCCGATTATCCGTCAGAGGTCAGAACCGAAGGAGTGACTGTTATGGGAAATAACGGATGGTAATGATATAGTGGTGGTGAATAATATACGGGCGGGGTGAATAAAATAATATATTGACTCATGGTATTTTTTCTGAATAGGTTTTAGACCTGTTGCACAAATATTTTATACGTTGGAATAAAAGGAGTGGAATTAAATAATATCTTTCAACATGTCATTATTTTAATATGTAACTACCTATGTTGATTATATTTTAACATTGAACTAATTAACAAAAATTCTTTAATTTTGTTGTTTTGACCATGAATTCTACTTATTTTGAATAGGTATAATTATGTGTAATTTTATATTACTTACCATATAATAAATATTATTGATTTTTATTTTTTTTATGACATTTTCTTTCTTTTCCTCGTTGTAACATTATTTTTCTCTTTATGTTTGTTGCAAGTCTATTTTATTTGTCACACGCTATTTAAAGAAATATTATTTTCCATTTAATGTCGATGTTATAATGCAATTGCGATTTTTGTTAGTTTTTAATGACCTCATTCAAATGCAATTTAGTTTTATGATCACTTTACTAAAACTTTTAAATAATTTATTGTAATATTTGAGCCCTGTCCACCCTAGAATGGGCTTGTCCCATTTGGGTGACAGCATCAAATAAATATAAGGTTAAGGTTTTGCTATTCAGCAACATCAATATTTTATAGTTTGAATCTTAAATAAATAAATAAAAATGATAGAGTGAAATTTCATAAATCATTTATATGCGGATGATAACATCCCGTTGACCCTAATCGGCCTAGTTCGGCAGCGAGTAATATTAACGATGACCTAGCAAGTTTAGCTGCCTGGTCAGATCGACATGGCTTGAAGATCAACCCGGCGACATCGCCCTTTCTCATAATCGACCATGCCTATATCTTATTCAATAAAAAAACCATGTATCTCATTTTCGGCTAGGCCTTCTCATTACTTACCTACACGCCAGATATAAAAGTACACTTAATGGGTTTCCTTCAATTTCCATGGATGGTTTGTAGATACCTTTCAACTGCTAGAAATCATAGAAACATCTGCTAGAAATTCGGGCATACTTTTTCACCCGAACCTACGATTCGAGCAACATGTCAGCAGGAGGGTGTAATGGTGCTTCGGCTGTGTCTACCCATGTAGAGGCCCTTAGGCCGTCGAAATCTCGGGACCCCTTTTGCTTTTTTCGGACCTTCCTTTAGGCCGTCTAACAGGCTGACGACGATATACAACTATATATAGTATAGAATAGACGTGTAAATAAACAAAACACGATCGCACCGGCAAGTGTGCCGTTAAACATTTCTGACAACGATAAAACCACTAACATATTTGGTTAACTTATCAATTCAAAATGGCGAATTTCCAAAACAATTTAAGGTGGCTAATGTAACTCCGATATATGAAGCTGGTGTCAGAACAGGTCCCAAAAATTACCGACCTATATCTGTGCTGAATACTTTAAGCAAAGTCATGGAAAAAATTGTAGCCAAGCAACTGACACACCATTTTGAACAAAACGGAATTCTATCAGACGGTCAGTACGGCTACCACGTCGAGGAACGTCTGAACCAATCTTGCTATCACGAAGTATGTGACAGAAAATATTGAGGCAAATAAGCGATGTCTGAGAATTTTTCTTGACCTGGCTAAAGCATTTGATACAGTTCAACATGACAAGCTATTAGAAAAGTTAACACAACTTGGTTTTGGTGACACCAAGATAAGTTGGTTTACTAGATACATTACGGGAAGATCACAAAAAGTGAAAAAAGTGATGGCTTGCCCTGCAACTACGGTGTTCCCCAGGGAAGTGCATTGGGGCCCTTTTCTCGTGTACATCAACAACTTTTGTCAACTGGAAATAACTGGCTCTGTTCTGTCATTTGCTGATGATACGGTGTTACTTTTCCAAGCAGACACGTGGGAGTTAGTATTCGGCCAGGCAGAGACTGGATTAAAAGCAGCCCATCAATGGCTAGACAAAAACTTGCTAACACTCAATAAGGGAAAGACGAACTATGTGACCTTTAGTATCGACAGGAGGCAGCAGCCATCGTCTGAATTGCAACTAATACTGCAAGAATGCAATTATGATAACTACTGCAACTGCCGCCCATTGGAAAAATATATGTCAAATAAGATACCTAGGAATCACTATTGACAATAACCTAAGATGGTATGACCACGTCGACATCACAGCGTCAAGAATGAGAAAACTAATGTATATCTTCAAAGATATTCGAAACGTCTTTGAAATATATGTCTTAAGACGATAAGATCTCTGCTAAAATACGGACAACTAGGCTGGGGAGGTATGGCTAGAAAAAATCTGGATCCTCTGATAAAGGCCCAAAAGGCTTTGATTAGGGTTATAGCTAGGAAGCCATACCGCTACTCCAGTGACCAACTCTACAGGGATTTTATGGTGTTGGATGCAAGACAGCTATATGTACGGCAGGTCTTGATATGCTACAGGAAATAACTCCAACGGGACAACGGCAAGTCGACCAGTAACGCCCATAGACACGACACAAGACATAAAGATATACATGTACAACCAAGAATAAGAACGACATTTGAAAAAAGACACTATATTTATCTAGCGAAAAAACTCCATAACATATTTACCTACCACGCAATTAGGCCAAGCTACAATCATTCAAAATGACGCTCACTACCAAAGACTGGTAACATTATGGTTGTTACACTCGATGAGGGGGCACTGTGAGTCGTTAGTAACTAACATTATTAAATAGGTGCACATATGATTTATATTACTTATTATTGTTATTATTATCTCATTGGCCCATATATATTATATCTCATTTAATTAATTTTTTTGTAATATATATACTATAATAGTTATACAATATACACTTGTAGGATATCCCAAGATTACAGAAATTACCTATACCCCCGACAGATGAACGTAGTACTAAATATCACCTCAATACAGGCTTTGCCTAGTGAGGTGATAAAATCCCGCCGAAGCCGCACTTTTAGTAAATATCCAGGGTTCTACATTTTGTGTGTACCACTAAATCATGTAAAATATATTATAGGAAATTTAATATTGTAATAAAATAAATAAATAAAAATAAGTAAATAAAATAAATAAAAAAGTAAAAAAGATTATGTCGTATAGCAAAGACGCGCATATAAACAAAATACGATCGCACAGGCTGGCAGCGGCCAGCTGTCGATAATATATAACAATTGTACTATTAGTCGCATAAAAAAGTTTATAGTTTTTCTTTTCCTTTTCTCCTTAGAATTTCTATTCAATTATTTTTTCTATTTGTTAGAAACAATTTAAATAATTATGATTGTAACGATCCCTTATCGTAGGGCCCCTAAAAGGCGCTGGGCACATAGGCCTGTGCCTACTCTGCCTATATATGTAGGTTACGTGAGTACTTCAGCGTCGAGTCCGCTAAATCATGTAAAACGCTTCTTGCGGTCAATGCTTTGATTTTATCTGTGTTAGACAAAGGCGAATATAGCCCATTCCTGTACAAGAAGTCGGAGCGCACTAGAATTCGTTTCAAAATCCTACACCGCCAAAAGTCATAGGACAAAGAAGACTTGCGCTTACAAAACTATATATATTTTTTAAACTTTTAGCTTTGTAAACAGTATACATCGCATGCCAGCATACATCGCATTAGAAAGGAAACTGCTTAAAAGGAAACTGGATCTCATGTTTACATATACCTACATCGTATCATTGAATATATAGGTGTTAGATTGATTGATTATTAGAATTCTATAGAACGTTCTTGCAACCCTATTGCGCTGGCAACATACACGTGTCGCTGATAGTATTGTCCGGTGAAACTAATAGCAATTAATTTGGCCATCTATAATGGCATCGATAATTACTGTTGTTTTTATAAAGCAACGATTGATTATAAATAAAATCAATAATTTAAACAATTATAACAATAATAAAATTTTATTAGCAGTACCATCTTTTACATTTTTATATAGGCTGATTACATCACAGAAATAATACGGAGAGATTAGAATGCCATCTGTTAGTTTAATTGAACATTAATGCGCGTCATTATTATGTTTTGAAACGTGAAACAAAATGAAAAATTGTAATTTTAAGTAAATAATTTTAAAATATTAAGAGAAATTTAAAAATTCGTTTGTTATTGTATATTTTTTTGAGATAGGACACTGTACAGGCACAATATACCAAACAGTAGGTTTACTCTCGAGCTACAGGGCTTTGCAAGAAAAGGTTGCGAGGAACGTGGACAGAGGGGTACGTCTCGACGAACGCCTTTGGTTAGCGTTACTCGCAGGTTGGAGAATTTTTCGAACGTTTGTAAAAGCGGCAGTATCATCTGGCGGGCATATCCGAGCCCTTGTGACTCGTGACGTATTCGATTCGATTTCGATTTTGTCATAAGAGAAGTTACTCTCTGGTATACTGTGGTAAAGGCGTGTTTAGAATGACATATATTGGGCTACTGAACGCAAAAGAAGACTAATCAATGTTTGGAAGTATTTATTTAGTGACAACCGTAAGGTGGTTGAATAAAATACAAGAAAATAGGCAAATATTGATTATAAAATTTGAATTTTTTTACCAAAAACATCTTTTTTTTTTTAAATTTGAAAATTTTATAGTTTTGAAAAATAGTTTTAAAAGAGTTGAGTGCGTTGCGCCATCTAGCGGTAGGTAAAATATCGCGAATTGCTAGATGGCGAAGCGCATTCAACGCTTGTCAAACTTTTATTTATCAGTCAAGTTTTGAAATTTACCAAAAAAATAAAATATGTATTTAAACTTGCTTATTTGCTTGTACTGATTCACCCACTTCAAGAATGCCACTCATTAATAACTCACCTGTAGATGCCATTTACAAGTTGCGTTTCGTAGTAAAATCCTAGCTGCCAAAACGTAGTACGACATTGAGTAATCTTATACTCTATATAATATAATGTGTTTTTTTCAGTTTGTCATTGGCCATTGTTGTAAACTGGGAATTTTTCTTTCTGGGGCAAACAATATGCTAGAAAAACTGACTTTCTTATGTAAATAATGTCCTATCTGAAATAAATTGGATATATGAGTGATCGCATGCTATAATAAATGTCTGAATATATGAACGCACCTGTTTTCTACATATAAATGTCCATGTAATTCGGACGTTTATGATTCATCAGTAGCACCCTAGTCATATACGATGCTATTGAAAGGGCGTGATTGGCAAATCACGTATATATTTCACTATATATTTATGTTGTATTTTAATTATGAAAAATCAAAATAATGTAATAGTAAATTAAATAAAGTCAAAATAAAATGGTCTTGATAAGATGTCCCAAAATATGTCGTGGTGCAAGCTTTCACCGTTATTTTAAGTTAGGTTTTTTTCCCTTTGTGGCTTTCGGTCACATGCGCCCTTTCTTATACGACTGCCCAACAAAAAAGGAGTGTAATATGTTCAGGGTTCATCTATGTATGTTTTACGTTTCTTTATTCCACCATAACTTCTTAATGCTTAAACCGATTTAGAAATGTGTGATATTTTTAGAATCGTTATGTCATCCCGAGTGTCATAAAGTACATTAACTGTCAATAACTGTCAATAAATTAATACAGATATATCGTGTTTAGTTTTTTCAAATGAAAGGTCCGATTCAGGAAATACACATGTATCTAAATGGATCATATAATAACCATGTATTATATGATACACATGTATCAACAGGATAAATAAATCATCAAAAATATTTCATAAAAACCTAACCTAACCTAACCTTAACTGTCCAAATATCAAGTTGTTGTCTAAATTTTAAGTGTACTCCTAATTTTAAGTATTTAATAGTTTTTAAGGTAGTTGTTGCACGTTTATTCTTTTGTGATCAAATAATTATTTTATTACGACAGTTGAATTTTTATTTTTTTATTTTTTTTGTTATAAAAATATTTTGTTTTTTGTAATAATCACAATATTGAACAAGCACGCACAAAATTAAACGTTCACCTTAGAACAGGTCCCGGCCTAGTTAGGTGGCGTTGTCACTGGACTTTGCTATGTATTCATTTTCTGCTATTTATCCAATGTTTAAAATATTTCTATGCATAGTTCCTAAGATAAAACTGTTTTAAATTATTCTTGAATTACTTAAATAAATAAAATAAAATAAATAAATAAATGTCCAAATGTTAATAAATTAATATAAATACATCGTGTTTAGTGTCAAATGGTACATTCCAGAAATATGCATGTATCTATATGGATAAATATATAAACCACAAATATTTTATAAAAAAACCTAACCTAACCTAAACTGTCCAAATATCAAGTAAGTAGTTGTCTAAATGTCCAAATGTCAATAAATTAACATAAATATATAGTGTTTAGTGTCAAATGAAATGTTTGATTAAGTACATTCCGGAAATATACATGTATCTATATGGATAAATACATAAATCACAAATATTTCATTGAATAAACCGAATAAAAATAATTATAAATACAATAGTTCACTTTCATTAACGGCATTAGTATTTTAAACAAATATATATTTACTTGTTGTTGTGACGACTTTAGACTGAAAACAGAGAAGAAGGTCATTTGGCGTTTTTAATTTATTTTGAATGATTTTAGATGAAGCCTGCGAGTTTAGAATTTGTTTCGATGATTCTTTACTTCATGGCTATGTTGATGCAAATATTCGTATATTGCTGGCAGGGAAATGAAGTTACCGTAACGGTAAAATACCTTTTTATTATTATTATATATATTAAGAATATCAATTAAATGACTAAATTATACAATGATACATTTCTAGAGTTTGGAATTGGTGGACGCGGCCTACACTTGTACGTGGTATGTATTGAACAGGAAAAACAACATGACTTTGTTTACATTTTTTGAGAGGCTCAGGAAGCCAATCATCATAAGAGCAGGAAATTTCTTTCCTTTATCTCTGCAAACTTTTGTCTCTGTGAGTATTATTTTATTTATTATTATGTATTACAGACAGGTAGCATAATTGCTGATAAGTCTGAATTTAATACTCATATGTCTGAAGTTTGTTTATGGTATTTTTAAAATATACGTCTAATCTATTTTTAAATATGTTGACACTACACGCTTTAACCACTTCATCAGGCAAAATGTTTCTCTGTTCTTCCGGTTGGCTAGGAAGTGTTTCTGGGATTGGTGTGGAAACGTGTTTTCTCCAGTTTTAAGTCGTGTCCTCGCAGATGATGCACATCATTCCGCTTAAATGTTGAATACAACTAGGAGCAAATATTTGTTGAGGATCTTATACATCTCAATGAGGTCACCCCTGATTCGATGATTTTTGGTTGGGAGCAGTTGTAATCTGCAGAGATTTTTTTGAATATTCCATCTTTTTAAAACCTATTGGCATTTTGGTCGCGCTGCGCTAGACTTTCTCGAGGAGATCCTCGCCTTTCAAAAAGTAAGGATTCCAGATATGGAATTCAATCTCTAACATTGGTCTAATATTGGTACCGTTAAAAAACAAAAGTTGAACTAATGCCCAAGTAGCACAAGTTAGATATATAACGGTCACGGCAACGTTATCGCTACAGCTTTTAGTCACAAGGACTGGTCATATAGCAGTCATATAAACGTTTATATAACGTCTATATCACCGTATGAGGAGCACTATATACGGCTTTTAGCTGAATAGTGGCTGAATAGCGGTCACATGACGGCTACCTTTGGTGGTATAAGAAAGCTAAATAAGCGATTAAAAAGTCCTTATAACGCTTGCTGTGGTACCCTTATATTATAGCCAGCGGCTATACAAGTGTCTCCAATTGATACTTTATTACAACTTATAGTCGGATAATGCCTTGGAATTTTATGGAATGGTAACAAAAGGAAGCTGCATGATCTTTGCCGTCGAAAACATAGAATTCCTAATGGCAAAAATATATTGTATTTTATTGACTCCAAAATGATTGTATTGTAGTTTATTACACCAAATTCTCTTGCGGACATCATTTCTTCGACAATGTTAAGTAACGTATCTAACCAAATTTTAACTCGCCTTCAAAATATGAATATTTTGACTCAATTTTTATTCATATGGATTATAGTTTTTTTGTAAATTAATGTTATTTTTCGCAGTAAAAGATAACACTTGCTGGGTATTGTTCACACACTTTGAAGTAGGATTTACCTAGAATACGTGTATTTTATGACTTAAAGTGTCTTTAAAAATATAATACAAATATTTTGGGTTATAAAGATTCGAGAAAATATGGCCGCTTTGCTTATATGGCAACTGCAACTTAAATACAACTTTTATAAAACTATAAGCTGCGTTAGTGAAATCCTAGTGACAACTTTACAGCTTTAACTCTTTGTAAATCAATTACTGCACTTCAATATGACTATACGCTTTATAAGGGTGGGTCTTGTAACCACTATACAGCCTTTAGTGAAGTAAGGGTAATGTAGTAGCTTTTGTTTTGTTTGTTCCATAAATGTTATTTATTCGACTACTATACAGCTGTTAGTTATAAAATGGTTATAAATTAGTATACTTTATTGCGATTATACCACATTTATTTGACTAAAAGGCTTTATACGACAAAATTATATGACTAAAAGGTAATATAAGCCAAATTGCTATAAATGATACCTTTAATACCTGAGAGTTAATCTGAACACCTTTACATGACTTTTAATCAGCTTAAAGCTATATTCGGCACTTCTTATATTTTGTGCTTATTGGGTGTGGCTCCTAAATCACTAATATAGAGTCGGTGTTATAATGGGCAGTTATAAATCAAATATATTTGAAAGAGGCTTCTGCTAACGCCCGCGCTAAAAAACATAATTGGATCTTCATTACCACTCAAATTTTGTAAAATGGCCTTATGCAAGACTTGTATATTACTAGATACAAAATATGTTTTTTTCTTTTTTAACGCTAAAAATATGCATAATCGTTTCACGAGGACATCTCTACCAGCACTTTCTGCAACATCTATAAGAATTTCTAACATCTATTGCGACCATTTTTAAGTGACGTAAATCGGTAAACTAGCAGCAACTGCAAATCTAATTGAATGCATATTGATGCTTTCAAAAATGTTTAACAATTAAAATATTTAGTATTTAGTTTAACACTGAAAAATCAAAGGTGGCGTTTAAAAACACTAGTAATATACTACTTATGAACTATTTATGACGATACACTCTCGTCACAGATTAGACATAAATAGTATAATGAATGACATTGTTGGAATTTCTTTTTTACTTATTTCTCTCAGACAGTTTTCATTGGATAACGCCACACGGTTGAATTATGATATAAAAGAATCACAGTCACCACTATATAATTGAATGACTATATTGTCGGTGTCGCTCTCACCCTTTTGTCACTTTATTATGATGCAAGTGATTAAAATCACTGATATACTACCAAATAGATACAAAGGACAGATATATGTATACTCAAGTATATATGTACTACTGCGTCCAAAGAGTAAGACATTTTTTTCGAAATCCTTATTTATTCTTCTAAATCTATTTCGTCGCCTTAAAAGTAATCTTCCTCGGATACAATACACGTACGTGTGCCAACGTTTTTCCAATTGTCGAAACAGTTGTTTGTCGATTTCCGGAACGGTCTTCAATGCTTTGTTCGATCCAGCTTGTATCTCCTCAATCGAGTCAAAGCGGTATCCCCGGAGCGGCCTTTTAAGGTTTTGAAAAAGCCAGAAGTCTCAAGTTGCTAAAACAGTCGAATACGGTGTTTGTGGAATGATACCGATAAGGATATGGATATCGATATTTTGACGAAATGGTCTCGAAGAACTAATGCAGTGTGAAATTGAGCCAATCGAGATTTGACACGTTTCAGACCAAAAACATCTTTTAAACTTGTAGCGAATGATCAATGCTAACAGCATCAGCGAGGCCCCTAATTATTTATCGACGGTCTATAAGCATCTAATCTTTGATTTGTTTGACGTGATTTGTTAACTGTTCTGTGATTTGTTAACTGTTATACCACTTGTAAACATTTCTTTCCGGCAAAGTCTGCTCACCAAAGGCTCTCTGCAACATCCTAAATGTTTCTGTACAAGAAATTTCATTTCACAAACAAAATTTAATGCAACTTCTTTGCTGCAAAATCAGATATTGTAAAGGTTTTTAACAATACTTATTGCTTAGTACATAACCAAGCGCAGCTCGAATAATAATGACCGGTATGATGCGAAATTTTACAAATATATCTGTCGCCATGATACCATCTTAGAAAAAAGTATATTTTTGATATTTGATACATGTGCGCCGTTTAAATTGAAAATTGGTTCTACTTCTTGGACACAGTATTATATGTTTGTTTGAACAGCTTTATTGCACACACAAAAGAGTACAATGTGGTGGGCCTATTGCCAAGTGGCAATATCTTCCGGCCATACCGCCAGGGTTATTATGACTACAGGTTTATGTGGGCAAAATGATGTATAAAAGGAGTCATAAATTAATACACTTAAGTAATCGTTATCATAAAGATTATAAAACAGTAATTAGTAACGTATCTCAACTAGATATCGAAGGGAGCAATGGAATATATGGATAAGCAAAGGAGGCGGGAGGGGAGGGGTATTCAGGAGTTGAGTAAATGTCTCTTTATAGATTTTTTAAACCCGCTCAGGTTTTCAAGTTGTCTTATGGCCAAAGGCACGAAATTCTAGATTCGGGCCGCCTCCACTGCGAAAGACATGGACACGAAAGTTTATGAATGCTGAGGTATAGCCAATAATAGATTTTCCTGAGAGCGCAATGTAAGGCCATGAGATGAAAGCGGAGAGAAGAGACTATACAAATAAGTAGGCCTGTTTGACTGTAACACAAGAGTAGGGCGAGTATGTGAAAATCTCGACGTCGTCTAATAGGAAGCCACTCTATTTGCCTGCGAAAGATCGAAATATGATCAAACTTCTTCAGAGTATAAACAAAGCGAATACAAGCGTTTTGAATCATTTCTAGCTTATCGAGTATTTCTTCATTCGCATCTAGGTAGGCCACATCAGCGTAGTTAATTATCGGTAAAAGAAAAGATTGTGCCATTTGGCGTTTAATACAAAAAGGTGAGAGATTATGAACCCGTTTAAAAGAATGGAGACTTGCAAAGACTCCACGACTGACCTCACTTACTTGAGGATGCCAAGATAAGTTTTTATCAATGAGCAGACCCAGGTCTTTCGTAGTACTGCTGTAAGGGACAACGATTTTGTCGATATTGATAGGAGGGAGATTATTTTTATACTTGGCAATGAGTGAGCGACTTCCGGTGACGATTGCTTGGGTTTTTGACGGATTAAAAAGCAGGCCATGGTGACGAGACCACACCGCTATCGAATTAAAATCGGAGTTTAATGCGGTTATAGCAATGGCCGCGTCCATAGAGCGAAACTAGCATAGAGTTGAACGTCGTCGGCATATAGGTAGTACTTACATGACAAATTTTCAGAGATGGAGATATTAAACAAGCAAAAAAGGAGAGGTGATAAAATTCACCTTGGGGCACACCGGCGATAATTTTCGCCCAGCTCGAGAGCAAGTTGTTGACCGATAGTCGTTGTTCGCGTCCGTGTAAGTAGGAATGAAACCAGAAAGTGACTGAAGGAGATAGGTTTAGATTATACAAGCAGGCTAAGAGCAGGTTAAAATCTACCGAGTTAAATGCCTTGCTGAAATCGAGGAGGATCAAGACCGTCAGCTGTCGGCGATCCATAGCAACTCGGAAATCCTCACTAATTTTAGTAACAGTGGTTTTAGTACGGTGGCTATAGCGGGAACCCGACTACAGAGGTATTTTGTGTTAAACGAGGAACTCGTTCAACTGAGAGAAGACAAATCGCTCAAGTAGTTTAGAAAGTGTAAGTGGTGGAATCGTGATCGGTTGAAAAACCTTGCAAGCTGAAGGATTAGAGCATTTAGATAGAGGAACAACGAAGGCACGCTTCCACTCAGCTGGAAAAGTGGCCGAAGTAAGGGAATGATTGATAATGTGTACTTTAATGATTGATAATGTGCGTAATTACTGACAATACCTCATTAGCCTTGATCAGTAGTAGTAGGGAAATATTTAGTACGTCGTTCCCGGTAGCTTTTGTTTTCACTTCACTCAGGAGTTTATCAACTTCTGCAGAGGTAATCGGGTTAAAGCCAAAAGCCGGCCAATGAGACCTCGGTTTCGTTTCTATGGATTTTGAAGTAGCCACCTTTAGCGCGGCGCTCATGGAAACCGTAGGAGTGACAAAGTGACAGTTTAAAGAGACTCCTAGGTTAAGAAGGAATTTCCAGATATTGTTGCCAGAAGCAGCAATCTGAGAAGTATAGAATGATTTTTTACATTCCCGCATAGCTGATTGCATCGATTTCTCAGTTATCTGTAATTCTCCTTGCTCACATCAGACGGTCTATATTTATAGCGATGACGAGCTCGGTCCCTCAGCGCCATGGCAGCACTTAGGGTGTCATTTAACCATGGCGACGGCGCGTGTCACACACTAGCTGTTCTCAATAGTTCACATTTATTATAGACGTTTGTGAGAACAGAGGAGAAGGAACCAACCATGCAATCGATGGAATCGCTGTTGAGGACGCACGACCAGTGAGACAGCCTCTCTTTGACCGAACCAGTCGACCGCCTCAAATCTCTGTAGGAAAAGACTGTCTTAGGAGTCTTTTGGGGTTTAAGTCGATAGCATCGTGGTTTGAGAAACCACCCGCATCGATTTGGCCGTGGCAAAGGTGCGGTCAGGTCATGTCACTAGCATGTGGTCTATTTGACTCGGTTGGCAACCGAGTCAAATAGGTGTGCAGTGTGTTTGTCCCAGGGGTAAAATATTGAGATTGACGGATTCGCAGTTAGGCGATGCATCATGCATGTTGTGAAAGAAGAAGAGGGCCTAGTGAAATGTACCTTATCCACATCAAATTAAGGTCTTGCCCCGCCAATTGCTCGAATAATATTAGACACCACAGAGAGTAGGTAAACACCTAATTAAAAATGAATTTTTTTGAAATGGTTTTTATCAGCTCTAGATACGAAAATGCCCCCTAAAAAAAGTTATAGAAATGATAAAAAAACATTCAATGACTGGGCATCGAAAGGAATTAAAGTATCTAGGGCACGGATGTTTGAATTACATGAACTACGAAAAATAAACACTGACCCAGATTTTGTGAAATATGTACAAAGTTATAAAAAAATCTACAAAAAAGTTGTTTGGAATGCCAAACAACAATATCTTCAATCGATTATTCAAAGATCGGATAACAAAATCAAAGCTACCTGGGATCTCATTAGCAAAGAGTGTGGCCGCTTTTCATTATCTGACGAAAGTGTTAAACTGAATATAAACGGAAGTATTGTTTCGGATGCTACTGCTGTTGCAGAGCTTTTTAGTGACCACTTCAACAAAATAACAGTAAATGTAAATAGTGCATTTGATACTGTAAAAACGTCTCTTGACCTTTTATTAACTTTCCGTAATAGGAATGATAATAGTTTTAAATTCGCAGAAACGACTCCCCAAGAAATAATAAACGTTAGTAAATTATTAAAAAATAAAAACTCTACCGATCTCTGGTCAATGTCGACAAAAATCCTGAAGAACTCTGTGGCGGTAGTAGCTGAACATTTGAGTACACTTTTTAATATGTGTTTTGACTGTGGAGTATTTCCTTGTAAAATGAAATTGGCAAAGTGATTCCTGTCTATAAAAAAGGTGCTCGCGTGGACAAAAATAACTATCGTCCAATATCGCTTTTGCCAACTTTTAGTAAAATTTTTGAAAAAATTATTTTACAGCAAATTAGCAATTTCTTCGCTATAAATAAGATCTTAACTCCGAAACAATTCGGGTTCCGCAAGTCGTTGTCCACAATAGATGCGATTGCGGGTCTTATGGAAAAGTTGCTCTCCAGCCTGGATAAGTCGGAAAAAACTCTGGGTTTATTCTGTGATCTATCCAAGGCCTTTGATTGCGTCGATCACACCATCTTGCTATGTAAACTCGAGCATTATGGCGTTCGAGGCAGGGAACTAATCTAATAGAGTCTTATTAAGGACGAACGCAAGTAACTAAAATACAAAATATTGTTAGTAAACCCCAGTTAATTACGCAAGGAGTGCCACAAGGCTCTATCCTGGGTCCATTTCTTTTCCTTGTGTATATAAATGACATACCAGATTGCGTGATATCAGATAATGACGAAATTACCCTTTATGCAGATGACACTTCTCTAATTTTCAGTGATGCAAACTTAGATACTTTAATCAAGCGAATTGATGCCACGGTGAAACAGCTGGGTACTTGGTTCCACGTAAACCGACTATCCCTTAATACCTCTAAATCAAATTCAATTCATTTCTCTCTTCGGCCTTCCCGAGATAACGTCATTAGCATCCGCTATGGTGAAAATGACATTGAAAATGTTGACCATGTAAAATTTTTAGGTATCCATTTAGACAGTAAACTCCAATGGTCAACTCATTTGGATGAATTGAGCGGAAAATTAGGAAGTGCCACGTTTGGTATTAAAAAAATTAAAATGTTGTGCGGCTTTGAAGCCGCAAAGTCTGTATACTTTGCATATTTCCATTCCTTACTAAGTTATGGTCTCATGTTTTGGGGAATGGCGGCTAATTCGGTAAGAATCTTTAGACTTCAAAAAAGAGCGATTCGCAATTTATTTACCATATCATCGCTAACATCTTCCAGGCCGTATTTCGTTGAATCTGGTATCATGACAATGTATGCCGCTTATATATACCAGGGTGTTATGTACGCACGAAAAAATATCAGCACCACTCCAAAAAATTCGGATGTTCATTCGCACAACACGCGAAACAAACAAGACTTGCGTCCTTGCAAAGTGCGACTAAGTAAGGTTAGAAATAGTTTCCTGTATCAGTCCAATATATTTTATAACAAGATTCCATTGTGCGTCAGGGGTCTTGGAGACGTTCAATTTAAGAGCAAGGTCCAGGATATACTTATTAAGAACCCAATGTATTCTGTTAAGGACTTTGAGAGTATTGATTTTCCTAATCTTCTATAATTATTTATATTACAATCTTTTCTTACTTTTGTTTTTTTTTAAATTTTATAAATTTGATTATTTACATTACTATTTACATTACAAGCATTGATTATCAAAGATGGATTATAATATAAAAAAATATATTGACCATTTCTATTGCGACATTGTTATTGATTTAATTTTATATTTTTTATAATCTTAATTTTACTCTTTTATAACCGACTCTTCGTTTTTATACTTTGACTATCTGCAGTATTTAAGCAGTTCCAATTATTTAAAAAAAATCTTAAATCTTTATTTTAAATTGAAATAGTAATTGTTCTACAATTAAAAAATAATGGTCGATATTAAAAAAAATATTATACCACATAAGGTATAATACCAGTTACTCAACTTGACTATACCAAGAGTAGGGATTCCTACCAACTGGCTTATTTAAATAAATAAAAAATAAATAAAAAATAAAATGAGCGTTGGGGTCTACATAGGCTGGTAATCAGGCGTGAACATTTTAAATTGAGAACAATCATTATAACAGTTATTAAGAAGTAACTGACACTGACAGGTATTTCAGAGCACAATTCAAAACCTTGTAGTTACGTAAGTATTTGTTTAGAGATATTACTCAAGTCACGGAGGACCTCATTATACCTAACACTATATTTTTAAGTAGATTGTAGTAAATAATGTGACATAAAAGTAGATAAAATACTTACTCACGGGTAGACAAGCGATTTTATCTCAGCGAAAAGTAACAGTTTAGGGAGCAGGTACGCATTCCCATTGTCGCCCTACTCTACGAAAAATATCCCATACAGGTAGCGCGTACATTACTATTTTGGATTGTGTCTATGGTCACTTTATCCAATCCAAAGAAGTTTATGGCTAGTTTCTGACTGTCAGTCACTAATCGGTTGTCAAATTAGTAAAACGTAAACAAATAAAAGTCATCTTAATTACGAAAATGAAAGTTCGCTTCAATCACTTTTTGCTTTGCCTACATAGTTCTTCGCATGATTTTCTCCGGATTCCGCTCCGAGGCTTTCCTGAGTGACTTGAAATGGGCGATTGCCGCATCGAGTCTTCAATCGTCGGTGAAGAGAAGGAAGATTTTACCCCCGCTCGACCAGTCCTTGCCGGCGTCGAAATGCAACCGAGCCTTCGCGAAGATCTTTTGTCGATAAGGTGTCAGAGATTCGGTGATCAGGATTTTAGTGCCTTTCAACAGAATCTTCGCGGACCACACTCTAGAGCAGCCCTGCCTCGTTGTGAAATAAGCTATAATCGGCCTAGGTTTAGCGTTGTCGTTCTTGCGTACCCCGATACAATGGGATGAACTGATATCAGCGCCCGTGACCACTTAGGAAGAGCTCCTTGATGATTTTCAGCACTGCTGCCGTATCGTCCTCCGATGATTCCGCGGAAAAGAAGTTGTTTGGAGCGATCACGCCGCATCCATTTCGTCCACGCTCGAAGTTCGATAACGCTCATCTGTTTTTGCAAGCGACCCAGCATTCCTAACATAAAATGCTCGAATCTGTTGAAGTCCTCAGTGAGTTTAGAAAGGGATTCAGAGCTTGGTGAAGAGGCGCCAAGTTGCTTCCACAATTCGGCGAGACCTTGGCCGCATTCGTTTCTTAAGGCATCGATTTGTGACGATGAAGTCATTTTGTGGATAGGTTAACTAAGTCGGCAGGATTTGGTTTTTAAAAACGGGCTACTTGAATAGCATAATCCGATTTTGACTTAATATTTACGAAAAACAGTTGTTTCTGCATAGACTTACATAATTTTATGAAGGTATAATCACTTAATATATTTGAAATTTGTGAAAAAAGGAAGAGCCAAAATAAATCACATCTATTCCGTAAACTACTCACTTTTTTTCTTTTGGTTAGTTTGTCCTATGGGGGTTATTCCTAAGCGGAGCAACAATATGTAGATCCACTATATCACTAAAACGTTCTAAATGAGGGGCTCTTTCCGCTTTACATATACGTTTTTAACAAATATCAACGAACGCCATTTGGAATCCCGAAAACGTTCTCGCGACCGATATACAGCTACGTTTGTTTTGCTTGTTGGGTATACAACAATTGCTCTTCACGTAAGGTTGTAAGGATGGGTGAAGAACAGAAAAATGCAGGCAGACAGAGCTGTTGAAAGATCCAATCTCCGATTCGGACAAACCTGTGGATAGTATCATGCCCACTGGATATTGTCGGCTCCAGACATTTACACAATATGGGCATTGTGGACGAGAAAACTTGTGGGAGTTGCGGAATGCAGGAGACATCTGAGTATATCATCGTTCATGCCCAGTACTATTCACAAGAAGAGTGATGATCACAAGAAATTACTCACTATATATGGTAGAAATATGACACAACCTGCAATTTGCATTGGTTAACAGTACCTGAGTTGAAATAAAATAATAATATGGCAAAGTGGAGAAAACTCCTTACTGATGTTAAGAATCGTAGATAAGATGATGATAAAGTGTAGATTACTTGATAAATTCGTTTGTATTGATAGGTGTAATTCTGGAATGCTGACCGATGTATCCAATGGTTATATAATGGCTTTTTTTTTATTGTTACAGTTGCTTAGATCATCTTACTCATATTTTGCCCTGCTGCAACAGGTCAACAGTGAACGGACAACAACTCAGCAGTGAACAGTATCCACATTTTCCTGCCTATTGCACAGCATTTCTAGATACATACGTATATATTTATTAATATTATGCATTAGCCTATGAGTAATTACTAAATGTATTTATCCTGATTCTGATAATTAAAGAAATAGATATACAGAGTGGTTTTGTTTAACGACATAAAAAATAAATGGTCATGAGCATCTAGAACAATTTATTAACCATTAGTTTTAGTTTAGTTTAGTAAGTACTTTGCATCCAAGTATCTATCAATGGAGTTAAGGGAGCCATCCAAGTATGTTTTGCCAAATTTCAACCTGGGGCCAGGGGGGTGGTGGGAGCCTCCCATAAGTGCAGTGAGCAGTTTTTTTACAAGATTTTATTTACCTTGCAATGTTTGTTAGTATGTATGTTAGTTTGTTTAGGTCAAATCTTGCAAGCTGAATCAGAACCACTTCCTCTTATCCTATGAAGTTAAAATTGTCGCGTCACCAAGATAGATGGCGACCGAGGAGAACATACGACACTTGCTGGTCTATAAAAGAGGAGAAATAATAATAGTAATCCTAGAAGCAGGCGCGTTTCGAAGTGTGTATGGACGATGGGTGCATCATCATAACAATGATCTTTGTTTCTTGTTTATGTGAAGGGAATCGAGAATAGTAAATGCATATTATTATTACTGATTTTAGATAATTGTATTATTAACAATACTTATTTGAAATATAACTTGAAAATGTCTTTCTACAGTACCTAAATTGGTCCATTAGAAATATTCGGAAACTTTGCAGTTGAAATGATTAGTCAGCCTTAAAAATGACCTTTTTGGTCGATTTTACACTTAATTTTTTATTAGGTAACAACAGAGTTCATAAAAAACGGTATTTTTAGTATTTATATTATATTTTTTTATATTAGTATTTATATTATATTTTTTTATATTAGTATTTATATTATATTTTCAGTATTTAAAACTAACAATACCGTTTTTTATGAATTCTTTGTTGTTACCTAATACAAAATTAAGTGCATAGGATACCTATTTAGAAAGCCTATTTCGTATTTTAGGGATGCGAATTGGAAAACGAAGTACCTCGCTATACTATTCACAAATATTTATTAAACAATTTTTACACAATTGTCACATTTTTTATTTTTTAATAAAACCTCAGTTTAAATTCTCTTTCAGTCATGCTATGTTAAAGAAAGAGACGTTGAGAGAACCCATTATTTATTATTATTTTGAAATTTTCAAGTAGTTTAAACAATTGAACTTAAACTTACAAAATATTTAATATTATAAATAGGATAGAAACGAATTTACCGCGTGAAATTTTCAGCACCCGACGTTTCGGTGACGTTGCAGCTGCCGTTGTCCAGGGTAGACTAACAGGGTAGACTATGTCTACCTTGGACAATTTATAAAACTGGACTTATAATTTACGAAAACATGTCGTTTAGTAATTTTATTCCATTACTTAAAAGATATTATATTCGTCGCTAAGGAACATATTACCTGCCAATTTCTATATTATTTTTGGCGCTTAGATATCTTTTGCGGGAAGATATTTTATTAAAATTGTGGTCGAGTCTTCCGAGCGTATCTTACATTGTCGTTTGACCATGCAGCAAAGTGGCATTGGAGTGGTCGTTAGGAACAAAATGAACACACCGTGTGCGACGAAACGTCGTTTAGTTGACAAAACATCAGGTGTGTTTTGCTATCCGCCGCTTGTATAGAATATCTAGTAACTATTTTAATTTATATTTTTTTTTCTGGAAATCCAAGAAAGAAACGCTAACTGGTACCTAAGTAGATCAAATGCAGTGCTATTCATACAACCTTGTTTGTGTACTGAGCCGATTACTTCAAATTCCTCGGGAGAAAAAAATACTTTTTAGAGCAAATACCTACCATGTAGAATCTAATTAATAGATGTTTACAAATGTATCCTTCTAATCTCTGTTCCTGATCTCACATAAGCTGGATCTGTGACGACTACTTCTCCCCATTTTGTCATTGAAATAATCTCGGTGAAACCCAAACCTAACCTAACGGCGACTGCTGGTTTGAAATCCCGGCTGACCCATGACAAATCTGTTAACACCTCAGTTGTCTTTAGATACAAAAATAAAATTGAATATTGTATTGAATATTGAAAATTGTACAATTAACCCCTCAAGCCCCGATTGGCCGATATCGGCCACAACACGATTTAGCATGACGACCCCGTTTTAATTTAATTTGTTTTATTTTATTATGTTAATATGTTTTATTTTAATTATGGGTACATTTGTTTGGCAGTAATTAATGTTTTGGAGAGACAGTGTCATAATTCAATTTTTTAACTAATTTTTACTAAAAGTTTTTGGGACATCAACTTGTCAATCGGCTGAGAGGCCGAGGCCTGAAGGGTTAAAAGACCTTCTCATTAGCAATTTTCTGCTCAATAAACCTCTAGGTAATTAAATATCTGATTTAGTATTTTAATACTAGCATATTTATGAGTTTCTATTTTCATCCAACCAGCAATTCGCATCCTCGTTTCAAAAGTGATGAATCTCAAGAAAAACAAAAAAAAACAGTTAATCAATAGCTTAAACCGCACTTTATTATTAGTCTACATAAACTACAAACTGATACAAATGATATTACAATACCATACCATGAACTACTCCAGTAGATAGGCATTCCTACACTTGGATGCGTCATAACATTAAATGCTAAAAATTTAATTATTAAAAACATTACTATCATAATAGTTGTCATGTCATGGCTGTAATATTCAATCTTACCTACATACAAATAATCAAAATATACTGATGTGATTTAATAGTCAGGGAGAATAATATATTAAAAAAGAAATGCAAATTCTATGTATGTAGAATAAAAAAATAAAATGAATTTTATTGTCAATCCAGAAATATGCCTTCGTATTTTTTTAAAAATGAATAAATGTATAATTATGCGAATAGATTTATTAACTTATATTAACTTAAAATTATATTAACCCTGCAACCGCATGCGATTTTCCTGTTTTTTATATAAAATAGCGGGCAAATTTTACTAAATATTTACAATAGTTGTATGGGTTGCATTGAAGGAATGAAACAAGAATTCGAAAATCGAAACAAGGAAATCGAAAACTGAAATTGGAATAACTGCAGTAAAGAAACCTCTCATAAAAAAAAACACTAATAGATTGTCTCATTTTAATGCTAATTCTGGAAGAAAATTGTGTCGGTCGCTATAAATAAGCGAGATATAGGTATTGAAAGTTTACATTTTATATGTAAACAAACAGGCCAATATAAAAAATAAAAAATACATACAAATAGACTCGATCATTTTAATACTAAATCTGAAAGAAGATAGATTCGGTCTCAATAAATAAGCGAGAAATAAGCATTCAAAGTTTGAATACGCAATATCAACAAACGCCGCCATTTTGTTTTACATCCCGTCTGGGAACATATTCGATAAGTGTCGTGACTATAGTCGACCATATCGTAATATCGATAACAATTAGCGATATTACAGAAATGATACCATTTTGCAGTTTTTAGATTAAACAAAATATTTCAATAAAAAACGATCGGAAAAATACATATCTCTGCGATATTTAAAAAAGGGGGCTATTTTCGAGGTTTTTTCAATGACTGCGTATTGATGACAATAGGTATCCTGAAATTTCATGTTTCAGAAGATTACCTTTTGTCATCAATACAAAAAGTCATTTCATAAAAACTTTGAAAACTGTCCAATCGTTTTAGATTATCACTAACACAATATGTTAATATTATAAGCGCCGCAGGCAAATTTTTTTTTTCAAATTTCGCTCGAAATTCCAAAAAAAACTTTTTGTCTGCGCTGTTAGTTTGATATTGAAAAAAACTCATTTCTTTGAAGTTACCTTTGTCATCAATACCCAGTAATTTTATAAAAACCTAGCAAAAGAATCCGAATTATCGCTACCACGTTATGTTAACATCAAATACGCCGCAGGCGATTTTTTTTTTGTTCGAATTTCGCGCGAAATTCAAAAAAACTTTTTGCTTGCGTTGATGTTTTCATATTTAAGAATTTTCTATTGTTCCAGGATACCTTTTGTTATCAAAATTCTGTCACTTAAAAAACCTCGAAAATGTTTTGTCACGACATTATCATAATTTGCGTAATATCGCAAATTGTTATCGATATTAGAGAACTTGCGATATGTCAACTATATTCACTACACTTCCTGCAAAACAAAATGACCATGTTGTTGTCAGATTAAATAAAAACTTTAAATGCCTATATCTCGCTTATTTATTGAGATCGACAAAAGATTATTGCAGATTCGGAATCTGCGTGGCGAATATAGTCGGGTGACGTTTAAAAATCAACAATCCAGGAGCGGTTCCTATACTGCAGTTATTCCGTGAAATTTTATGGACATTTAGCGTACATTATGCGGGAACGCGAATATCGCATTCAAGGGAAGAAATAGAGAGAAAAACTTATTGTTGTTTTTTTGCTGTATTAAGATCATCAGTCTCCACACCAGAAGATATTTCACGTTTTGACATATTGAGAATCTACAGTCACGATGTAAACGACTGAATAAACGTCAGGTTCTGATTGGCTGCTGCTGCACAACTGAATGTAAATTGGGCAGCACCTGGTGTATATTCCACGATACAGGTTATAACTTGTCTGTTTCCATCAGCCGTGCGACTTGAGAATGTGGAAAATGCGACTCTCGATATTGCAGAGCAACAGAAAAAGATTCGACGGGGAAATAGCGCACTAATAATAATCTCAGAGTTTATATGCAACTCCGCGGGATTGTATGATTTTATTTATCGATGAGTGTTCCTCTAGGTTTTTTAATGGTTTCTTGTGCCGGATCTTGCGGTTGGGCTTCCAAACCCCTTTTAGACATACCCATTTTCTCCAGTTGCCTTTCGATGATTCGTGCATTATTTGCATAACTGTAGGCGACCTCTCTCTGTAAAGAAAATTAATATATTCATTAACAGATTATAAGAATACGTTATTAGGTCGTAGTACATTTAGGCAACGCTTCTGCGCCGGCGACATGCAGGTGCCACTGATAGCATTGTCTGATGAAACTAATGCTAATTAATTTGGCCATCTATATTAACATTGATAACGAATGGTTTTTTATAAAGGATCGATTGATTGTATTAGGTTATCTGTTAATATGAAAATCAAAATTCTGAATCTCATTAACGCACAGCCAAATCGCTGAACATAGAGATTTGACATGTTGGAATTATGTTATCTCGTAGCATAAATACCAGTCAACTTCGGAATTTGGGAAATTCAAACCTTAAGGGGGTAACGGACAGATCTAAATTTTGTACCTAGGTGTGTTCCTAAACAGCTCATATCGGCAACCGAAAAATAAAAGGAGTAAAACAAAAAAAAGTTATGATATGATTTTTAAATTACCTATTCGGGTAGACAAGTCTCCACTAATAGAAAAATGCCTAAATGTACAATTTGGAGACGTTTCACTTGACTGGAGGTCTTGCAACTGAGCTGTGTAGTGTCGAAATGATGTAATGTCACAAGTAATTGCAGGAATCCGGTCTAGAGAGCTTATCACTCACAAAATGTATACACTTTACAGACATTGTTAAAAATGATAGGCGGCGAAGGCAGATAAGGCATAGATTTTCTGCGTCTGTGTTTATGCAGCGTCGGTGAAACACGGGAGGTGCAACGCAGTCTTGGGACGCTCAAGAAGTTCCTACTAACTAATGCTGTTTCAGACAAAATGTTGTCCGAAGTAGTTGAATTTAGTCTTATCTTATTTAACCGAAATTTAAAAAGTGCCAAAAGAAGAAAAGTTTAGTAACTCAGTTGACTACATTGAAGTATTTTTCAAAGCACTAAAAAAATATCATTCAATATAAAAACTTAATATTTGAGCAGCAGCAGCGGTAGTAGTATTTTACTCAAATATTGAGTTTTTATAACGAATGATAATTTTTTATTTTACACAACTTGTATACGCGTCAACCCCACCAAAATAAAGATTTTGATTGACTAAAAGAAAGATTTGTCAAGAGTTCGATTGGATGTCAAACGCACAAACTGGTTAAAAATAAATGTTTTGTTCCCTCCTTTTTTTACTCCTAAAAATAGGGTCCTAGTCTTTGGAGTCAATCTGCGGTCCTAGTCTTTGGAGATCTTTGATTCCTATGGAACAGTTAATTCTACATTAAGGGCCATCCTTCCGAGATAACGAATATAACATCCAGATATAACGAGGGTTATATCTGGACGGAGGGCTTGGCATCTCAGACATTCAGGGAAATAATACTGCAAAGAGACCGAGTCGACATCCAGAATCCGATCTGAAGCTTTCTCAATTATTGAATAGGGTTTTGGAGTAGAATGTTTTTTTCCTTTAGAGCCATTCTATAAAAACTGCATTGAAGTTTGGAGGGTTAAGTCAGACACTTTGGAGGGTTAAGTCAGACACTTGTTGGCAGTAACCGTTGAGGGACTAACTACCTGCCAATTAACAGGTGGACTTCGACATGGCAGTAGATGCACCGGCCTTGATTTAAGGCCAACTTGCAGCCAGCTAATATATGTCTAGCTGTTCAAGGGATATTGCTACACATGGGACATGCTATGAATAGCTCCTGCGTGCGAGGCTACTGGGGTCTAGAAGGGCAATTTCAGCATTTCATCAATATTATCTTCCAGTGCAATAGAGGAGGAATGTATAAGTCCCCAACTGTCATTCTGACATTGAAGGCCAACAGCATGGGAGATTATGACAGCTGTTGCTATCATAATCTCCTCGCAAGAGTGACTTCTTCAGGTCCTAATAGTAATGACTTTGTTTCCGACTCAACAGTTACAAGTAATTTTCTTTCGCCGTTTCAAGAGAACTCGACACAGTAAACCGAGTTAGAACAGTAGTTGTACTCTCGACTGGCAAGGCGTTGCGGGGATGGGGTGTGAGGGAAGTAAGCAGAGGGATACGTTACAGCAAACATCTGTAGTTAGAGTTACACACTGGTGAGGTTGTCAAATTTCTCGAATGTTTGAATCGGCGGAGTGGCAATCATATACGACTTTCGTTCAACAACATGCGATTTGTAGTAGCCTTAGGACTCGTCAAATCGCTCTAATCGATTTAAATTTTGTTCTATGAGAAGCTACTGTCTGTATACTGTGTCAACGAGGAATACTTTAGCATTGGATTGGCTACCTCAATCTAGCCTGAAGTTAGTAAGAATTTGTATGCTGTCTTCCCATTCCATGTTTATAAATTTTGTCTTCCAATCCCACACACTTCCAGTCTCTCATTTCTCTGATCACAAACATAGCCGTGTAGATAATGGTTTTATAGCATTGCCTCAAACCATCAGCTGGAAGAAAATACTTACCGCTTCAATTTCGTCCTCTTCCTCATCGATTGTCGAAACCGTTACAGAACTGAATTTGCCCATATTCTTGGTGTGTTTCGTGACCATTACTTTCTTTGGCTGCGCACTGGTCACTTCGCTGTACACGTTGGCTAATGTTTTGTTGCCGCTCGACTTCACCAGCGCCTCTTTAATTATGAAAACTATGTTGGTGTTGGGATTGTGTTTGTAGTAAAGTGGTAAAGAACATTTTTTGCATTTCATTCGAAATTGCTTTTCGATTCCATCTTGTCTTTTCAAGAAAACTGTTTCGTCGCTCTCCGATGTGATTTTGTGGGCGTGTTTTGAGCCATCGATCACTCTTGCTCCGTCTCTTCCTCGTAGGGGTAGCTTGTCAATTGCACAATCTGAAATAACACAAAATATATTATGCGCATTAGTAACCATAGCCTAAATATTAGGATTTATTTAATTGAAGAAAATGTCAAACATCTCTTTAAAAAAAAAACTAAAAATCAACCTCGCCAAGTTTAAAAAATAACTTTTAAAAAAAATAAGGAATAGCGAAATCATAAAACTTATTTTAGGGAAATAAAATTAGACAGTGAAGACGACGATTGTTTGTTTGTCGCACCGTATTCTTTCTTCCGTTAGCTGACGATGAGCGAATATCTGATCAATTCATCCTCGATATGGTCTAAATCCCGCTTATTCCTCTCGACTTTTTTCACGATGATTTTGTATCCTCGACTGTATGATTTTCGTAAAGCCGACGATCGAAAGGAGGCTAATACCGTGATAATTCTTGCATTCTTGGCTATCGCTTCTCTTCAAAATTGGCACGATAGCTTTCTTCTATGTTGACAATTCCACCCGGCTCTTTACCATTCTTCAACGATTTTATTGCCGTCTTCACCTCGTTTATTGTCGGTTCGTTATTGGAAAACGGATTCACCGGCTGATGGATAATCGGCGGTGGCGGGACTGGACCTTGAGGCGGATTGTAATTGTGCAGCTGATTAAATAATTCCGTCCACCGCTGCCGGCGCCTGTGGGGGGAGGGCACCAAAGTTCCAACCGATTTCTTGATGTTGTCATTCGTCGATGTTGTTTTCCCGCCTAACCGTCGGATCGTTTGATATAACGTCCGGTATTCGTTCCTCGATACTGCTTCTTCCATTTCGGCCGCAACGTTATTCCAATGCGCTTCTCGCTCCAATTTCATTCTCTGTCGGACTTCTTTGTTCAATAATCTGTATTTTTTGAAATCAACGTTTTTCATTAGTTTTTGTCGGTCGACGAGGTCTAAACAGTTGTCCGAAATCCACTGCTGGGTCCGTCAACGGATGGGTGGGCACAGCTCCGTTGCACACTTCACAAGGGACTCCGATAATTGCATTTCTTCAAAGTTGATATCGTCCGATATTGCAAGAGTTGGGAATTTGTTGGATAGCGCTATTTGAAATTCTCGTCCAATAGCTGGGTCCAGTAGACATGCCCAGTTTCTCTCGGCTTCTTGCCTGGTTTCCTCGGTTATACGAAGTATAATACGAGTTATATCACATGGTTTACGGTTTATAACAATAATATAGAAAGTTGCCTGGCGAAAATAGATGCCTTGCTAATTTCTGGCCCTCGTAAGGCCTGGATCTATGACAATTATCTAACGTCACATTTGTCATGGCCCTTTCTTATTTACGATTTTACCAAAACCCAACTGTCCCGTCTAGATGCACTGGTGACAGCTAGTTTAAAATCCTGGCTGTCCTTAGCCAAACCAGCTGACCCCTCGACTCTCTTCAGGTCCAAACAAAATTTTGGGCTAGCGCTTAAACTGCCCTCTCTGCTCTACGCCAACTCCAGAATAACCAAAAATTCGATTCTGTGCAATTCCAAAGATCCGGCAATATCGAAGCACGTAATAAGTGGCTGTAGTGATTCAAATGAACTACAAGCCCGCGTAGACTTCCACAAAAGGTTCCTTACTGGAATCAGCCAGAATGGCACTGGTCTGGGGTATGGCAGTCGACGTGGACTTGAAGAAGTCTCTTTTGCGGGGAGATTACGACAGCAAGAGTATGGCTCATGCTATTGGCCTTCAATGCCAGAATGATTGGACAACAATTGGTGACTTTTGCATTCCGCCTCCAATGCACTGGAAGGTAATGCTCTATGACTGGACGCCAGAGATGCTGAAATTTTATTTGAATGCCTTTCAGCATACACTTCCAGACCCCAGTAACCTCGCTCGTTGGAGCTTTGCCGAGGATAGTTCTTGTCCCCTCTGTAGCAATACCCCTTGCACAGCTAGACACATTCTAGCTGGCTGCAAGGTGGCCTTAGATCAAGGACGGTACACTTACCGCCATGACAAAGTTCTCGCTGTTATTCGCGAGGTAATTAGTCTCTCAGTGGCTCGTGCCAACAAGGGTTTGACAGTATCCTCCAAACCCCCAATACAGTTTGTGCGGGATGGCTCTAAAGGCAAAAAACATTTAACTACAAAACCTTTCTCAATAATCGAGAAAGCTACAGATTGGATTCTGGAGGTTGATTCGGTCTCTAAGCAGTATTAATTCCCTGAAAGTCTCGGATGCACAGCCCTCCGTCCAGATATAACTCTTTACTCTCTATCTCGGAAGGTGGCTCTTATCGTAGAATTAACTGTTCCATGGGAATCAAATATCCCAAAAGACCACGAGTACAAATTAAATAAATACCATGATCTTGCAAATGCCGTAACCCGGAACGGCTTCACTGTTCACCTTCACGCGGTGGAAGTTGGCGCTCGTGGCCTGCCAGCTAAATCTCTATTTCACCTCTTTAAAGATCTTGGCCTTTCCAGAAAAATAATCAACTCTTTCTTAGAAAAATTATCTAAAACTGCGATTTGCGCATCTCAAATTCTATGGCTTCGAAGGGGGAGTGAATGGGTGGCAAGGTGAACGCTCACATGTGGCAAGACAGCTGTCCTAAACCTACCACAGCCGGTTCGTAAGTCCGGAATCCACTGCTCACCCCCCAGAAGTGTAAAAAAATAGTATTATGATGGGCCCGACTCCGGTCGGTGAATTCCATGGCAGCTCCGTTTGTATTTATTTATTTATTTACCTAAAAATAAAACTTATTATGTGCTTGACGATGTCCAGGACCCTTGAGAGTGCCCTGCCCGGAGCCAACGCTCGGTGAAGGGCAGGAGAGGTGGGCGTCACCCCCGCCCCTTCTGTCCACGCCGAGCACCGCGGGGAGGGGTAAATGTTGCCAGAACACAAAACAAGGCCGAAAACAGACAGAGTACTCTCAAGGGTCTTGGACATCGTCAAGGACCACATAATATATATTTTTTTAAAACTACATGTAGAAAATCAATACTTCTAACCTTTAAATAGAAGAATTCTCATTCTAGTTTATTGTTAACGGGCGAATGTTAGCGAAAGACTGAAACCAATTGCGGCCACCTAACCCTGTTAACGCAAAGTACGGGGACACGTTTTCTCTAGGACGTGAGTACTTTTTGCCTCAATGGGAGATGTCTAGATAATTGTACTTACCTAGAATAAGGGTCATTTGACCGCATAAGCAATAATAAATGTGCAATGGCTTGGCGTCGTTGTATTCCTCCTGGTCTTTAGTGTCCGAGCAGACGATGCTCCTTGAAACAACTTTAGGCATCGCGATAAATGCGGGTTACAGGTTTCGGTTATAGTGTTAGTTTCGAATTTGCAGTTGCTTGAAACTCGCTCTTAAGGCGTGTCTTAGCACACTTTTTCGACGTTTTCGGGCTCCAAGTGTCGATTCGCACCACACTTATTGTTAACCTATCTTCAATTTTCCGAATTTCACACGACCACTGGCCTGGGTAACAATTATTTTTATGAACTTTCTATTGATAACAAACCCATGAAACGGACAAAAGGCAACTGGCATAAACAACGCTAACGGCAAGCCGCCAAACACGAAAATTATGAAATGACGCAAAAACAAAATGATTGACAGACGTCATGTCAGTTTTAGCTGTGTTCAACCGTCTAAAGGCGATAGGAATCAAAAGGGCAACTACAGGAAATATATCTCTCATTTTTCAAATAAATACGATATTTTAAAAATATGTAATTCAAAGATATTTATTTTAACATGAGCATTGTCCCGACAAGGTGAGTAGTTTTGTTTATAACATAGGATTGCCATAATTGCGCGCACCGGCGCCGTTGTGCGTCCATAGATACTGCACATAATGCCCTGGGATTCTGAAGTGGCGATACAACACGTCAACGCGACGCGACATGGAATTCGATATCGTCCTCAATCCGACGACTTGACTGATTCTGTTTTAGAATCGTCAGGTAATCTGGGAACTCGATACTTCCCACGTGATTTTCACCCGATATCGTGTTCTGATTGGCCGTGAAAGGCCGTTTAGCAGTGAGCGGCGTTTGTTCAATGCGCGCTTAGTGCTTTGAGCTAAGGGCAATTCGGAACGCGTCTTTTATTGATTTATTCGAATATTCTTATTTCTCGGTGCTATATTCAAATTGCGATAACTTGGGTGTGACTAGTCGGTAATTATTCCTGAATAGGGATTTCCCAGCTTTCTCCTAGAGCAACGACACGCAGACGACAGCTCATATGCTGCCGTCTATCCTAACCTCACTTCTGACGATTAAAGGACTGTCAAATCGCTTCCAGAATCACAAATATCGTCGAGTGACGACAACAGTGTATCGTATCGTCGCTTCAGAATCCGGGGGATGAATTGACGAGAATAAGGGCAGCGCCATACTTATCCCACGTTCTCAATGTACGCAATGCATTATGCCATTTGGACCCTTGATTTTGCATGAAGACAGATGACAGAGACATCCTACACATCCTACATTTGATAAGTGTGTCACTAAGGGTCCAGATGTCATAATGCGTTGCGTACATTGCGTACGTGGGACAAGGATGGCGCTGCCTTAATAATGTTTATAGTCTATAGGATGCTAATCGTTCGTCACTTCGACACACATCCAAAAAAATAAAAATAGATGTATCTTTCAATCGCTAGTAGCAGCCTGTTAAACGATGCACGGGAGACACGCCGGTGGCTCGGGTCATCCTAGTGCTCCCGTTTACACGGTACATAAGTTGATCATAATGATACGAGCCCGCGCTGCTAACATAGTAGATATAGTGCCGCTAGTGATTTTATGCGAAGTAATATTATATGAGGTTTAACCCCCACGCAAAAACTTCATTAATCGTTTTTTTTTTATTAAATGGTCAATTGAGGGTAAATTCTTCATCTGCACTAATTTTAGTCATCGTACTTGTTTTCACTATTTGAAAGCAAGTTTCTGTACAACTTACAACCGTTCAATAATTTTCCTTTTTTCTCAATTCCTGGAGTATCGCGTGTCCATCCAGAAACCTTTACTTTATTATTGCACAGGCATCATTCACATTGTTGCAGTTTTTTCATCATTCACATTGTTTTCGGATTTCGCATCACAGATCTTTATAGAGTTGGATAAAATCTCTAATACTCTCAATCGTCCACTCCATCTTTTTCACCCACTTTGTAGTCTTTGTAGATTGTAGCTTTGTAGCTGTAGATCTCTCATTGTAGTTTGTAGCTTTGTAGCTTTCCTACTGGATGTAGGAAAGATACAAAGCATAAAAGAACGACCTATACTCCCGTCGCTGCTCTCAGAACAGTGATAAATGACATGAGCTGCGCCACAGACTGCGTGAAGTGCGAAAAAAACCGACAGATAGCACATTTTTTACCAAGCCGTGCCACTAGTCTTCGAGCCAGAGAGTCTACGTGGCGTGCGTCGCCGCGTACCCCACGATATCCGTAGCGGGGTTCGCTTTAACACACGTCGTGTATTAGCGCCTACACGTACAGATCCGGGAGTGGCTTGATCTAAAATTCTGAACTGTCTTTCAGGTTTTAATTGCTGAACTCAGTCAGTTCGAGTTTACTAGTCAACAGTTTCACCAGGTTTCAACGCAGTCAATTTGAAACTGGAACTCGTTTCAATTACACTGTTTTGATTACACTGGAACACTGTTTCGATTACATATAAATACAATATGATGTGTCTTTTATTTAACAAGTTTAAGTAACAATTAATAAAATTAATAGGGACGGTCTTGGTTGTTTGTCGGTTGTGATGTCTGAAATCATTGTACACATTTTGAGGTTATTTTTCTTCCATTTATAGCTTATTCATTTGGCCGGGCTATGGGCTATACGCGATCAACATCGGTGCTATAGTTTTCAACTTAAAACTATAAAACTTATAACTAAATAACCTCTAAACGTAGAATTTAAAACAAATGCTAATCGTTTTCCAGATACAAATTGATAATAAATATGTCATAGTTTTAGTGAGTATTAAAACAACCATATACCACACAAAAAATATTACCGTGATTATATAGATAAGACAAAAACGCATTCTATGGCGTGAATTTGACATGGTAAATTCGTTTTTGTCATAGTTATAACGTCAAATAACCGCCATAGTCTTCGATTTCATATACTACAGGGGGCCGAAAGCCTATTCACGAGGGCCGCAGGCCAGATTCCTAGAAGGAGGACGTGCCGTAAGCGCGGGCCAACGATTAATAATTAAAAGGAAAACGGTACTTAAACATCTACATATCGTAGTCAAGGGAAGTAATTTTAATAGTCGCCAGCGACAAAGTCACCGTCATGTTTACATGACGGTGACTCTTTTGTAATATTTTTGCTATTATATCGATCAGTAGACATTCGCCAATTAGCTTCGGAGCAATGTGAATCTGAACGCAAGCAATTGCGGAGTTGCTAGCAAGAAAAATCTTTTATTTTCTAAATCTGGCAAAGTGTTGGGTGTCTAATCCGTTACTTACCTATTAAACTGATTTGTAGTAACGTAGCAAATAAAATTAAATTATAAAAACTATTTATATAGATAGAAAGCCATTTTATTTAGATCGCCACTTAGTGTTTTCCCGCTGTTTTGATCACACTATTATAAGCGTACCCTGCGAGCAAGGATTGAGTAAAAAAAAAGAAACTATAAAAAACAGCTATCTGATATTGAAAATAAACAGAATATACAGTAAAAAATAGATGTTTATTAAAAGTTGCATGTATTAGAAATTAGAAACACATGAGACGACAAAAAAAAATCACATTGAAAATCGAATGTCAATAAACTGTAAATATTAAATGGAGAGTTGGAATAGGAATTTAAAAATATCCAAAATAAAAATACCAAATTCACGACAAGGTATCATAAAAAATATATATGATAGAATGAAAAATCTGTTATATAATCTCACAAAAAAACAAAGAAGTTATCATTGTAGACTTATGGGTATACATTGACTTACGCTTTGTGTTGTGGAAATGGGACTGAGTTTAGTGTTTTTCTTTATTTTTTATGTAATTCGCAGTCTTTCGTGAATGAATAAGTATGGCACAAACAGCGGGGATCTTCTAAAGTTCGCGATATAGAGTGGTTTGCAAGATTCTGTTATATTTAATCCGCGTATTGCTCTCGCGGCTCTTTTCTGTAAAATAATTACGTCTTTAATATCAGTGGCATTTTTCCTAATAAATTGGTACATTAATTTGCCTACATTTGGCAAGGAGTTTGGCATCGATTTTTGTTAAGGGTATAAAAAAAAATCTAGGAAAAATCACGAGTAAATAGTCTTTTATTTATTTTTTATCTTTTAAAATGGTTAGGATATTCAAGAGTAAAGTGGTCAAAGTGTTTGTCGGACAGCGTCCGAGCGCGTGACTCGCTGTGACGTCACGACGCAACTCGTTTGACGCTCTTGCATATCGGGTGTTGGCGGCTCCCGCGTAGGTATATCGTTAATTCTATAAAGTTTATTTTACTTCTGCTGGTAAAAGTAGTAAGAACGTAGTGTATTGTGCCTCTGTGTACTAATTCAAGTGTAAAAACACATGACAAGCTGTTTTTTAGAGTACCTACCGACAAAGGATGACCAGAAAAAGTGGATGTAGACTATAAAAAGAGCAGATCTCGTCACAGCTACTATGTAGCTATGTCCATTTTTGGAGATCATTTTGATGTTTTATTAAGTATCGATTTCCGAGATTAGCTGACGATTTTGTAATCTAATCTCGGATCGAGGACGATATCGAATTCATTGTCGTGTCGCGTTGACGTATCAAACCGCCACTTCAGAACCCGGTATGGAATAACTGCAGTATAGGAACCTCTCTCCAAAAAAAAAAAAAAGACTTAATAGATTGTAGTATTTTAACTGGAAGAAAATTGTGTCGGTCGCTATAAATAAGCGAGATATAGGCATTCAAAGTTTAAATTTTATATGTAAACAAATAGGCCAAAATAAAATTCACCACGCTGGTTCCGAATCTTCCATAATTTTTATTCGATCTCAATAAATAAGCGAGATATAGGCGTTAAAATTTTTCATCCCAATGTCAAGAAAGTTGCGGCCATTTTGTTTGTACATACCGTGTTGGACACTTTCGAGTATATCGTAATATCGATAACAATTAGCGATATTACAGAAATTATGACAATTTGCATCGTTTTTAGATTAATCGAAATATTTTGAAAAAAAAAACTATTGGAAAAATACATATTTTCGCGAAACTTAAAAAAGGGCACTATTTTCGATGTCTTTTCAATGACTTTGCATAATGATGACAGAAGATATCCTGAAATGTCGTTTGTTTCAGGTTACCTTTAGTCAATACACCAAGTCATTTCGTAAAAACTTCGAAAATTGTCCAAATGTTTTAGATGATCGCTAACACATGGTGTTAATTTGATATTGAAGAAATTTAGTTTGTTTCAGGTTACCTTTTGTCGTCATCACCAAAGTCGATTTGTAAAAGCCTCGAAAAAAATCCGAAATATCGCTAACACATTGTCATGTTAACATTAATAGCGCCGCAGGCAAAATTTTTTTTTTCGAATTTCGCGCGAAATTCGAAAAAAAATTTTTGTTTGCGGTGATATTCAAATATTTAGGAATTTTTTATTGTTTCAGGATACCTTTTGTTATCAAAACGCAAAGTCATTGAAAAAAACCTCGAAAATAGTAGGTATATTATTTTTAAATATCACACATGTTTTTTCACGACCATGCCATCATTTTTGTAATATCGCGAATTGTTATGGATATTAGAGAACTCGCGATATATCGACTACTTCTGAAGCAATATGGAAGTTGTTTTGACGTTTAGTATGCAAACTTCAAATGCCTATATCTCGCTGATTTATTGAGAGCGACAAAAGATTATTGCAGATTCGGAATCTGCGTGGCAAATATAGTCGGGTGACGTTTAAAAGTCAAAAAATCCAAGAGAGGTTCCTATACTGCAGTTATACCCGGTGTTCTCCTGCTCGTGTTTTTTCGAAACAGTAGGTACACAAAAAAACATTACACAAAAACAATTGTTTTCATACACAAGCCGTCTCCTGCGTATATAAATGTTTCATGTTTAAACAAATATTTTGTGTAGATATCAAAATAAGTTTCGACGAGGAAGTCGTAAGTTTAGTTTTAGCAATATAGACGTAATATTGGGGAGAAGAAGCAACTCGAATCCATTGTCGATTTCCTGTCACATAGTGATCACAATACGATATAACCTAAAAAACCGTATTCACTGATAGTTTTGCGCATGCGCGCAGCGGTTAAAAATGAAACAAACCCTTTTCCTCCACCCGCGCGGGAAATGTTTTCCAAGTGGCACGGAAAACAAAAACACTATGTTTGCATACTCAAATGTGTATGGCCACGCCCATTTGTTTCGATGTTTTTGTATATTGTTTCGAAAAAAACATGCTCAGGAGACCCGGCTTAATTCTACCCGGGCGAAACGCAGTTGAGTGTTGAAAAAATCAGCATGCTAAATTTGTCTATGGTCCGTTTGATTTACATGGGCCACAGACAAATTAAGCATGCCATTTTTTCAACAATAAGCCCCCAGCGGGGTGCTCATAACCCCGGCTCCACATATTGGCGAATGTTTGTGTCCAAGTGGGTGTAAACACATATTAGATAAAATATATGGAGAACTCTTGTGGCAGATATGCCAACCTCACCATATCACAAAAACGTAAACTGCGATTGCCAGCCTGCGAGACGCGCCTGCAAAGTACGCGTTTTTTTTTATTTTGACACAAACGCTAAATTATTCTTTTTTCCTTGAAAATCCGCATTTTATACGTTACCTAATCTGTAACACGAACATTCGCTAACGTGTGGATGAGGCTTATGCCGCCTCCACACGTTGGCAAATGTTCGTGACACAAGTAAACAACTATTAAGAAACATATATGGAAAACTCCTATAGCAGATATGCCAACGTCACCGTACCTACCGCATCTTATACTTTACCTAATCTGTAACACGAACTTTCACCAACCTGTGGAGGCGGCAATAAGAGTTAATAGTATAAAGCGAGGGTGTGTGAAGGTGGACTGTGAGTGAATACGTTCACCAAATAGAAAGATATAGCTGCATATGAGACCACCTCTATCCTTGTCTAGTTGTGCATGGGCGTTTATCCATAGCATAGCAGACGTATGGGGAGGAAGCGCTGCCATAGTAATGACGCCTCCACACGATGTAAGAGTTACCATAGTGATATATTTACGTGTCACGTGCATGCGAGACTAAATAAGGATAGAGGGAGTACCATATGCTGCTGTCTCTTTCTACTCGGCAGACGTATTCTCAGGCTGGTCGCGCGGTCTAGTACTTATATGTCAATGGGGGTGTTTCTTGAATCTGTAGGAACTTCGTCCTACATATCAAGTCAACAAAAGCATTGGATTCTAGAAATCTATAATCGCAAACACACTCAATTCTACACGTGTAAACTGCAATTAAATTCCATCTAATTTTGGTAATTAATGCAGACACAGCCGGTGACTCAAAACAATTTCTCCTAATCGATTCAATCGAACACAACTTATTTCCCCCACGCGCTCAGCATTGAACATGCATCATAGTACGAGTATATAAGCCCATACATTCGATCAATTAATTATCATCCTCGGGCAGTCAGCCACATCGGTACATCATCCTCTGGCGGCCTTCCGCCACGCATCACTCTCGAGTAGACGTTACTCATCATCCTCGAGTGGCCGCCAACCGCGTTATATCTCGCTATCATCTACGAGCAGTCACTTCATCATCCGCGATACTAATCTTCAACTACTCATCATCTTCGAGCACACACTACACGTTCTGCGCCTTACTATTCGAAAGCGTTACGCCTGGCAATCATCAACTACGTTCTTCAATAAATAACTTCAGCAGGATCAAGAACGACTTTTACTACGGAGAAAACCCTCTGATGATACCGCCTCCTCACTTACGAGCAATTGGAGTCCAGTGAGGGGTGGTCCCTCACAAATTCTTTAGCATGCCAAATTTGCTATGGTACATTTGATTTACACGGGCCATAGATAAATTTAGCATGCTATTTTTTTCAGCAATAGGCCCCCAGCTTCAAGAGCGTAAAGAATGTGACACACGAATATTAAAACGCATAACCTTCGACAAAGCTTACGAAATCGCTGAGCGAATACCAGAGCGGATTTCCCCTCCGGCTCGTCGCCCTCCGTGACGGGGGACAAAACGGATCAAATATGACAGGCACTTAGAGGTCTAGACCCGAATTTCCAATATCAATAAGCTGGCAGAGTTGGCACCATGTTTGGCTCACTCGCGGATTGTGGCATTGATAAAAGGGATAATAAAAACCTTGCTAAAAATTAGACAAAAAGTCAGGTGTGACTGTCGGAATGCACAGTCGAAGGATTGACGTGAATACGGTAATAGCTGCAATATTTGCCCGAAAGCTTAATCTGTCTCCTAAAAACTATACCCAGGTCCATGTCGCGATAGGAATGTCATCGATCTGATATGAGTAGGTAGTCAATCTTGTTTCAATTTCGCGTAAAGCTTATGTGGAAACATTTTGCTACATTCATTTTTATCCTGTTTTTGTAACAATATATTTTTAAAGAGTCTAGATCCTGATCCTAATCATATTATGGTAGAGGGCGGCGCACTTAGTCACATTTGTCCATCTTTGCCCCGCCTTGAACGTAACCTAGATCTGGGGTTGCACCCGCCTCGCGAATACCTTAAGTGGTGAAGTTCGTTGGAACACTTGTAGTTTTATTTACACTGTTGTAATTTTCTGCTATTAATTGCATACATAGGTATAAACATAATCTACACACACACATTTGCTGGATTCGTGGCTACGCGCCCGCTGCACCCCCCCCCCCCCCCCTCTTCCCCTGGGCAATCAGGGGCGGGGGCGGCGGGGGCGGGGGGGGGGGGGGGTGTATACGTATGAACCGGCATCTCGAGATAAACGTTTCTTTAGAACAGGCTAACATATATAAAAACTGGTCTAACTTTGTATAAAAACTCTGTACCAAAGTGAAAACAAAGTTAATACATGGTTTTAATTGGTTGAATATTTTCTGGTTCGATTGCATTTGTATGATATTTGATCATTCACAATTAATATTGTCCCGGTATTACCTATACATACTTGGGTTTTATTCTGCTACGAAATTGGAAGCTTGCTCCTAGCTTATGATCTTGTGTTTGACATGTGAATATTGCCGAAAAAGATTGAACGACGGTTTAAAATCCAAGCGCGGAGTGGCAGCTTATTTGAAAGCCAATGAACGCGGAATGGAAAGATCCTAGAGTTTTGGGAGCTTTCATAAATGGGAAGTTATTAAATGATTACCTCGCTAAAGGATGAAGAGGTTATTAAAACGTCTTCTCTGAAAGACGTTTATTTTATTTATTCCGATGATTACTACAAATTATCTTGATACAGTTTATCACTGGCTGTTTATTTGTTTCCATCAGTAGTGTTTTATACAGAAATTCTTCATACTGTAAAATTTGATTGTATTCTGATAAAATCAAAATTAACAGCGAATGCACAATGCCTCATATTTAATTTCTTCCGCCTACATTCTATTACCCAATCCTACTTGGTGATCTTGAATAAAGTCAAAAATAGCAAACTATTATTAAACATTTATTAGTAAAACCCAAACGCAAACTTACACGATCCCTTAAAAGATTGAGCTCCGACGAATTCTAAAATGTGTATAAAATATCAGATATTACTTAAAAAATAATGAATACTTTAACTATTTTAAAATTCTGAAACGTCACATTCTGATTTTTTTTTAGTAATGTTTGATTATTTTAATACATAATACTAACATTGAAATTCATCTAAGGGCAATCGTTTACTGCAGAAAGGGAACATCGGTCACTGTTGTCAAAACTGCTTTGATTTAATTGCTCTCCTTTCCATATTATATAAGATTACTGCAAAATGACATCGTGTTGATATTAGTATCTCAGATTTTTCAATCGCAGTTGGTCTAAATTCAGGATATAGATGTAAAACTTTGCAGCAGAAAGGTAATAATTTCATAAAATCGTGACTTTTTTGCAGCATTCATGACAACACCTCCTGCCACGTCAAACAGAGGCCATATCATAAAGCATTATGATATAGCCTATGATGAATACATGAATAAAAAATATTTCATTAATCTCAGATTCAAAGAGTTGATGAACCCTCTAACTAAACACTGGTACATTCGAAACTTTTCGAATGTACTACTTTTTTAATAAAATTCGGGGCAAGATCAATTGTTATCAAATGATTTTTATTTTTGGTTGGCTCTATAATATTGTTGTTATACAATAAGTCCGACGTTTGACATTTTATATTTTGTGCAGTTTTACATACATTCATTTTCAATGTAACAATATGCCAATTTTAGACTTGTAAATTGACACTTAGGATGTGTTATTTTGAATTTCGGAAACTATAAATTGTTATGGTCACTTCTGATCGTATTTTAGTTATTTCCTTTCGTATTTATTTTAATACATAGAAGGTCACTTAACAATTCTTTAGTCAAATGAAACTTTAAACCTCTGTTTTACTATTCGTTACAGATTTTGTAATTATACATACCTCGTATTTTGATTTTGCGAAGTCATATGTACACGTACAGTGGTATGATCCCTGAGGAAAATGCCTTCTTCCAAGAGCTAGCGAAAAAAAAGTGCAAGAGTTTTGTAATACCTGATACTGACCATAGAATGCTGGGGTAGTCAGCAGGCCAGAATCCGGGACACCTGGGGCTGGCGTACTAGGAAAGGTGTAATTTTTATTAGTGTTTTGTACAAGCTGAAAATTCGTCAGTAGACAGTGGATGCAATAAAGAACTCGAAACAAATGGTCAGACTGTCTAATAATAGAAACTCCACAAAATTCGAAATTTTCTGTTGATTAAAGGAAAAAATCTTTTTTATTTAATAAAGTATAGAGGTGGAAAATCAGATAAGTTTTAATAAAAAAGTGTTTAATCGCTCACAAATCCCTGATTTGTGAGCGAATCATAAGGCGCGCGGTCGATATCCTGACTTCTATGAACTGCTTACTGAGTGGGTTCTATGCGATCGATGTCTGCCTGTTTGGTTTAATGTATACGTATAGCATAAGGTATTGACATATTTCCAAATTTCAGCTTTTACAAATCAATTGCGGGGACTTCATTTTTGTGACATGTATGCATTAGTGCTGACGCCACGCGTTCATTATTAGGCAGTCTGACCATTTTTTTCGAGTCTTTTATTGTATCCACTGTCTACTGATGCATTTTCAGCTTTTACAAAACACTTTAAGGGTACTAATAAAACTTACACTTACCTAAAACGCAAGCGCCAGGTGTCCCAGAGTCTGGCCTGCTGACTCTACCCCACCATTATAGAATAGCCCTACCCCACCATATCTACCCCACCATAGGGTCAAAATACTGTCTGATCTGAAAGTATCAGGTTTTACAAAACTCTTGCAGTTTTTTGTCGCTGGTTCCCCAACTATTCCAGCTATTTGCATTTTTCCTTCCCGAATAATGAGGACTAGTATGTCTTCTGCTACTTGCACTCTTACTCCTCCTCCACCTCACACTGTGTATGGGAAAGTCAGTCGGATTCGTGCCCGTCCTCTTATTTTATGCATGCAACCCAACCCGAATTCTTCTATATCCATCATTTTTAATCACACCTCCCGTGAAATAAACCGAAAAGAATGTCCGAAATATTATGCGGAGTGGGTCAGTCGCGGGCCGATTCAAAATGTGCGCGCCGAAGCACGGCCGGCCCACGCCTCCCTCCCAGGAGAAACTCTTTTGATAAATTGAGTTCAAGATAAAAGGGGGAAAAATGGTAAATTTTGGGCTAGATTTATGGCCAAAATAATCGTGACAAAAGTACGAGTGGGTTTTTCTAGTTGCCGGTGAGAGGAAGGGTTAAAGGGGATTTAGTGGCGTAAGGGAAGAATTCGCAAAAAAGCGAAGAAGATTTGGGGGAAAAGGGCGCTTCGCCTCGCGCAATGGGAAAATTATAATAGACCACCGGTGGATATTATAATGCGCCTTCGCGGCCTTTTGCTGCCTTTGACGGATTATGAACGTGCTATTGATGTATTCATTTAATTATTTATCTTCTTATGTAATATAAATAGGATAACACGAATTTACAGCGTGAAGTTTGTAGCACCCGACGTTTCAGTGACGTTGCTGTTGCCGTTGTACAGGGTAGACTACCGTCCTAGCGGTCCCGTTGTCAGTCTACCCTGGACAACGGCGGCTGCAATGTCGCCGAAACGTCGGGTGCTACAAACTTCACACGGTAAAATCGTTTTATCCTATTTATAATGTCAAACAACCGCGACAGTCTTCGATTTCATACTTATTTGATCTTCAGAAAACATACAACGCTTCAGTAATTATTACAAATATATCTTGATAATTATCACTTACCAATTAATCTTCCAACAGTAGTGTTTTATACATTATTTCTTCATGCGATAAATTATCCAAGTTAAGATGAATTGAATTAATTTACCTACTAACGAATTAAAGTATATAATTTTTAATCGCAAACGTGATAATTGCAAGCAAAAAATAGCGGATAGAATAGAAAAGTTTTTATGAAAACAGTAATTCATTTGACGGTTAGCTGTAAGAAATCGTTAAGCTAATCCCGCCGTTTGTGCTAATTTACAATTTAATTTAAGATTTTCTTTATCGTTGTTAGTGTTTTTGGTACAATAAGGTTATTTTTCTTTCTTTCTTACTTCCGGTCGTTTGTTATTGCTTGGATATTTTTGTGTGTTTAATCCAATTTTGTGTGTCCTATACCGGTGTTATCCTTTACAGCTTCTAGCCGGCTGGCAGAAGAGTTACCGCAATAATGTACCGTACTGTGAGAAGCTCGTCATTAAACAAACGAGCCTGGCAGCGTCAACCACTCTTCTCCACTGCATCTGTACGCGACCACACACGTCATGACAAACAGTCGCTAATTTGCAGGAGTCGCGACTGGGGACTGTTCGCCATCCAGGTTTAAAAGGTAATGCCACATTTTTTACAGTGCAAAAAAATATTAAGTGATCATTAAGTTCAAATCATTAAGTGATTTTTGCCCACGAAAGTTTCTCATTGGAGAGAGGCCATGATCAACCCCCATTAAAATAGCTAAACTGCATTTATGTATAACAGCAGTCAATTTTTCTATTAATGAAATGATACCTTTCTCACAAAATATTTGATCTAGATCCCTTAATAAAATGTCATAATTAATTATCTAATAATAATGTAACGGTCGGTAAGTTCCACAGTAGTTTAGTTGGTAAATATTTAGTATCAACATAAGCAGAATAAGATTTGTCCATTAACAAATTTTAGACATTCGTATCATGAGTCAAACTTATTAAAAAAATACTATATTATTGTTACTTTTAGAACTACTATCCTCTATAGCAAAAAACATACCCCTAACCATGCGAAAAGTATAAGTTTATTAGTACGAGCAACCTAATAGAGAACCTAACCAGGACTACTTCCCAAAGCCCTCAAATCCTAAGCTTGCTTTATAATAGAGGGTGTCTCAATAAGAGTGCACTAGTTAAATCTTGTGGAATTTTGTTGTCGTGTAAGTGGCAACTCTATAATTTCGAAAAAAACAACATCTTTACAAATGAAGCGCATTTCCATTTGAATTGCTTCATGAATAAGCGAAATTGTAAACTTTGGGGCTCAGAAAATTGGAATGTGATCCATGAGAAACAAATGCGTCTACAACGAGCAACTGTCTGGTGCTGATTTTGGTCAGGCGGCGTGATTGGACCTCACTTTTTTTAAAATGAGGCCGGAATTGCAGTGACTGAACGGCATTCGTTACAGAAACACGATAACGTACATGTAACCTCAACTGGACGGCATGGATCTGGAAGACATGTGATTTCAGCAGGACGGCGACACCTGCCACATAGCGCAAGAAACAATCGATTTATTGCAGCTAGGATTTCCAGACCAAATCATCTCACCAAACTCTGATGTTGACTGGCTATCAAGGTCATGCGATTTAACGCCGTGCGATTTCTTTCTTTGGAGATTTGTGAAAACTCAGGTCTATGCGAATAGACAAGAAACAAGTCATGAGCTCAAGGCCGAGATCCGACTAGTCATCGGTGAGATACAGCCACATCTTTGTCAAAAAGTCATTGAAAATTTCATGAAAAGAGCAATGGCTGGTCATTAGAGCCGCGGAGGCCATTTGCCGGATATTTTTATGTCTACTTTACAATGCAATAAAAATATCACAAGTTGCTAAAAAAATACGTAATAAAATAAGCAGTGCACTCTATTGAGACATGCAATATTCGATATTGTGTACGGAATCGCGATTCTGTGGGTACATTTATAGAAGGAGTAGAAAACATATTTTTTAGAGGTGAGTATTTTGGGTATTAAATATACATATTAAATATACGTGCTATATTTTAACTATACTACAAAAAAATCAAAAAAACACGAAAATATTATAAAAAAATATAGTATTTATTTTGATAAAGCTTGGAGTTAATTCGATAGGTAATTAAATAGTTGACTTTGATAGTTTTATCTATATATAGATTGTGTAGAAGCTGAATTACAAGCCTAGGAGTAGACGCGAGTGAGCCACCGTTTTGGCAGTTTTTAGAGTAAATACCATTTACATTTAAATCTAGAAATACCTACTTACCTAGTTACACACAAAGTCAGCTTTTCAATATTGTATTGTTTTTATTACGAAAATAAATAAAAACTAAAGTCTGTATTTATATTTTCATTACATTTTTCAAATTCCATTTCTTACATAGACAAGAAAATATAGAAACAGTTTCTATAAACCAGAGGTACCCATACTTTCTTGACCCGTAGACCCCTTGCTGTTTCCCTTACCTGAATTTTCCTTAACTTACTAACATTCAAAGTTTTTTAACACCTGGAACAGTACTGATCGCCTACATAGTGTTTTTGGTAATGTGGATAATTGTAAAAAAATAAAAATATGTACAATTTATATTTGTTTATTTCTAAGCGTCCACGCCTTGGCGTACGAAGTATTTGGGAAAGCCGCACATAAGTGCACATGTAACACTATCTCGCCCAAACCTATTTACGCCTACGTATTGCATGCTGGCAGTGTTATTGTTTCGCTGTAAAAATGTGACTTAACGTGTTAACTTCGTAATAATAGTATCGTATAATGACCAATTCAGGGAGTAGGTTTATTCTCGGACTAAAGGAGGTCGCCATCTAAAGTAATAGTATTTTAACGGCTATATCCTTCGTTGTTTACCGTAGTAGATGCTCGGTTACGTCGAAAGAAATCCGCTATTTTATAAGGATATTGTTCTTTATCCTGTGTTAAATAAAATTGGTTTGACTTTCTAAAATGCTAAGATATTAAACGTTGCAAGTTCTAAATCTTTTTTTATTTTCTTCTTTGATGTTCTTTTCTTTTTTCCATTGTTGTCCGGTTGCCATGGCAACTTATCTTTTTCTTTCATGCGGTCAAACTTGCGTTCGCCCTCACCGCTGTGTATTGGTGCGCTGAATATATATGTTGGCAACATCATCTTCGAGACATATAAAGGAAATATCCCATAACATGTTTAAAAACTAGGAATGGAGTTTCCGACAAGTCTCCGCTCTAGGCTGGAGTCAAATTCATGAATAGGTAGAAAATATGAAAATTTACTTCATAAGAAAACTTATCGTGTTGAAAAATGATGTATTGCGAATGTTGTCAAACATATTTTGAAGTGAGTATATTGACTAGATTGGAGCTATTCCCGTTGCGAAAAACAAGCGTTTTGCGATATTTGAGAAAAACCACAGATACGATGAATGTAAAATTTATGAAGGAAAGTATCTTTATCAATTTTCATAGGCCATAAGTGATAGTTTACTCATTATCAATGATTGGAAATTATACAAACAAGCAAGCAAGCAAGCAAAAGAGAACACGAATACGGCCAATTGTATTCCCAATGTAGCTTAAAATCAAGATGTTCGTTGGAACGCGGCTGGACTTGGGAAATCGAATTTTGATATAGACGTAATTGGCAAAATGGTCACATTCATATAGTCACCCGAATATTTCATCAGTCGTCATTATTATTATTTGGTGACACCAACTATCCAATTTGGTATTATGCATATTATAAATGGCGTTACAAGTACAATATGGATTATATTTAATTTTAACCTGAGGAATGAAACACGGTTAATTTATCTTCACATTTTTTAATCACTGAATCAGTAATCAGTCCCCAAAATAGCATCGCAAAATTACCACCTTATCTGAATGCAATATAGGTCAAATATAGGCATTGAGTAAAATATGTTGATAAAGGAAACCGCTTTTTGGTTTTCCTATAAAATATAATTTGTGTGAAGTGTGTGGTTTAAGTTTGTGAAACCACACTTAAGCGGACCGTTAAATATTATAAATTATACATTTGTTACAAAAAAAGATTTTTGAGTACCGTTCTATTAATTATTTATCCATATGTGGTTGCAATGTTGCCGCTCTAAAGGATTTACGTCAAATGGACCATGGTATGCATACACAATATATAGACTAGCAATGAACCCGTAATTCGCTCTCGATATAAGATAAAAGTTGAGCTGTGTATTGCTAGTGGATGGAGGAAAACCGCAATGTTTCTAGCGCTCTTAACAATGTCATCGCCACCAATGTATATTATTGTAACGGTCGCCAATTATACCAAGAAGTCACACAATGGAATAGATACTGCAAGCATCACAAATAGCTCAAAGAATCTCCCTGGACTGGCAAACAACTCCAATTGAATTGTGTATCTACCTCCTGAGGTGCGCGCATCCTGTGCGGACCCAGTGGAATTTCCCAACGCGCTTTCTGTGCTTACTTGGGGCTTCAGATGTGACCGGCCCACAGACCGGTCATGCGTTCTAGTTTACTACTGGTGTAGTAAGCTTCCTTCTTCCCACTGGCTGGATATGCTTGGGGTAACTACTCACGTAGTTGAATATCAGGTGAGGTGTGTAGACGCGGAGATCAGCTGGACGGCGGCGGGCGCGCCCAGATTGCTACGTCCGCCGCTACTAACGCCACGGGCCAAAACGCTTTGAAGACGCGTTGATCAGCTGGCCGGCAACATTGACGCCAAGTCGTGTTACCGATGCGGTACGGGGATGCTGGGGCTTGAAGACAAGTCGATCAGATGGGTCGGCGGCGTTCGACGCAGGGCTTCTTTTTAAGACGAAAGACGGAAACCAGAGGCGACAACTATCCAGTGTCCGCTTACGTTGCCGCGCGACCGGCCTACGGACGGGACGGCAAATACAGGACATGGCTGACGCGGACGGTCGCAAAGCGCGTCCGCGCGGCGCGAGTAGAATTGGCCTACATATTAAATAAGGACTGTATCAAGAAATCCCCGGGGGAGAAGAAGGGGGGGGGGGGGGAATTGGTCAGGGGGTTAGCGCGTTGGGGGGCCTTCTCTACGAGCCGTTATCGAATATTAAAGAAACCCTCAGTTTAGTATGCATACATGTGTAATAACTGCGTAATATATTTTGGATACATAAAAAAGTTGCGCAAAAATGGCGGATAAAAGTACTGTATGATTCATTGGTCAAAACATTTAAAATGAAATATATAAGTAATGAACTTTCATATAAGAATAAATAATTTAACGCTTGAAATTTTAACAGATGAGGGTTGGCGGTAAAAACATCGAAATATGTTTCCATCGAGTTAATGTCATTTGCAAGCGCCGCAAAGAACGCGCCAACAAGTTCCATCTCACAAGGTTAGCGCGTGAGGAAGCGTCCTCGAAAAGATTGTGCACGAAATGATCCACCTTAGCCAGTAAGCCAGAGTTATCAGTTTCACCTCGATTCAGATTAAAAACATAGGACTTAGGCAGCTTTTCTCTTCTGAGATAGATATAATTATAACAAAGTGATTAATACAGTCGGATACAAAAATGGATAACATCCGCACTGCTTGAAGTATAAAAATTTAAACACTTCTGTACCTTCTGTACCATCTTGCGAATTCCAAAGCTTTCGTTTCCCTGCGACTTCTAACAAATGAGTTTTACAACGTGCGCATAATCCGAATTTAATAAAGTGTTTGGATTGCCATATTACAAACTATAGAAGATTGTAAGAAGTTAAAGGTAGTCGCCGAATGTTTTCATTGACATTTAACTGGGAATCGAAAAAAGCTCCAAAGTTCTTGACTTCAGTCACTCTAGTAATCACACACCCAACGATGGAATAATCATACGTCAGATGAGCAGACGATCTCGTACTTGTTATCACGGAATATTTATTAATATTGAAGTAAAGCTGTTAATATAAAGTAAAGCGTACGGCTCCATGCACATGTCTCAGCACTTCCAGTGGATAAAAATAATTTGACATCATTAGCAAACATTTAGCAACGTGCTGATGTGACAACTTTACTCAGATTACTAACGAATAAGTTGAATCACAAAGGCCCTATGTTTGATCCTTGTCTGACTCCCGATTGAGTGTTGTATAGTTTGGAATAAAAACCACCAAATTTAACCAACTGCTTGCGGTTCCCCAAGAATTCTGTGAAAAATTTCCACATTTTACTCGTGAACCCAGCAACAGCTAGTTATCAGTCAAAAGCCTTCTCATAATAGATATATTTCCGTCTTCATCTCGAAAAAAAAATTTGCGTTAACAATATTTTTCCTCCCGGTCAGTTTATAGGCCGGGAAAGTTGAAACGGATAAGTTGGTGGTTGTGAAACGATTAGAATGAGGCCGGTGTTAGGCATACTATAGTTTACAGCATTGTTGAGTATAGATTTCTCGCTGAAGAATCGTCTCGAAATGCTTAGGAAAGGTTGATGCCTTGGCACCACTTTTCTGTACTGGAACTACTCTTCATATCTTCCACTTATAAAGTAAGATGCTGATTCCAACGATCTGTTAAATATATGCACAACGAGTTGTGTAAAAAATCACAACTTGCCTTGATATGAACATCATCGATAACAACAACAGGTAGAAACTCCATCAGGTCCAATGGTGCGGACTGATTTCAGTTTGCGTATTGCAAACCGAATATCATCTACTGTGACTCTGTGGAAGTTGACGCATGAAGAATTTGCAACGCCAGAAGTAATAGTCGCTTCAACGCGAACAGCGTCTAAGACTGGTACTTTCCAAAGTAATTACCAAATAGATCAGCGGCTGCAGCCCCCGAATTTGTAGCCTCATTATAGACCACATTCTGAGGTAACTCACCGGCAGTTCGTTGACTACGAACATACTCACAAAAACGCGAGCTACTAATTTAGGTCTAGCAACTCTATTATTTCTTGAGGATTGTTTATCCCAAAAAGAAGTTCCGACCTTTTTTAACTGCAACCTAAGAAATGAATTTATAAGTTATATTGTGGCGGTCACTGACTTTATTGAACTACCTTAAATTAATCAGACCTGCAACTGACAGGATATAAATTTTCTTGAAAGTTCCCTTAACTAGTCTTAGTATCAAACGAATAGTTATTTTTTGCATCATGGTTTCAAGATATTTTCAAAAATAGCAGCCTTACGCCATGCGGTATGCCGCAACATATAATGCTAGAAAGTAGCTGAAGTGAACTAATCGGAACGGTGTTACGCCAGCCATTGCCTGATTCTTTTTTAAAGAAAAAGCTGCAATGCTAGGTCTATTAGCTAAAATAGATACACGACGAACTCATTGTAATAATTTAGAGTGTACATTTATGCCCAATAAAACGGTTATATATTTATGCAGATTGAAGTTTATTATTTTCTGATGGAAACAAATCCGTTAATGAAGTGAGAATCACGCTCATGTCTGCCAGCATAGCTAGCGAACCTTCGTTTACCTCTGGACTTATTTAATATGAGTTTCTAAATTTCGTTCTGGGACGTTGTCAAACTTGTCAATTTGTATCCTGAAAAGTTGGCAATTCTGAAAGAGTCGCCGATTTATAAAGAGTAATTGATCGAATTCTGTTTTCAATATCTTCAGCTGAGAGCTTTCAAAGACGCCCCTGCAAATCTTGATTGACGAAGTCCGTAATTACCTCGGGCAGAAGTTATAAGCATAATTTAGGGCGCCCGTCCCCCAGTTTCTGGTTAGTAAATGAAAAAGGCATAATGCCGCTGGTCACGTTTATGGTTCCATTACAAATAAATATTATAATTTTATGCCAAAATAACGATCGTCCTTAAAAAATACTCACTAATCGAAATTGCCAGTCTAGCAGGTTAGACTGTTTTAGTATCTTTATTTTATGTATAAACCGTATGGTCTACTGACCATACTGCTAGCTTAACGCAGAACGTCAGGCAAAATATAACCTAGCAACCCTCGAGAAGCCAACGGCAACGGCGCGGCGGAATAGCTCCAGCGGAAGAGTGATCGCCCTTAGTGGATAAAATCCCACTAAAATCTATCTTGAGAAGTGGCAGCTAGCTTCTGAATACCGGCTTAAAAATCGGATATGACTGTGTCGGAATTCACAGTCAATGAATTGAATATGTGAATATGTGCCAAACGCAATAAGTTACGAATAATTTAATATATAAAATAAATCGGGTGTGACTCCGAGCGAGGCACTATGGGTACCAAGTTTGCGGTCGGTGTGCTCATTCTACTGCTACTTGTCTTCTACATTTAATCAGATTGGTCTCTTTTATTTCATTATATATAGGTTTTCACTGTCTAAATTGAATTAAATGATGTGTTTGGTCTATTTTGACTCATGTCTTCGAAAACTATATTTTGAGACCAAAACAAGCATGGTAGCTGTTCTGAGTGAGAAGCTATACTGATTTATAACTTCTCGCTTACTCGAGAATGGTCGCTGTGCCTTCCTCCACCCGTCCACGCCCTCTCGCGGTGGCGACTTAGCTATGTGAAGTGTCAAAACACCGAGTGCGTCGTCGTGCAAAAGTGGCGTAGAGCGATTGAACAGGCCCAGTTATTTAATCGCGAGATTGACAAAAAAAAACATTTGCGTTAACCGTAATACCAAACCACAAGAAGTTGTCATGAATAATCCCGGCACAGAACCACCAGCCCGTCACCATGAGCATTTTCCAACTGATCTAACGTTTCGGACATTCTCCTCCAGGAAGCACAGCCATATATCGGTATAACGATAAATTAGATGGACCGAACTTGGCCACGCCCTCAGTTTCAATACAGTGGCTATAGAAAAATAAATAGTAGATAATTAAATAAAGACAGATGTATAGAAGAAACCTAAAACAGACTCCTGCAGTATTTCCATACGAAAGCTGACTTGTTCTGATATGTATTATATACATTCCAGAACAATTTTATCACCTGCAGTAGAGGACGATATTATCTCTCCTGTAACGCCTCTCAACCCCCCCCCCTGGAACAGCGAACCTAGATGAAACAATTCAAAAAGCTAAAAGTGCTTTGGGTATAAGCAGAAGACTGGTAGGGAAAAATTTGGGCCATAATCCCAACATCTCCCACTGGCTATACACAACTATTGTGAGGCCGATAATGACGTAGGCCTCGGTGGTATGGTGCAACAAAGCCAACCAGAAAACTTTGATTACCAAACTAAGCAATATTCAAAGGACGGCGTGCCTGATGACAACTGGCGCAATGTCCTCTACTCCTGGGGTGGAGGACATTGCGCCAGATGTCAGATGCACTGCTGAACTTACCGCACCTACATATTCACTTAAAACAGTTGGCGAAAGCTAGCAAGTACAGGCTGTCTGCCCGGGAGAAGGTTAACTAGATCTCACAAGCACTATAGATCAGTTCTTGACTCTTGACTTTGGTCAGTGAAACTCCAACACTCAACATGGTATCCAACACCGTGTTTCCAGTCCTAAACTTTAAAAGTTTTTACAGTGGAACTGCTGCCCAGAGACGACTGGCTAAAAAACCAACTGCACTAGGAGGCCAGTAGCCTTAAATGGTATACTGATGGGTCCAAATCGGGACTTGACGTAGGCTGCAGTATATATGGAGAGCGACCAAACTTCGAAAGAAGTGTAAACTTGGGGTAATACGCATTCCAAGCGGAGGTATACGTTATTACTGAATGTGCGGATATTTACCTCCATAACAGCTACGCCAACCACCGTATCTATTTTATACACTCGGATAGCAAGGCAGCTCTTATGGCACTAGACTCGAATACCATTAATTTAAAGCTGGTGAAAAACTGCGCATCACTACTGAATTCCCTGGACGAAAAAAACAGAGTAATTCTAAGATGGGTTCTCGGCCATACAGGAATCGAGAGAAATGAAAAAGCCGACGAACCTGCTAAGACGGCAGCAAAGGGAACGTTATACGGCCCTAAACCTTGCTGTGGCGTACCACAACGCCTTGCAAACCTAATAATGCTCAAAAAATATGTTTAGAACAATCTGTAAAACAGTGGAACAACACGCCAGGTTTGAATCATTCCAAAGCGCTAATTAAGGCTTACGCCCGTAAGACTGCCCGTGAGGCCTTATCGCTAAATAGGAACAATCTACGCATACGGGTGAGTCATACGTATACGGTGGTCACGGGGCATTGTGTCCTGAACAAACACATGTACAATGCTCCGGGACACGAAAATGTGCAGGTTCTGCAAAGAGGCAGAGGAAACTCCCCTGCACCTCATGTGCGAAGGTGGCCCGCTGATGCGTAAAAGATACAACCACTTGGTCATTACCTCCAACCTGAGGAGGTAAAACAATCTGGCGCCAAAAGCCTGTTGCATTTAGCATGTTGCACGAGGCTTAGCGCAGAACTTTAGCAGGTAGCGAACACAATAGAACGGCAATGGTCGCAGTATTACAAGTCTCATAGACCTTAGAAAAGCCGCAAACAACAAATAAATAACATCCCTTAAATTTCAAAAACTGCAACTTTGTACAAAAATATCAAGGTACAACAATCAATCACAATCACAACATCAATGAAAACATATTCTAACAGAATACATTACACTATTCAGACCCTTGTGGATCATATCATAAAGCATATTTATAGACGTAATGGTAGACTTTCAACTTACCAAGTACGAATTTCCTGGGCTTGTACGTTATATTTTTCAAAGAATGATAACAATCTGTTTGTTATAGTTAATCCTTTGCAATATTTTTGAAAAAAATATTTATTAAATATCGATAGTAACCACAAGTAATTATCTTGAGTCTTTTTAGTCTGGTTATCATTTTAAATATCATATTTTTATGATACTTGTAAGCGTCGTTATTATTAAGTACATCAATTTTCGTCAATATTGTAGAATAAGAAAAATATGCCAAACTTTTCGGAATTTAATATCATGTCGCCAAGAGGACATTTGTAAATGCGTGATTTTGTGTTGTGGCTTGTGTCTATTTCTCTTTCTCTGTCTCCTGTCTTTTTTTCTGTCAAGTGTTGCTCGCTAGACTGTGATAACGCGGCGATGCGAACGCAACGCGACGCGACAGCGAAATGACAAGGAGACAAACAGGAGCTTTACTCCGCTCCTATCTGGTTTTCGTAATTTCCGGCATGCTAACGTATCAGACAAGCAAGCTAATTTTTATCACAATTATCCTCCTATACACACATGTAAAGACCAAAAGAGAAGATCAATTTCCAAAATATTTTTTTCCAGATAAACGATTATACATTTTAAAAACGCAATAGGTAATATATCAACAAAAAAGGTAGTATTTATCAACAAAAATAGGTAATTTATTCACTGAACTAACTATCCGTTGAACACAAAATAATATCAAAATCCTATGACCAGATAAATACGTAATACGACTAAACTTAATCATCTCTCGTACAAAAATGAAAAGATTACAGATAATCATAATTTAAAATTTATTTACTTTTTACAAGATTTTATTTACCTTGCAATGTTTGTAAATATATTAGTTTGTTTATGTTAAATCTTTCAAGCTGAATTAGAACCACTTCCTCTTATCCCATGAAGATTTAATTTTACTTTACTAAATTTTACTTCCATTTTTATAGTGAGTATGACCTGATTCTACACCCAGGATCGCCTCCCGACGAGGCGACTCTTCCACGGTTAACAGCACAGAAACGAAATTTTTAACGTATTCAATTATAATAGCCCGTTCTAAGTTTCACCACAATATCTGCACCCAGCGTTGGCTTTCAACGAGGGGACTCCTCAACGGTCAACAGCACAAACATGAAATTCTGTAAAGCATTCAATTATGATAGCCAGTTCTAAGTTCTACTATGACATGGCTGCTTCATTCAGGGTTGGCTCGGGATAGAGCATTTTAATAAAAGCTTGTTTGTAAAAATGTGTTTTTACTATTAAATTATCTTTATTTATTTATTTATCCATTTTTAAAACGAAACTTTGAAATTCCATGGCTAACCTGCTGAAGAAAAAGGTAGGATGACTTAGTGCAACCTGTAAGGCCATATAGACAATATTATTCTAGATGAGCTGCATATGCATTGGTTAACATTAGTCGGCACAGAAATTCAATTTGTTGATAATGCATCAGGGAAAACAGACATTTTCTATAATATTAATTTATTAAATCCAGTAAATTAGAAAGATATTCCAAACGTTATAAATATGTTATGTGAAGAAACAATTTCCTTTTAGTTTTTTCCCAGAATCCATTGAGCATGACCTGAGTGGGGGTGGAGGGGGGGGGGGGGGCAATAGTCTTGCTCTTTGCGAAATCTCAAAAGCTGTCCAGGTTAACTGAATGGTTGCTAAATACGATTTTTACTAGGAATTAAAAGTTTAACAAAATGAAAAACATATGTAAAAAGACAGGCTATAATTAAAAAATAATAGTATTTATAGTAGATATAATAATTATTAAGGAAATAAAAAGTGTGAATAACTTTACACTATAGCATGTCAGGAGTCCGCAGGTTTAGGTGGATATGATACCGCAGAGGTCAGAAGTTTAACATGTCGTTGGTAAGATCATTGATTATACAGGGTATTAATTTTGGCAGCTAGGATTTTACTATGAAACGCAACGTATCAATGGCACTCATAGCTACAAACATTTATTAATCTTCTCCTATGTTCATTAGCTAATAGACTTTCTAAACACGCTTTCCATCTCGAAATAACGGTATCCTAATGTCGAAATAAAATAATAATATAATGACAAATGATTTTTTAAATCATAGCTTTCATTATTTTAATATTATTTACATAAGAAGTCCATTTTACCATAGTAAAATAACATCAGTAGGACATCTCGAGCCCGTTTTCGAAATGAGTACCTACGCTTCGCCAAATCACCAGGGTTGCCATAATAAATACACAATTAACAAGTTGTGATACCATTAAAGCAGAAATGCAATTCTTTATAATTATTTTGTACGTTTATGTATTTTTGGTTTATAGATCAAGAGTCGGTTCCCAAAATCGTACTGTAACAGTATATATGAGTTAGTGCTGACTTTGTATGACAGCATTCATCACTTGTTGCATGTGTTCAAAATAAATACATTTTAGTAAGTTAAAGTAGGTACTTAAAAAAACTCATCTACCTACCTACCTACGCATTTACATACCTATGCACCTACTTACCTAGACACATACTTACCTACGCAAATGAACAATAAACGTCACCTCGTAAATGTAATTTCGTAACGTAAATGTAAATAGTCGTAAATGTAATTTCTGATAGGTTGCATTACAGCCTGTACAGAAAACATTCCACTTTTGTATACTTAGCCATCGCGCGACAGCCCTGACTGGCTAGCACCGAGGAGCCCGAGAATTTATGTAGTGGTAGCGTACGGACAACGGGTGCTCGTATGAGTGCGAAATCGGTGCGTACTATGGAGATGTTATACTGTTCTTAATTTACTATGATTTTACTTTCCAGGTAGAGGGAAAATATTGTGAACGCGCAAACATGGTTATTAGAGATGAAGACGGATGTATACAATTTGAGCCCTCCCGAGACGATTAGGACCATTTTCAGACTGAAATATATCTGTGAGTGTCTGTGTCTCTGTGTGTAATCCTCGACTATAGCGCCCAAACGCTTAATCCGATTGAGCTAAATCTTTGAATGCAGGCATCATTCGGTCATAGCAAAATATTTGAAAATATTGTAGTTAAAATCGGTCTTCCCGAGGGCGCGCTAGTCGTATGACTATATTGAAGTATTTCAATATCGAAATATTGCAGTTAGAGACTTGAAATTCGGTACACAGATATATGCCTCGTTGGACCTAAATCTGGTTGGAATATCTCGTATACAAGGGACGCATATGAAATACCGCTATGTTTAAGAAAAACATTTTTGGAATAACACCATTTTAATACCACCGAAATACTACAAAATACTAAAATATACAACTTTTGCTATCATTTATTTATTTATTTATTAGTTTCAAATAGTATTCAAGGGCATTACCTATTTATCCAATTCGCCCTTAAATATTAAAGCTAGAGTGTAAGTCTAAAAATAAATGACTACATAACTAAATTAATGCTAACATTGAACAAGAAAAAAACATAAAAATATAAAACTAAATAAAAGACAGATTATGATAAACATGAGATAGCAGGGAGTTGCCTTTTTAGCTGCCAAAGGGATATACAAAAGATATCTATTTCTGTGGGTAAGGAATTAAGAAGAGCTATAACCCTTCCCACTGGCCTGTCTACAAAAATATTTGTACGGTGGTACGGCACATTAAACAATAGATGCGATCTCCTCGCTGTGTAATTTACCGGTACGTACAATTCAAACTTACATAGTATCTCTGGCAAATAAATAGTTCCTTGAATTAATTTATATGCAAATATAATTAGTGAAATATATCGACGCGTTTCAAGACTGTTGTATCCTACCATTTCTAGCACAAAATCGGACGGAAATAAGTATGGATAAATATTGTATTTTCTGTAATAAATATATCTTAAAAATTTTCTTTGAATAGGCTCTACCATCTGAATGTATTTGTTTTCACTTGTACACCAGATGACCGAGTTATATTCAAGTATGCTACGGACTAAACAATTATATAGTAGAAACATTGCATGAATATTATTAAACTGTTTGCATATGCGCCCCGCGTTTTTGATTAGAATTTTACTGACAAGAAGGGATAGTAGGTATAGGGAAAGCGAAAATTTTTATTTTCAAGATGAAGACGGAAATAGCCATTTTTAGCCCCCCTGAGACGGTTAAGACCATTTCCAGATTAAATTTGTGTTTATGTATGTGTGTTTATGATTAATGTTTGTGTGTATGTATGTGTGTATTCCTTCACGATATCGCCCAAACGCTTAGCTCGATTGAGCTAAAATTTAGCATTCAGGAATCATTTGGTCATGGCAAGAGTTGAAAAGACGTTGTGTTTAAAATATGTATACCAGGGGGCGCACACATGTCATTCTCGAAATATTGGACTAAGAGACTTGAAAGAGCATTGGGACCTTTACTATAGAAAAATTCCCTACGGCGGACAAAGCTGAAACATACCTCAATTGAAAGCTTTTGACCCCTAGTTTTGCTAAGCAAAGGGGCATTATTGTGGCGTATGGGAATACCGAAATATAATTACATTAATAATTCAGGTACGGTGATCGTATTATTTTAATGTTGTACGTATGTAAATGTTTAGTACTGTATATATTTAGTATTTAGTACTGTATATATTTAGTGTTATTTGATGACTAGCTTGATATAGCGGTTGAAGTGGCAGACTCAAAAGGTTGTGGTTTAGTCTTGTCAAGTTAAGCAGCACTCAAGGAGGACATAAACAAATGAAAGAAGATAAACAAATATAGTCGATTATTATTCGTCATAATCTATTATTATAATATAAGGTTAACATTTTCTTCGTGTCTAGCCCAAGAGAGATAATATATCATGCTTGCGACATGCCCACAATAACTTACTGTTCGCCGTCCACGAATACACGAGCAATAGTATCCCTGCAATCCTTCATATCCATTTCGCGTGGGATCAATTAAAATATAAGTATAGTATTGTCTCAATTATCTCAAACATGCCGTAATTGGATCGGACTCCTATGAGAGGCCGGGCCTCTATCATCTCTGGATGTCGATGCACTTCAATTGAATATTTCTCTCAAAGAATGATGGAGCAAGGTTATGTTTTCTGCGCCGTAGCACAGATCGAGCATAAACAACACAACGATTTGGGTTTTCTATTTCAACAAATGTCCAATCAAATGCAAAATCGTAACAGTCCAGTACAAACTATGCCAAGGTAGTCGGTAATAATTCAAATAACGCAAAAGATAACAGGAAGGTTCAAATAACGCACAGATCGCGACGACAAACGACGAAGAACTGCGACCGAACAATGCGCGTACGCAGCGAAACCGGTTTTTTGTTACCTACCTTCTCCTCCTTCCTAGCTTGTTGACTACCTTCTCCTTTCACCTCGGAAGCCTATCGGTGCCATGCCGAACACGTTTTAAATATTATAGCCTTTTGGAAAAACAAACATTATGATTTATTAATAAAATGGTAAGAGAAATACTAATTATAAAAATCTCATTTTCTCAGCTTTCCCATTAGTTATGGAAATAAAAAATACACAGTGGTAAAGTCCGTAACATTATCTAAAAACTTTTATTGGTTTTGTTTGTATCCGCTAGTATTGCAAAAGTGGGGTAAAAAGTTCCCAATGTTCTTTGGTTCACAGATGCATTATTGGGGCTAAATCACATTGAGAAAATAATATTAAAATTTTGCTACAGAAATGTATGGGAGAATCAAATATTTAAATTTGCAGCGTCTCGCGACGCAAGTTCGAAATTTAAATCTTCATTGCTTTGTGGCGTTCTGTCAAAATTCAAACGTTTAACCGCGAATTATGCGGCGACGCGCGTTCGTAATTCGATTTTTAAATTAAATAAGATAACGTCCTTGCCGGGAAAGTCTCGGGTCGCCACAACTGATATATTTTTGTTTTTTGTACTTGTTTGGCGCATAACGTTACATTTAAAAATGCATATTTGCATGCATATTTAAGCGTTTCCATTGTGTATATAATCCGATTTCTACTGATTGCCTACGCGTAAATAAGCCTACGATCATAAACGCAAATTAAAGGAATGAGAAGCTTATAAAGAAAAGTAACCAACTATACACGGGTATAATCTTTCCCATTTATGTTTTAGTTACATGCACTCTCTGAACCTAATCCCGAATTGAAATTACATAACACAAAGCAATTGTTTCGTGAGCGTTTTCCTTACAGAATAATGGAAAATGAATATTTTTTCAGGCTGGCGGCATGAATTCATTTTTTACTTTTAATACTACTTTTTTACTTTTCATGTTTGCAGAAAGTGCCCCTGCTTATGCATCTTCTACGTGATAAGCGTTCTACTACCCTAAAGAAGAAAAAATACAAGAAACCTTAAGCTAAAACCGGAAAGGGAAGAAAGTAATTCTATGGATTCGAAGGGGAAGTGAATAGGTGGTAAGGTGTACGCTCACATGTGGCAAGACAGCTGTCCTAAACCTACCACAGCCGGTCGTTAGTCCGGAATCCACTGCTCACCCCCCAGAAGTGTAATAACACTATATAATGGGCCCGACTTCGGTCGGTGAATTCCATGGCAGCTACGTTTGTATTTTATTTTATTTACTAAGGATGAATCTGAAGTACGGCAATTATACTTATAAAAAGCCCCACTGAAACGAAGCAGAATAACTACAGAATAACTAACTTTTTATCAGTTGATACTATCGATGCTGCATGCGATCCCGGTATTCCAGAATATTATAACGACCTTTCACACTGATTCGCAAAGATTTGGGTACGTAGAAATCGACTGACTAGTTACCGCAAATATTAAAAAACGATACTTCCAGACTCCTCCGGCAATTCGCCTGAGTGCACAGTGCACTGTTTTGCACTATGAAATCAGGCGCATGTGGAATTTTTTTCATTGAAATCACCTCTTCGAGATTGGTTCCTGATAGAAGTAGAACCAAGAGTTGGCCCGATCACAAAACAAGCTGGCCTTGCTGCCCAAGCTACATAGAACCAACAAGCCCCGCATCTTCGTGATACAATCTCACTTTGTTATCCTAGCTTAATCTAGTGGCGTATTGTGTTCGGAATCTAAGCTGCTTATTTCGTAAGGACAAAGTTACCGCAGAAGAAAGCCACATAGTTACCTTTGAAGCCCACACAGCGCAGGCTGCCGAGAAGAAACTAAAACTTTGTAATTGACGTCCAGCGAATACGAGACCCTCTCCCTATTCGAGCCCACCCCTATTAGGGGGGGGGGGGGGGGCATGTTATCCCTCCATTAACTACGCGGTCAGAAAACAGAGTTTTACTTTTCTTGGCTCGCGGCAAATAGTCTAAAACACTTCGAGTGCAACCATTAAGCTGTGTAAACTTTTGTCTCTGGTACTTTATAATATTCCCAGCAATATGTGAAATCAAGCCATCTTTTTACGAGCTCATTTTAGAGTTTTCTAACCGAGGGCCATATTATTAATTTGGAAAGATCTGGCGTATTATTTTGTCTAATCAAGAACGAGTAACATAAATGTTGTGTCAGTATTAAAAGTGATATTTTATTCCGTAAAAAGAGAAGTTTCTCTTTGAAGAAAGACAATTACTTTAACACGCACATCATAATACACTGTTTATATTTTCTAAAACTCCAATTAAATTAATATTAAAACAAATAGAAAGTGGAGACAGATTGGAACCTTGCTGCAAAACTGAGGTGACTGCTATAGCGATCGATTCGTGGCCGTTTATAACGACAACTGTCGAATACAAAGGGCGAACCCGTCACCTCAGAAAGTTTTAACGATATTGATCATTCTGTCTCTTATTAGGTGAGCGCAGAAGACTTGGGACGAAAAACAATCCACAGTCTAGCTACGCCCCCTGCTCGTCAGAGGCCAACGCCTTACGGCGAGGCACAGGGAAATGTACCCTGCGGGCAGCATCGCCCCCTGACTACCAGTTTGAAAGGATATCTCTGTCTGGAATTAACCTTCAGGATACCTCCTATATCCTGACTGCTTTCAGGATCGAGGTCGCTGCGCGGTCCTCTTCCTTATGAAGCTGTGATATGTGTCTACCGAATCTATCGGCGGGCAACGGCATCCTTTGCCCGGCTTATTCACCCGGGATCGGGTGGCCGAATGGTTCTTTCAAGAGTAGTTACCACAAAGTTAACAAACACCCCTGCTCTATAGGAAACATTACTGTTCCAAGACTCCTCCGACTTTTAGTTGGAGTGCACAATCGATTGGCTGACGCCACACGGTGCGTAAACCATCCAGGAGCGCCAGAAGGTTGACTCCTAGGGGAGACTGGCCCGAACGCCAGTGTCCTATCCTGGCTCTCCCTTCTGCGTGGAGGCCGCCGGATGGCTGTTGACCCGTGAGTATGACCAACCCTGAACGAATGGGTCTTCGTGGCCAACTCCAACAGCTCTGTTAGCTCCAAAACGACAATCGGCTTGTCGCGAATATCTGTATATTTTGTGTCGCGTTTTTAAGCTATTGCATAGCTTTTATCGCGGGCCTAGGCCAGCGCGGCGACCGAATGAAGAAATTTCTTAACGAAAATTAATTATTTTAAACTGATAATTATGTCTAAACGAGTACTGCTTATGATTCGAAAAAAATATATGTTAAACAAGAACATTTTCCTAATATTCTTAGCTTTGAATATTTTAGATTTTGTTTATATTACATAGTGTAATTAATTTGTGAAATTAGGTCTAACCGAACACAAAAACGACTACTACGCAAATACTATCTGGCGTATTATTATAAAACCTGCACCATTTTAAAGATAATTTAATTATCTATCTTTTTATCTACGTTTTTTTTCGAAAAATCCGTTTTTTATGCTTTATCGAATAAAAAATTCGTGCGCGGCGTTCTATCGGAAGACGTTTAAATTATTCCGAATCATTTGCTACCGCACGCAGCCGCAAATGATTCGGAATAATTTCAACGTTTTCCGATAGAACGCAGTTATCTGATATCAGAAAAAATAAAATAAATAAAATAAATTTATAATTTTAATTGCATAAGTTTTTAAAAATGCTATGCAATAGCTTTACCGCGGCAGTCCCCGAGTGCCACACGTATTTTGTTTTCATTAAATAATTTGTCGCTGGATGTTGGACTTCGACTGCATGCCCTTTGGAAATGTGCTCAAGTTGTACGTTAGAGACGAACAACTTTAGCATATTTTCTCGTGTACAACTCAACGTCTGTTCACCGAACATTACACTGGTTTATCCCAGCTCAATGCTTATGGTGACAATATAAGCTGCGAAGCAATGCGTCAATCCTTTTCTTGTGAGTCCCTACACTTATCCGCCAATCAGTAAATTGGATATTCGCCCCATCCGCATATTTGGGCAGCGAATCGACGTTAAGATTTGTTCAGCAGATTGGGATTCGGCTAATGGGCGTCCCTTCTTATTCCTGACTTGTATAATGTATAACGGGTAGATTTCATTTATCGTGCTCGACTAATCCGCTCAGATTCGCGACGTAAGAAAATAATTCGAAATCGATCTTTGCATTCCCACAAATAAAATATTTTCCCAGAACCTGACATATCAATTATTATCTTATTTCAGATAAGCGGATTGTGAATTGTTATGTGGACGTGGACCCCAACTAAGTATATCCATTCCGATCTATACAGGATGCTAATGGATGATTGCGACAGGTTTCTTACGTTTCACATGACATAGGGAGCAAGAATGGCTAATACTTTTTTTCTGTATCTTTTTTCTATTAATAATAATGCTAATATTTCATAAGCCTTACCGCTGTTCTAGCGAGGATCTTTCCAAAAAGTCGCTTGTTTTCGACATTGGGCAACTGTGTATTAGGTCGGTGTTGCTACCGTTAGTTTTAGCCAAAGATAAGGGTAATGCTGTTCTAGGTTTATCATCTTGGCCTAAAATCATAAAAATAACAAGACAAACCCTCGGATAAAATATTCCGGTACCTAAAATAAGGTCGTCTTCTGATCAACGGCATTACACGTTTTTAGAGCAGTTTTCATTGATATGGACACTGCTCTAGTACTTTGGTTAATGCTGATGCATTAACCAAAGTACTAGATGCATATTTGAAAAATTGTATTGAAAAAGTGGATGGTAAGCCAAGAGAGTAGTGTCAATACGTGTGTACATTTAGTATAGGCAGATTACAAAATGCCAGTTCTGTAAAGGCTATCATCGCATTTTACTTTCCCGGCCCACCAACCGACGAGGAGGGAAAGTGTTGTGACCAAGCAAAAAAATACGAGATGAAGACGGAAATATCTATTTCGAACCCCCGATACGATTAATATCATTTCCGATTAGTATATCTGTTTGTAATTTAATGCAATGTCTGTCTGTCTGCCTGTCAGTATTCCTCCACGATAGCGTCCAAACGCCTAAACCGATTGAGCTGAAATTTGGCATGCAGGCATCATTTGGTCAGGGCATGAGTTCAAAAGGTTGTGGTTGAAAACGATCCACAAGGGGCGCACTAGTCATATATCAATATCAAAATATTGGACTTAGAGGCTTGACATTTGGTATGCAGATGCCTTGTTGAGCCGAAATGACTGTGAAATTTAGGTTAAAATATCTCTAATGGAAAATTTAAATTCCACCATACATATATCAAATATTAAAGCCGACCGCAAGAGGCTAGCCGAGAAAAGAACCGCACTGCTTGATGCGGTTGTGTAATAGAACAAAAGTTGTCATTGATTTTTTTATCAAATTAATATTTACATGAAATCTTGTCGGGAAATCGATTTTTTTATAATCATCTTGGAATGTTTATTATTTTTGGCTATCTTTTTTTATTTATTTCTAACTACAACAATTAATTCAACAATTTGAAATTGACCGTTTTACTTCCATTAATTGTAGTAATTTAAATTCTTTAAAGTATCTCAAGTGAGTTAAATGAGTGCCGTGTCGAGGGTGTCGAGAGTGTTGTGTTTTAAGAGTGAGTGCTTTTTGCAAATTTCCAAGTAGCAAGTACCGATATAGTCTGAGAATGCGGATAGACTCGCGCCTGCAGCTGTTACTGCGCATAATATTTGCATTTGGCGTCGTTTTTAAAATGGCTTGTCTGCATAACGATGGGTTTAAATAGTAAAAATTTTCATTGCATGATTTTCTACAAATTTAAATGTAGTTTGACAGCGTATAAAAGCTTTACTCGGCTTCAAACTGCCTTGGAGATGAAGCACCAAGCAAGACGACAATTTATAGTCGGTTTGCAGAACTCAAACACAGACGTGTAATCTCAGGGCGAATTTTGTGAAGGTCGCCCGTCCACCGCTGTTAATTACAAAACATCGATGCTGTGTGCATTGTAGTAATTTAAATTGATGAAATTATGATTGAAAATTGATTGAAACAGATAGGCATGTAACCTACCATGACAATTGGGCATATGCATGAGTCAGGTACAATCAATCCTACGCAAACATTTGACTCTTAGAATGCTGTGCTTGCGGTAGATACAACAAAAATTGACTGAGGCTCAAAAAACGGGACGCTTTACCGGTACGCTTTACCAGTTTCTACAAAGGGACGTCAATTTTGGCTTGGAACATAGTAGCAGGTGACGAAACATGGATTTATAGCTATGACCAATCAAAACAATCGACTTTTTGGGTCTTTCAAGATTAGTCGAACGTAACAAAAGTGGCGCGCGTGCAAAGTACAGCGAAGCGGATGATCGATTTCGTTTTAGGAAAACTGGACACGTGGCTACTTTTGTTTTGAAAAATCACCTTACGCTGATTGCTGATCGGTAAACGACCATTTCTTTGCCGAAAATTTTTGATGATTTCCGTAAAAGCAACCGTAAATATTGCATCATCTTGCACCAAGACAATGCCAGCTCTCACACTGCCAGACAAAATACGAATTTTTGAAGCCGAAAAACGTAGAACTCATGAGCCATCCCGTTCCTCCATAAAGCCCCGATTTAGCACCTGGTGACTTCCTCTTGTTCCCAAAAATTAGGTGCCAGTTAGGAGGTCAACGATTTTCATCGCCAGAAAAGGCTGTCGAAGAATATGAAAAACATGTTTCCGAGGTTACATCGGATGGGAGATTAGAATATTTTATTTTTATATTATGAGATGAGAGGATGTGTGTCAGAAAATATTTTTAATACAAAATAAATTTTGGGTCATTCATTGCATTTTTTCCTTATTCATTCCTGAAACTTTTAGTGTGTAACTTGTAACCTAAATACTTGAACTGAATACCTGAGACATAAAACCGATTTTCTTTCCATATGCTGAGATCTCCCGAAAAAGTAGAAAATAATTAAAACCTGCTTGGGCTACTAAAAACGGGTACTAAAATCAAGTTTAAAAATACGATAAATTGAAAATATGTACTTTTATTTATGGGTGTTCCTAGTTATGATTTACAAACGTTGCATGAAGTATAAAAAAAATATATTTACTCACAGTTTCTTTCTCTGAACAGGCTAATTTTTGCAAATCAAAACTAAACCAATTTTCTTAATATCAAGAACATTCTTTCACCTTGTTTTTATTTTGTATTCTTGTATTTTGTATTGTATTGTATTTTATATCTTGTAATTAATTTTTAATTTGTAATCACCTTGTATTATTTTGTAATTATCAGTTTCATTTAAAAAAAAATAAAATTTAGGTAAAATAATAACCTGACCAAAGTCGATTTTAGTTTTTCTAAACAATTTGATTCCTTCTAGATTTTAGATTCTGTCTGGTGTTTCTATAGTCCTGAGATATTGCAGAGTAAAGGAAAATATTCGAAAATCGAAGAAATTCTAGGGAGACTAGTAAGTAAGACCTGCCAAGCTAGTACTTGAAGCTCTGTAATATGAATGTTGGCGAGCTGAATAAGGAAATATTATTATGTAATAACTAACTTATTTGTTATGACCCAGATTAGACTCTTAGCCATTTCAGCAAATGCGGTAATTCCTTTGGAGTGGAAATAAAAAAATAAAGGGTGTAATTATGGTCCGGTTATAGCGACGGCGAGGCGCCTTGCAGTGCCTTAAAAGCGTACCGCGCGAGAAGGGAGTTTATTATATAAAGCGGTTTCACACGTGGACTACTTGGCTAACATCCGTGAGTGCAAATGAGCACTACGGTATTTTATTTTATTTATTTATTTAAATGTATGACTATGAAGACATGAAGACATACAGAGGTGACTATGAAGACAGTAAAGTAGAAGAGATACAATGATGACTATGAAGACAGTAGGAAAAAGGAATATGGGCTCCATAATCAGAAGAGTTCTTTGCCAAAAGTTAATAATATATTTTTTTTTATTACTTATCTTTACGAATGTAAGAATGTATGTATGGACCTATATGTATACATTATCTTTGCATGCACCTATCGCCTAATTCAATCAGAAGATTTAGCTAGAATTTAGTGTGTGGTTCTTTTAGCCGCATCTGCAAATATTTTTGTAATCCTTTTTGTGTTATTTGGTTTTAACTCCGAAATTAAGGTTCTTTACCATACAAATCAAATTAAATTATATTTTATTTTTTTATGGATTTTTATTATGGACGTTATCGAAAAGCTCTTGGAATAACGTACTTTAGAAGGAGGAATTTTTAAGGAAGCAAGATTAGCCAAACGAAGAAGGAAATTAAATATTTTACCCTATTTTTTTAAATCACATGCTCATGATTTTTTATTTAGATGGCCCATAATTAAAACATTTTTTTAAGATATTGATAATTATATTTTTATTTACAAACTTAGGTCAATCAAATATTCATAAAACCGTAAACTTTGTACTAGGTATAAAAAAATACATATCTATGAAGCGAGTAATCGCTACTACAACATCCTCAAAAGAATCTGATGTCCAGTATTCTTATATGTACAATATGTCCATCACCGAATTGGTAATTAATACAAGTTATAAAACGGGCATTATTGCTGTGTTTCATATGAAAAAACAGGATTTTTCATAAAACTAATGAAGCATAACATTTACAAAAATGAGAACTTCCTCTTAAATAAATCCCGTTAGAAATATATTAAATACTGTACATAAACGCGATGATTTTCTCTATTAAACAAAAAATAATTACCTTCATAGCCCTTTTAATTTTGAATTTACAACCACTTGAACCTACGCTTCCAAATATGCAATCATACATTATTTTTACTGGATTAAAGCCGGCGGCCACCGAAACGCGGCGCGGTCGCGCCGAAATAAAGTATCGTTTCGCTCGCAGAGCTCGTCCATGCACTGAAGGACCTACGAGGGCTGTCTACGAGAACCGCAGGCCCGAGCACTAGGCGCAGGCCATATTTAATCAAGCCATATTATCCGTTGGGATAATATCAATTATACACTTTATGTTATTCTGTCGTTGCAACGGCTATTATAAATACATTGTTTAGCATTACCTACAGCTATTCATTTGCAACCGAATTGATTTTAATTTAAAATTGGAAATCTACAACATTATTTGACACCTAAGGTACATGTCGTTTGCTCTTATTTATTAGAGTAGAATTCCGAATCAATTGGACCGAATGAAAAATTCGGACATTTGTTTTTTTTTTGAAAATGGTCTAATTTAATTAATTACTGTATGTATGTTGAACATGGGAGAGAAATAAACTCTTTTTAAATAAAAAGTGCTGATGGTCTCGTGTCTGCTTCAACTTCGACATTAAGGTCAATCTTTCAAATAAATTATTTTGTGGTTAGCCAACACACCTTCTTCGTCTTCGCCCTCTACCTTGTTTCCTCAAAAAATGCCTTCTGTAATAGCGTTTCAAGGTTTCGATAATAGACTAGTCCATTGGTTGTATCTAGCTGGTGACGTTTGGCGGTAAAAATATTGTTTTAAACTGGCTATTCCCTTTTTCAACAATTCTTCGGTAGGAGAAGTTAATGCATTATCAACAATCAGTACGTTTCCCTTTTTTTCCATTTAAATTTCGGATAATCGGCGATTCGGATAGTCGGAGTTTGGTTAAATGTAGTTCTAATGTACCCAATCCTAAATCAAAGGACCTCGTCGTGATATTATTTGTTACTGCGCTGTTCGCGTAGCACCGGTAAGAAAAATACAGTCGTGTGAGTGAGCCCTAATCGACTGCTGCAGCTCGGTCGGGAAATTAACATTTTTACGAGCGAATGCCCGCGCTGCGCGCCGCGCCGATGTGCGACGACGACGCCTACGCGACGACGAACGGCTGCGTTTACGAGACGGGATGCGTTTTAGCACCACAGTCCGTCACCACAGAATCTGACACGAATCTACTTTTATTTTTTTTCAAATATATACTGAGTAGAGAGAGATATTTTCCTTGGAATATTGACGAGCAAGAGGGGAAGAGAGCGAGAGAGAGATGGAAATAGCAGAAAATTCATCGATTTTGTTCCGCGTCACGGGAAACAGCACAGCACCGGGCAAAGCGAAATTAATTGATCAGGAAAGAGGATGTACCATTGAATATAAGAATAATTGTTACTACGCATGCATATTTACTATTATATACGATTTATAAATAATGAGTTATTTTTAAAAATTATTCCGGATTTCATTTCAATTCAACGAAGGAAAGCCGCGAAAAGTTATATTTTCCTAGTTGTGCTTGTAAAAGGAATCCTTAAAATCGTGTTACAAAGAGCGAAAAACTATGGTAGGAGCAAAAAGCATAAAAGGATAAAAAGTAAATATTAAAGATGAATATTAAAACAGAATATAATACATTTAACTAACCTAATATTAAACTGACACATGTCAATTGATTTTTATTACATCACCTTACAATAGCGCTATTTAGCGCTCTAACTATTTAATATTTCATTAGCTGCCACATCTTATTAAAGTGCCACTCCCCTCTAATTTTGTCTTATTTTTTGTCTTAATACTTTACCGGCCAACCATCGGACGAGCAGGTAAAGTATTGTAAACGCGCTAAAGAAAATCGAAACGAAGACGGATATATACATTTTCAACCCCCCCGACCCTCCCCGTGACAATGAACACCATTTCCAGTCTGTTTGTGTGTATTCCTCCACGATAGCGCCCACACGCTTAATTCGATTAAGCTGAAATTTGGCATGCAAGTATTATTTGGTCATGGCAACAATTGAAATGATTGTGGTGGAAATCGACCCACCAGAGGTGAGCTAGTATACTTCAATCTCGAAATATTGGATTTAATTATTTAAAATTCAAGTGCCTTGTTTAGCAGAAATCATATTGTGAAATTTCGGTTGGAATATCTCATATACAAGCGATACAAGAAAAAACGCCATACCGTAAGTACATAGTAAGGCTCTTATATGCGGCGACGCTTGCGATACGTGAATCGTTCGAAATTCGAATTCAAATTGCTTACCTGCGTTTGTAATTCTATTTTTAAATTGAATGAGATGACACGCGTTCGATATTCAAATATAATCTTCGGCAACTGTTCATCGACTTTATCAAATGAATATTCATATGAAACCAGGGACTTTCCAGGCAATTCCTTTTTTGTTCCTTCTCGTCTTCTGGCACCCCTAGTGCAAGTACTATTTTGTCTCCAATAAATTTAATGAAATAGTAGGTACATTAAATTTCATTTAACTTTTCCTCTTGAATTATTTGTCCACCTGCTCACTGCATCACAGCACAGCATCACCAATATGCAAGGTGGTCGGGATAGCATTTCCTCTTGCAAAGCTCTTCAGGCCATCATCGCTCCGTGCAAGTACATACATACTTCGATCCCTATGTCCACGACTTTGTAGCCTTACCATATTATCTGTACCCTTTTCTATTTAACTTTATTGTTATACACACTTCGCTAAATAAACCTCTTTTAAAACTCAACAAAGAATCCCAGATCGCTAGAAAAAAATGTATTTTTTATTTTTCTGCCCGTGTGTAAAACATGGGACACATTGTAACTAAAAGGGCTATATCTACAAGAGCTGTAAGTTGGTCTGTCAACAAATCCCAGAAAAGATATTGAACGAAAAGGAACGATACGGAACACTTTTTATTAAACCACCTTACAATAGCGTTATCTAACTACTTACTATTTCATCAGCTGCAACACCTTATAAAAGTGCTACTCCCCTCTAATTCTCTCTGGTCTTTGGGCATATTTTTGTTCTTTCTTATAATGACACCCCGGATGAAAGTACCATTTTGTCTCCAATAAATTAAATTAAATAGTAGGTATATTCAATTTATTCTAAATTCTAACCTCCTGATTTAATTTTACAATTTAATATTCTAAATTTATATTCATAATTTGTAATTCCTCGATTTCTATTATATAATAGTGTAATACTATTCTATACGCTTACTCCAAAGAAACCTTTTGTTTTTTTATGTAAAAGGAGACTCAAGAAGACTCGTTTATAATGTCAAACTTTAAAATAATGACTCGAAACTACACTAATATATATATATATATAAAAAAGAAATAATATTTAATTTATTTCTGTCAAAATATTTCTGTGTAAAAATATACAAAATTGTATAAATATGGAAAATTAATATGAATTACAGAACCGTTATCGTTGTTTGATATACTACTAGTGTTGAAAAACGATCCTACCTATAATTCTGACGAAAAATTAAGGATTTTGTTATTTTATGCAGTAAGATCCGCTGTAAGATGTCAAGATAATCCATGAATAAACACATATATGAAAATATTTTTTAAAGTTTACGAACATTTAAACACTTACCAAAATTGGTACTGCAATACAATTGGATATAACAATATGGAAAGGTCCATTATTACATAGTTAACGCTTGATTCTTGACGTTGCATCATTTAAAGCCCAACGGGATCGAGTTGGTTGGTTGCCTTCATACTACTTCATGCTATTTATCCCATCGAGGGCTCATATATCGATGGTTTATACCCCTTTTGCGGATTGCCGATTGGTTCCATATTAGATGTCACTCCGCCGTTGAGCTCTGTAATCTCTGCATTCGCATGGCCTCGGCGATGCGATCTGCTTTCGACTAGACTCAGCAATCATATAGATAAGTCTAAAACTGTTTTATAAATTTGAAAGGCTGCTTACATGCAACATAAGTCATTTCAACTGATGATTCAGTCGAAATCGACTAAAATCGAACTGTTTCTTTCAACATGGTAACGAATACCTACGAAAGAAAAGAATCGTTTTAATAATCTCTTTGTTAAAGTTTTGAAGCGAGTCATGTAGACTAAGACACCAGAGTTGGATACAGGTGAGGGCTCCTCCCCTCCCCTTCTTAGCGAGTCGATAAAAATGCAACGCGCAGGCAGTTGCACAAAAGCGCGGCGCAGTACATAGGGTACATTTTTTCTCACTACTTAACTATTGAAATTCCTAATTAGCCAATTTTCTCCACAGAACGCTTTAAAAAATGAAGGGGCGATTTTCTGCGCCTAGTTTAATTTCTGCAGTAGTTGTATGTAAGTATGTATTTTCTGTACTGAAAATAAAAATATATTTTGATGTACTGTCAAAAATAAAAAATGCTGACCTCTAAGTGATGTTAGCTGTAGATTTGTCATGGGGCCGTGCCAACCTCTTTGCCTGCAAGTCACTCGGGATCGTGTAGCCACCGGGTCGTTTCTAAGGATAGGTGACACCAGGTCAACATCTGTCCACGCTGTCTTAGAAAAGTTACGTTACTACACTCCGCCCAAGGGCCGCTAGAGGCAGCTCCCTTGGCGCACTGCAGGTTACAACTACCTACAACTGCTGGCAGAGTCCACTAAGTTCTTCTAAAGTAGTTCTAGTTCTGAGTAACATGTAAATTTTTAACTTGATATGATAATATTGAGGATTTCCCTCAATTCCTCATGGATCTTATTATCAGAACAGAATTTTGATAAAAATGTAGCTAATCTGGAAGGAGATCCTTTTAATTAAATTAGCAATTTTCTTAATCTCGTTTTGACGTAAAATAAAGTCATTGATTTTTTTTACAAACAAACATTTGAAGTCGGTTAAAGAAACAAATAAATGAGGTGTTTGATGACTCTTATACTCGTAGTATATATAAAGGTTGAAGATAGCAATCACCAAAGTTTTCTTGAAAACTGAAGTAAAACCGGAAATACTAAATAAATTATGAGCTTATCCGGTTTATTAAAAGGTCCACTGGTAAAAATTATATATTGACTACTTTTAGCTATGTATATCCATTCGTAGAATGATAATTACTGTCATACCGTCTGTTTCAACTTAACACACTTTGAGGATCACTTAAGGACTTTTCACATTGCAAATAACTATGTTAGGTAGATTCCCGAAATATCCCTTCGTGCGAATAACGAAGGGGATTTCGCTGGGATCTCGGGATCCTCGTAATTGGGACAAACACAAATCACTCGGGTCTCCGAATTCACATGACACGGTGAGCATTGTACCTTCCCTAACTATGTATGTACATATATATTTCGGTACTAGAATTCATGCCATTCAAAAGTTTTAACCTCATAAGTAATATGCACACAAATATTTCATTAATTTGAAGACTCTTTTAAAGAACTTTTGGACTTTTGGAATAAAAGTTCTCTTTTAAAGAACTTTTAAAAAGATTAAAGAGAACGATTACAAAGATGGGTATAACTTTTAAAAATCTTACTTACAAATTGTCGTTTATATAAAATCGAAGACTATCGCGGTTGTTTGACATTATAAATAGGATAGAAACGTCGGGTCCTACAAATTTCACGCGGTAAATTCGTTTTCTATCCTATTTATAAATTGTCGTTTGTCTGCATTATGAATAAAATTTTATTAAATGCCGAGATTGGTCTGAAAAATATACTTTATTGAAAAGTTCGACGTAATTCTCTTCCGTATATGTTCATTGTTTAAAGCAGTGCCGCCGGTCATCAAGTGTCTTACTCTCCTCCAAGGTAGTTAATAAATCTTTTTAGTAGATATCCCAAAAAAAAACTGGAATCTGGAAAAAACATTTTTTCTTTTAAGTTTCAACCAAAAATATAACCTCGCTTTTTAAATTCATATTCAAAATAATGGACAAAACCTAAATTAAGATTAAGTATTTTATCGTTACATATTTTTTTTCGATGATAAATTGAAATGAAAACGTGGGCTCTCTTGAGTCAAGCCTCGCCTCATAAAACATCAATCCACAATATTGTCAAATAAAACACAAAGTATGATGCAACATCCTTATTATTTTGTTAAAATGAAACTAGTATACCATTTTTTTATGTATATATCGAAATTTTAGCATTTTATTACATTAAAAATAATTTTGACAATTTGTCAAAGATTTGGCACTCCATTGCAAAATGTTACAAGTAAAATACCTAGAACAAGTTTGAAAAATCTAGAAATTTACCTTAACATGATTTTTAAAATCTTAAAATGGCGCAATAATCTAGCAAATAAAAAATCTGAGGTAATTTGGAAGCCGACGGGCAATTCTTGGACAGGCGTCCGATAATCAACGGTGTAAAACCAGACAAGTCTCCAAAGCCCCGTCGAGAAGACCATGTGAACTGAAAATTCAGTTGTTTTGCTGCTGGTTTACTATGTCTTTCTCAGAAATGCTGTCGATATTTTTGAATTGTCATGGCGTTGAGGTCCAAGTTTCCACTTCATTGGTAATTACTAACTACCTGTATTATTATCAGCTTTTCAAAATCCACACTGACCTATATAGGTATGTGTACTCAGGGAATAAGTGAAATTTTATTACAAAGATTACGTTTAATAACTGTAAACGTATAAAAAAAAGAAAAACAATTGACAGTAAACAGACATAAACATATTAATTTTCATACATAATTTTTTTATTTTCTCTCGCCTTCTTTATCTCACGTGTATCCTAGATCTTGTATTTATATATTATATTATATTTTATGTATATAATTTTCTATGTGTATGTATATATCCATAAATACATCTATTTAAATCTATATAAATATTCAATATTTATCCTATACCTAATATATAAAATAAAATATTTATTATTTTAAATTGATCAAATATCTAATGCAGTATAATGTCCGCTCTAGCACAAGCGTAGCTTAGTGGAGTGACATAAGACATTTATAAATGCACACCTCTTGTTAAATCTTGCTATGGGTTATTTTATGTGATGTATGTATATTGTATTTTAAGCTTAAGTTTGTGTCGTGGATTTCCTGAAAGAAAAAAAAAAAAAGTATTAAACATTTTATTGCAAGGCCGTTAAATACAATTTGCCTTATTATATATTATTATATCATAAAACGAGTTAAATATACGATTGTAATCGAATAAATAGATAATACGCTCTTTAAAAGGTATGAAGAAATCGGGCGCAATGAACCTGACAGGCCAAGGACGATGCTGCTAGAGCCGCGGCGTCGGGAAGAATCTGAGAAGGGGGTTTCGAGAAGGGGGATTCGAGAAGAGGAATTAGGGTAAGAATCTGAGAAGGAGAAGGAGGGGCGGCAGTAGACGCCGCTCTGGCGGGGATCAAATAAAGGTTTCCGACCTGTGCCTGTCCGATCAGGTGCATCCGACTGATGGTTAAGAATAAAATTAAAAGTGTTAAATGATAAAACGATATTAAAACAGGGATACATCGCTTACGTAGTTCCCGTTTAAAATCCACCCATACTTAAATTTACTAACGCCGTTACTTAAATTTCCGCTGGATCGCATTATTTCCGGCTTTTGATGATTCCACGGATTCAATGAATGATAACATTTTATGTGTGCCACCAGCTGTCAGTTGGACTTCAAAACGCTAAATGAATTCTGCCCTTCATTTTTTAAAACTTTAAATGTCGTTGATATTAAAACTTTTTCGCTCAATAAAGCATCATATTTATACCTACCATTTTTTCAAACATTTTATAATGCTACATTTGAATTAATTATTTTGTTTTTTGTTTAGTTATATTGTTGCTTTTTATTTGGAATCTACGTTTGAGGGAGGTAATGTTTACCCTATGCTTGTTTCTAGGCATCAGTTATGCCATACTTTGCCATCAGCCAGGCATCAGTTATGCCACACAGGCGGGCCACCGCCGATTTTCATTCCATTTGACCGAAGTCGTTCCGCTGCACTTTTCGCATGTCTGCCGAACTAAGCGCTAACCGTCAAACTGTCAGATGTCAAATGTCAGCAAGATTATAATGTCAAATATCAGAAAATTTTATGTTTATCCCAGGATGGTGTAAAAAATTCTCTTTTCAACACATTGTGCGCTGAAAATATACTTTGATTATAAATTTACAAATTTAGAAACCTGTAGTATTATTATGAGAGTATTGTTTCAGTAAGAGATTTTGCTTTATCCATTTAATGTAATGATTCTTAATGTCTGTTACTTGGCCGTTTTAGTTTTCGTCATTAATAAATACGTATTCTTACGGAAGTATTTTTTAAATGCAAATTTGTCAAATTGAAAGAAAACTGGGAAAGTAACAGACTTGATTTTATGTTTCATTTAATCTTTATCGCCGTATAAAAAATCGAACTGCAAATTGCTGAGGTAAGAAAAGGAGACACATATTTTCACAGACCTACTTTGAAAAAAGTAAAAGACTTTAAACTAAAGCGATTGTGCTTGAAACCGATTGTGCGACTGGTTAATACCAAAAGAATATTAGAACTATATAAAACACATTTTTCACTCTGCAAACAGGCAAGTTCTATGACTTTACCATATTTAATGTCTTTAGCTGTATAATTTATTGTTGAGATACATAATAATTAAAAAAAAAAAAATTATTTAATAATAAAAAAGGATATATTCGTATATATTTGTATATGGTCGTGGAATACCAGATAAGTTTCCTTTCATTTATTTGGAAATACGGTTATCTAGCATATATTTATTTGTTCTAATTGATTCACTAAGACGTAGATAATTAATGTTACCACGGATTTGGTAATTCCAAATGAAATATACGATTAAGCACATTTAGAGAAAAAAGCAGAAGCGTAAAGAAATTTCAAACAATGATATCAAAATATATATTAGAATAAATATATAAATAATACACATATAAATACTAACACTTAAATAAATTAAAATGAGGTTACTAATTAGAGCTTTTGTATGCATGTGATCGTGTCGTACCCCGCCCCCTAATGAAGTAGAATTTACTTAGAGTAAATATTTCGGTATCACTGAATTTGCAGATGTAAGAATCCATGATGCTATTTAATATCATGAAAGTAAACACTGAATAGTAGTAGTTCCAAGTGGGACCCTTGCGGAAAACCCGAGGATGTGAAGAAATGTTTGAACAATAACGGCCTACAACGATTTCTTGGTGTCGGCTCTTACGGCTCGGTACGATGTAAAATGGCTGAGATAATCAACGGTGACATATAGGGACGGACAGCGAAATCCAATCAATAGGGTCCTCTTTGTATGCTTTGGTGCGTAACCCTAATACATTACATTTGCAACTGTGACATAACGCTACTCTGAGCTACTAATGTCATAATAATCTAGGGTTAACTCGATCACTCTATTTAGAGCATAATTTACTGAATGTTCGCCAATATGATAATAATATGTGAGCTAGATTTACCGCAAATGATCGCATGCTCGACAGTCTACAATAACGTTGGAGTATCTTCGAAAAATCTTTGAAGTAAGCTTTGGGTATTATTAAATAGAAATATTTTTAGAATAATTTTCTTTTCAACTCCCCAAAATGGATATAGGTGGGCGTTTCAAATAGTTTTGTTGTTTCAAATAGTTTTGTTTAGTGATGATTTTAAACCTTTGTGTCCCGTGTTACTTACATTTCAATTCGGATTTGATAAGTCTTTTCTGAACGAATAAATTAGGCGTGTAACATAAAGGAGACGACATAAAAGACAATAAAAAGGTACTCGTGTAATGCTATTCAAGGCTTGCCTCGGAGAGAAAACTCTTTCGAGCATTTTTAACTTTACCTGCCACAAAGGAAAGTAATACCGTTCTTAAACCGATGTTAAATAGCCGTAGTTTAACTCTTTAACTGGCAAGATGGCAATGGCAAATGGCTCCAGTAGGCAAGACTTTGAGTCTCCACGTTGTAAACATCTTTTCTTAGCGATTATGCCTATGTCTGCTCTTCAAGTTTATCTGAGTAAGTTTATCTGAAAGTTCAAGTTAATCTGAAAAGCTCACTGTTTGTTGGTACCGTTATTTCAGGCAATGACCATTATATAAAATACGCTTTTGTGTGCGAAGAAATATATATATATATATATATATATATATATATATATATATATATATATATATATATATATATATATATATATATATATATATATATATATATATATATATATATATATATATATATATATATATATATATATATATATATATATATATATATATATATATATATATATATATATATATATATATATATATATATATATATTATTTCCGTGATTATGCCTTAAATATTCTCTTATGGAAGTCCACAAATATGTCAGTACTTGTTAGGTTAAAGCTCTATAGGCATCTAAATTGTAATAGTAACGAAAGTGTGCCGGTGCTCTGAAGGAATTATCTCTAAGTACTATAGTCAATTGATTTATATTTTCGTTGGTCTTGAACCTTCATCCAGAATGATTCGACATTACCTGAAATATTCTCGTTGGTGTACGATTGCATAATTGAATGCACTGTCTTGCGACCCTCTTGACCATTGCTCGCAATTGACTAAATGTAGTACATTCTTCCTTGAGCTTATGTCGCTTCGATGCATTTGAAGATAATATTTTTATCGATATCTATGTCAAACAGTGTATAGTCGTTGAGGTTTCCTGGGCAGCATTTTTTTGGGCTTTTCTATTATCCTATTCTTTTATCCTACATCTATTACCCTATTCAGTGTTTTATAGAAGAATTCGATGGCACCATTTACTGCGCTAATTTTGAATAGACCACTCGAATCGCAGGACGACAGCTACGATTTCAATCTTACATCGCCACATCTCCAGAACTTCCAGTCGGTTAACCTATAACAGTTACTTGGAATAACACGAAAAAGTGGTCGATTTCGCATATAAGGAAAAAATGTCCATTGCCAGGTTATGTTTTCTTTGGCGATAGAGGGTACTGTTCTCTCTCTCTATGGTGCAATCATTGCTGTTTGATCTAATCTATTCATCTAAGATATATGGATGAACCTATTCATCCAAGATATATGGATGAATAGTGATCGTTAGTCGACTGTAAAAGGACCTTTAAACTTACATTGCACCGTCGAAAGTCGTGCACATCCGTAAGTATATCTCATTCAAACATAAGCATTTCCCAATACAAGCTGGGATTTCCTTCGCTACTTTTTAAGTAGCTTTTACTAATTTTATATATATATATATATATATATATATATATATATATATATATATATATATATATATATATATATATATATATATATATATATATATATATATATATATATATATATATATATATATATATATATATATATATATATATATATATATATATATATATATATATATATATATATATATATATATATATATATATATATATATATATATATATATATATATATATATATATATATATATATATATATATATATATATATATATATATATATATATATATATATATATATATATATATATATATATATATATATATATATATATATATATATATATATATATATATAGATGAAATATGTTGAAAAATAAAAATATTTGCTAAATTAAAAGTATATCCTTTCTTGGTTGGCCGCGAACTTTCTAATTCTTCGTCCTAGTTATACATTTAACCTTCTGTAGAGTCATTCAAAAGATCGGTCCAGTTGTCTACCACAGTGGTGAAAGTCGTCTTCCTTAAATTCACAGATTTATCTTGTATTTTCTGCAGATGAATATTAAATTCATCTTCTTGGCGGCTCAGCTCTTTAACTTTTGTACTCCAAAGAGCCACCTCATCTTTCCACATTTGGGTTTCACCGTCCAACTGTATGTTTGTTCGCGCTGCCTCGTCCAGCATTGCCCGCGCATTGGACGTAGCCTGTGTTACCCTTGCTTGCAGTTCCTCATGTTCTTGCGCCTGGCGCTTGCGCATATCGCTCAGCTTCTTGTCCCTCTCCAATCTGAGCTGCCTGAGCGGTTCCAGTTCCTTAGCTATTTTTTCGATCTCATCTGCATATGCGTTCTCCCTTAGCTTCGCCGAGCACTGCTCTGCCTCGGTCTTTTTTATCTGCTCGCCGATCTCCAGTTTCTTGTTCTCGAGCCATTTAAGAGCGTCGTCCATGCGAGACGCGGTCGAAGGTTCAACCAAATCCCGTTCTTCAATGATGAAAGTATTAACATTTCCAATATTTTTGTTTACATTTTCAAGGCTGATCAAATTTTCATTGAAATTTACGCAGGCATTTATTGTTTTCTTCTGTGCAATTCCCAGCTTTGTGTTCACATCTAAGAGAGACTTTTCCAATCCTGCTATCATGGCCTGTTTGGAGTCTATAATCCTATTGGAGTAGTCCACATCTTCCAATAGCTTGTTCCTTTCTTCAATGGTCATCACTTGAGCGGCCAGCTTTTCTTTCAGAGAGTCCTGTCTAGCCTTAAGATGCACGAGTTCTTCATCAAGCTGTTGGCTCTGCGCACGCTGTTCTGTGTAATAGTGTTCTACGTCCCTGTTGTGCCTCCTTTGGTCACTGCATTCTTTCTCCGCCTGCTGCAAACTTAGTTTGACCCGAGAGAGACAAGCCATTCGTTGCTCTTCTTCTGCCCTCTCTTCCAATATGGAAGGCGATTCCAGATGCGCGCGGATTGTGTTGATTTCCTGTTCGCGAGCTTCCTTGGTGTCCTCGGATAGTTTGAAAAGTGCCATCAGTTCATTTATGTACTCATTGTCGACCATTTCAAAATCGTTTGATTCTTGGAAAATTTGCCAAGTCTGTCTGATATACCTCCTCCTTAAATTTGCTGCTTCGTCGTCATCTTGACATAAGAAATTAAGGAAGTCTTCTCGGTCGACATTCATCAAAATATTCAGATCCATTAGGTAAGAGAGTAGTCCAATGGCTTGAGGGAATGTGTGGACTGTATTTACTGTCATGAGCCACGATTTGGTGACGGCTCCAGGGTATAGCAATTTCTTGACGATCACAGGCAATTTTGTGACATAGTTGGAGACGTTGATGGGAGTCTTGTTCAGGGGCGCCAACAGCTGGCTGACCAGGTCAACAAATCGGGCGATGGTCAACGGCTTTGGGGTCAACGGCTGAGCGAAGCCACCCGATTCGCCGTCTTGCATGCATTCCGCAAAATAGCTCTGAAGTCGGTTGAGCTGCTTGCGTTGCCACGCCTTATCAGCTAAAGGTCTATGATCTTTGACAGTTATACCAGCAAGCGCTCTATCCACGGAAGTCTGCCAAGTCCGTTTCCGCTCTGCAGATGGTGTGCGTACATGCTGTATGCTAGGTGTTGCAGTTAGTCTTGGAAATGGAACTACGTTCCTTTGCGGAGTTTGCGGAGTCATTCCTATACTGTATGAAGTCTCGGACCGGGAACGCCTTGCGCTATTCGATAGAGACTTCTTTGGGTCAGCAATGGAGAGTTTAGACAACGGCCTGGACAGCCGGTTGCTCCCCAAGTTAGTTCCATAAGCCGGAACGGAGCTGCCACCATCGCTGCCGCCGGCACTCGAACTTATTCCGCCGATCCGCCTCGGTATACCAGAAAGACGTCCTTCCATCAAAATAGGCGGGCAACGCTAGAAAACACGCAGGAGCAACTAGTTAGAACAAGGAGAACACCGGAGACGGACACGAAATACGTGCAAAACGCGACCACCACCGTTAGTCATATATATATATATATATATATATATATATATATATATATATATATATATATATATATATATATATATATATAGATATATATATATATATATATATATATATATATATATATATATATATATATATATATATATATATATATATATATATATATATATATATATATATATATATATATATATATATATAAATATATTAATTATTATTATTATTATTGTGTTTGGTTGGTTCATCGACCCTCGTTTTAAATGTAAAAATATAAATTGCTTGCCCTGTATATATATATATATATATATATATATATATATATATATATATATATATATATATATATATATATATATATATATATATATATATATATATATATATATATATATATATATATATATATATATATATATATATATATATATATATATATATATATATATATATATATATAAATATATTAATTATTATTATTATTATTGTGTTTGGTTGGTTCATCGACCCTCGTTTTAAATGTAAAAATATAAATTGCTTGCCCTGGAACGGGTATATCCCAGTTGGGCAGCACTAGCCAGTGAATGAAAGAGGAAAGTTTTTGCCATTTGTTTTAATTTTATACTTATTGTAAATGGTTAATTTGATAATTCCAATAAAATAAAAAATAAAAATATCTGAATATGCTTTATGGTTAACGACTGCATCAGGAAACGCTATTTCCTCGTCAACTTAGACGATCGTTATTTTCAAGTTCTCAATTTAAGTTCGGTCATCACCACCACACCAATCGATTGGTCATCGATCTAGTGCATCGATCGACTATAGAAGCTCGGGTTGTCTACTTGCCGGGAAGGTCTTGAGGTGACACTACCGATTTTTTAAATATACCTGTTTAATGATATATTTATTTATTTTTATTTTATTTATTAATTTACAATAACTTTATAATTATGTCATATACACACCATTAACATACTATGGTTGAGTTGGGAGAGATTGAGCACATCCTATGGTGAAAATATCTATCCGCATTCCTAACTAGGTCAGGGACCCGTATCTAGGGATGCTGCTTTTTGTTTAAAGGTATCGACATTGATTTTTAAAAATCAATGGTATCGATGAGCTGACTCTTTTGATGTTATGAAATTACGTTGCATTGCCTAATACATAAGAATATATACATATATACATACACATACATACACACATACATAAATATATATATATATACATACCTACACCTATATATACATAAGCAAATAATACACGAGATTTGATATTAGTTAGTAATACATAATTTAATAAAACAACTTAAATTATTAGCGAGAGCAATTGAGACTCAGCATACATTGGACCCCTTTCAAGCAGGTACTTCTTTATAAGTATTTTGAATGAATTTAAGTTGCTTGCATTCTTATAACTCTCATTTAAATTATTATAAAATCTCGGCGCAAGGAAGTAAAAATGCCTTTGCGCAAATGAAGACTTTACAATCGGAATATTATAATTTGAACCAGTAGCTTGTCTTGTGTTTTTAATTTGTTGGCTTTTTGACTGTTGATCCTTAATTCTGTGAAACTGAATTAGTAACTGTTTTATGAATAATTGCCTCACATCAAGTACTCCATATTCTGTATAGAGTTTCGCTGAGGGGTATCTAGGGGTTTTTTTATTTATGACCTTCAGAATCAGCTTCTGCGCATTGATCAGAGGAAGGAGTACTTGTGTGATGCAACCACCCCATGCGATTGTGCCATAGGACCACAGGCTTTGGCACAACGCCATATACACAGTTTTGAGAAGGGGCTTTGGTAGAACATTTCGAAGCTCTCTAAACACGTAGGCGAGTTTTCTTGTACTTGTGGCTAGGTTGCTTACATGTTGCTTCCATGTCAATGTTGCATCCATAGTGACACCCAGATACTTATATTCCCTAGTCCTTTCAATAGTTTGACAATTGCAGACGTCAGATCTAGAGCAAAAAGTTGAGTGCATTATTAGTTGGTTTTCGGTTTCTGAATTATTTATTGTTGCCTTGATGTGAAATTGTATAACCTTTGTCTTAGAAATATTCAAAGTGAGAATATAAATATATAATATAAACGCAAACATTTAAAATAACTACTGATGTCTCCCCGCGAATATGTACGAAAAAATAGGAAAATCGCCCGCGGTTGGAGGGTTAATACAGTTTTATATTTTATATTTACATCCAGCTATCTGCGGAAAAACAAGAATTATCATCAACTAATTCCCCGCGTAGTGGGTATCAATAATTTGGAGGAAATTGGGGATTATTGATCTACGACTTGCTTATTGCCCAAATACCATGATATTTAATTTATTAGAAGTAATTATCAGTAATGGTACCTTTGGCAATTTCACGGCGCATTAGTTTAAGTATTAATATCGCCGGCGCGGGCGGTTTCGCCCGTTGGACACACAATGGAATTGTAATAGGTACCCGTGAATGGCTATCTATAGAATATTATTTACCGGCTTGGCCAACTCTGTTGGAAGATATTCTGCGACGTTTCGTCCCCAATGCTCTTTCAATCTTCAATTATGGAATGAAAATATTTCATCTTCATACAAAATACGAGGAAATCCTAACGACATCCTGCGATCCGCGCCCTTTCAAGAGCAAACTGCCTTCTTTCGAGACGGGGAGAATATTATTTTTGAGTTAAAACGCCAGGAAAGATCTTATAAAATAATATCTTTAGGCGACGTAGCTACACCATCATCATTTCGAATTATGATAAAAATACGAAAATATTATGTAGGCACTTTTACTCTTATTATATCCGATAAATTATTAGGATATACACGTATTTTTGCCATTCTATTTCCTTCAGATTCAAATTCTATTGGGTTAACCAAAACCAATAAATCTTACAAACACGATAAAACGGATCTTCCACGTGAAGTTTGTAGCACCCGACGTTTCGGCGATGTTGCAATCGCCGTTTTTTAGGGTAGACGGGGACGAAACGGCATAGAATATATTCCAACAGAGTTGGCCCAGCCGCTAAATATTATTCTATAGATAGCCATTAACGGGTACCAATTACAATCCCATTGTGTGTCCAACGGGCGAAACCGCCTGCGCCGGCGATATTAATTTTTGAACTAATGCGCCGCTTTTTAGGGTAGACTGAAGTGAATTTAATAGTCATCAATTATTGTTTCGCTTGTAGGCAGTAAACTGCTGTTGTTGCTACGCAGATTATAACGATGGTGGGCGGCAGGGATGGAGCGCGGGAATTTTGAAAATCCGCCGTGCACACAATACTTACTGTATCTTGTGTCGGGTCGTAGCGCTCGGCGATGGGCTCTGACATTATAAGAAGAGGGTTCTACGTATTAGAGAGTTTGAAACCGTCGTCTCTATTGAAGTTTGGGCTTCAGCTTATTTCAGTGGCTTCCCGGATCATGCAGGGATATTAAAATAGTTTTTTGGATTAATTCCGGTTAATTCCGCTATCCAATATGTGTCTACTTCCCGCGGTAACTTCACGCGGTAAATCCGTTTTATATTGTTTATAATACCAAAGATCTGCGATAGTCTTAGATTTCAAATAAATCCTTGTTAATAGAATTCCTTGAAAAATGGGTAATAAATTATTGACAAAAACTTACTTATTTTAATTTCAAATTTAAAATTATTTATTGGGTTCAAATTATGAGTACATTCAATATGCAAAAGTCTCAACCTAACTAGGCTGCCGCCTGTTCCAAAGTAGACAATTTATTTTAATTATCCTAAGAAATCTATATTATTATATTTATATAAATAAAAAAAAACATACTTAATGTAACAGAAATATCTTAATTACCTAATAAAAATTCGTAAGAAAATGTCCTGAAAATTGTCAATATTATTTTATTTTAAAACATGATAAAAAATAATATATATTTATATATGTATTAATAAGTATTAATATGTATTATTAATATACAAAATAAATTCATAAAATAAATGACTTACTTATTAAATAATTATGTTTGGCTGTTATGTTATAAGTGATTTCACATTTTTTCTGTTTTTATTTTGACGGACAATATACTGCGTTGTAGATAGTCTTCTTTAAAAATGTTCTATGAGCAGGTAAACGTACATGTTTGACATTGGTAAGATTTTAAATTTAACATATATGTTTTATAAAATAATTATCATAATAATACATGTCCTATTATATAATACTCAAGATACTTCGTACACTGGAAATACATAAAACATTCCTTTAAATTTAGTTTGTACAACGAATTTCATTTTCATTATTAAACACTTTTAAAAAATATATATAATTTAGTCAATGCGAGTAAATCCTTTGTTATAGGTATATGTTTTTTTTCTGACAGCCGAGCGTCGTAAATGTACCTTTATACCTTGTTTTAGAGATTTTTGAGCAGCTAGTTGGGCACGATATGAAGGTCTTATAATTCCTGTAATTTACTGCCTACCCCTCTCTCCCTCCTATAGAGCAAAGAGACCAGCCTTTTGAGAGTTTAGGTGTACTCAATAATATTTAAAACTAAAAATATTTCGTCACATTCGTGGCTAAAGATGCTGATTCTTACACCTGTATGTGATTTATACACTTATCTAAGTGGACTTATAAAATACGTCAGGAATCTCGTCACTTTTACAAACAGCGGCAAACGGCGATTAAGAGTAGGGACTCCTACCAACTGGTTTCTTTCATAAAGAGAAAAAAAAATAAGGTGTTGGACTCTTGACGAGCTAGCTGCTGGAGCTAGATAGTAAAACTGTCTAGGTCTCTAATTCTCTACGCCCACCCCGCGGCTGGAAGAACGATCATATATCGCTATACTAGCCTGGGGTGACGGGTTCGCCCGTTGTAGTTGACACCGGGGTGGTGTCAACTACTGCGCTGCGCAAATATCGGGCACCGACTGCTGCTACTACTTAAAATGCTTCGTGGGTTACCGGTTGACCGTACCCCTGCTTCAGAGCAATAAGCCATTATTCGGAAATTTGGCCTCACAACTTGCCAGCTTGCAGCTGACATACTCTGTAATACTCTGTAGCGGGCGAGGGTCGTATTCACTGCACAGTTTTGTTGAATCGCCATATGGGCGTGAGCAACGAAATGGGCTCTCTGGCTCAAATAGCCAACAGAGATTTCACCGCAATGTGCTTGTTGTGACTTCGATTATGTCGACATTGCTGTGATTGCTGAAACTTTCCGACGAAATTTACGAATCGTATTTAAAAACCGGCGATGATTTTTACGATTCCCGTCGACGACCAGCTCAACCCTCTTGTTTAACGTAAAAATAGCCCTCAATATATGAAAGAGTCGGTTGAATTGATTTTTGTTCAAAAAGGTACAATTTTTTTTGGGCGGCGCAATCGCAAATACACTGGAGAACATGAAAATCGATTGTTTGACTTGGATACCCCCTTACCCATAAGTAAAATTATCGTCTCAAGTGTTTAAAATAAAAGACTTTCCCTTTTACTGCATAAATAGTTAAAGAGATAATTTTATTTTATTTATTTATTTATTTATAACGTACAAGAACAAAAAAATAATACGACATAGGTATGGAACCGCGACCGTGTCGTCTATCTATACTAATATTATAAAGAGGTAAAGTTTGTGACGTTGTAGGAAGTAATCTCTGGATCTGCTAAACCGATTTTGAAAATTCTTTTACCAATAGTACCACGTTATTTGTGAGTGTCATAGGCTATATATTAATCCGAAAAATGAAAAGACTTTATCGTGGTAGACGGATTTCCAAAGTAAGTCGGAAGAAACTGTCGAACGAAAACGTTTCTAACTAACGCTGCCTTAACAATGAGAGATATTTCATTAAGTTCTACAGAAAAGAAGTAGGGATTGATATTGCCTACAAGAAAGTCAGCGAGAGCATATGTCTAACTTTTATATTTAAGTCACAAAAAGTAGTTTTTCAAATTAAAAAAATATTTTAAATCGTTAGGTCATGTTTATTGGTCATATTATCAACAATTATGAATTATTATCAAAATAAGTAAAATTATCATCTCAAGTGTTTAAAACAAAAGACTTTTCCCTTTTACTGCATAAATAGTTAAAGAGATAATACGACATAGGTATGGAACCGCGACCGTGTCGTCTATCTATACTAATATTATAAAGAGGTAAAGTTTGTGACGATGTAGGGAGTAATCTCTGGATCTGCTGAACCGATTTTGAAAATTCTTTTACCAATAGAAAGCCACGTTTTTTGTGAGTGCCATATGCTATATATTAATTCGAAAAATGAAAAGACTTTTTCGTAATAGTCAGATTTGCAAATAACTCGGAGAAAAAACGGTCGAACGAAAACGTTTCTAACTAACGCTGCTTTAACGATGAGAGACATATGATTAAAATGTAGAGAAGTGCTTGATAGAGCTTGATAATGCCTATAAAAAAGTCAGTGACAGCATATGTCCAAATTTTATATTCAAGTCACAAAAAGTAGTTTTTTATATTAAAAAAATAATTTAAATCGTTAGGTTATGTTTATTGGTCATATTATCAACAATTATGAATTCATATCAAAATAAGTAAATTTATCGTCTCAAGTGTTTAAAACAAAAGACGTTTCCCTTTTACTGCATATAATTTCACTTTTACTGCATAAATGGTTAAAGAGATAAGACACTCACAAGGAGACACTCACAAATAACGGTAATATAGTCAAATTGGCATGCAAATACATACATTCATATGCAGTAAAAATATAACCCTTCTTTTGGCAGTCAGGAAATAAATCATAGCACTCAGTATTAACCAAACCACACTCATAATTTCATCACAAGTAAAAAGTTTTACCGCCCAACGAAGTGGGAACGGGTCAGCTAGTATTCAATATTAAGGTCACAGTAGACGCACTCTTCAGGGGCATGGCATTGCGGGGTTAGGTGCGAGGGAAGTTAAAAGGGGGTATGTCTCGACGAACGCTTTTGGTTAGCGTTACGCGCGGGTGAAGGTTTTTGACGCGCGGGTGATTTAATACCCGCGTCAGCCGAGTAGCAGATGTCTGGCTTCCATATGCAAGCCCTTATATATATATCCTTCTAACCGTGTTCGGCCATAGCGACTGCATTGTAGATTCTAGTGAATTCTTTAATCTTCTCAGATTCCACTGTTCGGAAGCAGTCAAGTGCGCAGGCTATATTATAGTGCACAGGTGGGCGCGCGACCACGGGTGCACTCTCTCTTCCTCCCTCTTCTGAACCCGATGGAACGGAGACCGTTACGACCAGAGAAAAGTTTGGATGCAGATAAAATAAAATAAATTAATTAATCGCCAACACAGCAATGGCTGTCATTGTTAAATTTGTACTCAATATTGCAGAGCTATTTTTTTCGGATTTAGTTCGTTTTTTCACACTGTCATTTATGAAATTGGTAGTTATGGCTTGTGGCGATGTTTAATGTTTTCCTGGAGCTATTGTAGAGATGACCGGTGACTTATTGGTAGTTGTTGTAGTAGGCGGTGATATAGAAGATGCATTATTGGATTTATCCTGGTTTTCTGATGATCTCGTGTTGTTGCTCATGGGGCTGTGTTGAATACAGCATACAGTCTCTTGTTCCGACATTATACAAAATTGTGATAGTTTCCTTTTTGGCAAATCCCCGTCAGTTTTTGGACAATTTTCCGGCAGTAGACATACTCCTAAAACGCCATTTATTTCACATAACTCTTCACGGCAGTGTATATGCCAAGTCCCTTGGCACTTCCGCAAGGGCTCTTTCCAATACTGGTAACGGCGATTATGTTGAAGAGGCATTGGTTGTCAGCTATCGTCACTTGCAGTGGTCCACCACTATCGCCTCCACAAGAGGATCGTCCTCCTTCTAAGCTTCCAGCGCACAATTGATCGTCCGTTATACCTTGCGGTAACCTCTTTCTGAGAGTCTTTGCATATAGTCTTCGGCAGGTCGGCTGGTCAATCAAATCACCACCATCTTCAGTAAGTCGTCCGATGTATCCTCAGCAAAGTCGATCTGCCCCCAGACAGTAACGAAAGCTCGCTTGTTTTCGATGGTCGACTTTGTCCATAGACACGCTGGTCGAATATTTAAAGTGAACAGCTCAGACCGATAAGATCCTTCGGGACGCGTCCCGTGTTAACCGCGAGTGAATCCAGACTGTAGAATTGCACTATATTCTTATAAATTTATTATTTAATTATTATTTAGAGGTGAGAAAATTTTAAAATATGTTGACACGAGTATTGACTTAGCTCGCCTTGATTTCGAATTTGTTCTAAGAGAAGCTACTGTCTGTTATTTCTTTATTTATTTATTTATTTATTTTTACTGGGTTATTACTATTTATACTGGGTTAATGTGCCCTCAGCGCAGCATACCGTTTCGTTTTGATGTTTTCCATACTCGTCGCAGGGTGACAAATGTTGCATTGAATTCTCACTTAAAAATCAGGATTGTTATAATCAGCATACATAGTAGTAGTATCGGTAATAACTAATATCGAATATATCTGTTTAAAATTACCAATATAGGTCTTTTTATAATGATATCTAAAATGATTACTTTGAAAAGTTTGTATTCTTTCTCGTTACTAAAATAATCTTTCAAAAAATACTTCATTAAAATAAAATATAAAATATATGTTTTAGTTAAAACATAAAACCAAAATTAAAAAATAAGCAAAAAAATGTGTTTTAAAATAAATCTTAATTTAAAGTAGCTTGCTTTTATATATGAGTTTGGACCTATATACATATAAAAAAAACAAAAAATCAGTTCTACCCTAATAGGCAGACTTTGACAAGTACTACCCTATAATAACTACCTCTAACTCTGCACAATGCCGCTGAAATGGGCAATGATAAAAATTTAAATACCAATGCTCAGGCGCAAATTTCCCCACAGACGTATCATTTAAAATGCTCCACGCTTTAAACCGGAGAGAGCTTAAAATTTCTACCTTTACTTTTTCCCTGGGAGGCAGGGAATTGATGCCCGTAAAGCTAGTCTGTCCCGAATCGAAATTTGAGAATTCTTGTTTGCAGATTTTTGAATGTCGTTTGTTTAGCAATTTTGGTCACGTAATTTTTTTAGTTTATTATTTTCCGATACCCTTTATTTCTTTTTGTTGGGCCAGCTGTAGGGGAGGCAGTTTAACCCACACTGGAAGTAAGTATGTGCTTTATTCCAATCGCTTATTTATCGTTTATTAATATTTGTTTAGCTATTTTCGACATTTGTGGTTTATATTTTAGATCGAGATATATTTGGATCAGGCCAACTTCACATCTAACTCGACTCGACGAAAATGGGAAGTTTTCTTGATGCCATTCATTGTTACAAGCTTTTATTTACTTTGCAATGTTTGTCAGTATGTTTGTTTAGGTCAAATCTTGCAAGAAAAAATAGAACCAGTTCCTCTTATCCTATGAAGTTGAGATTTTACATCTCGGTTCAGAACCGATGACAATGCATTTTTATGGTGAGCATGACCCGATTCTACACCCAGGATTGGCTCCCGAACAGGGGACTCCTTAACGGTCAACAGAACAGACACGAAATTGTGTATACGCATTCAATTTTGATAGCCCGTTGTAAGTTTAACCTTGACATGGCTCCCGACGAGGGGACTCCTCAACGGTCAACAGCACAGAAACGATTTTTTCTATACGCATTCAATTATGATAGCCCGTTCTACACCGCGACAGGGCTGCTGCACCCAGGGTTAGCTTATAACCAGGGGACTCCTCAACTGTCAACAAAAATACGAAATTACGTATAGCATTCAATTATGATAGCCCGTTCTAAGTTCCACTATGACATGGCTGCTGCACCTATGGTTGGCTCAGGACAGAGCATTTTAATAAAAGCTTGTTTTTAAAAATGTGGCTTTATTATTAATTTAATTACTTTACCGCCACCGATTTTATTTTACCAGCCTACCAACCGACGAGGAGTTTTGTGAATGCGCAATTTTTTTCGAGATGAGGATGTATATATACATTTTGACCTCCTCCCCCCCTTCAGATGATTAGGACTATTTCCAGACTGAAGTATGTCTGTCTGTGTGTCTATCTCTCTCTCTCTCTCTCTCTCTCTCTCTCTCTCTCTCTCTCTCTCTCTCTCTCTCTCTCTCTCTCTCAATTCAAATTGAATTACCGTTGTATGTACAACAGGTAGAGGTCGCGTAAGCGACATCGGACTCGTAACCAGTCGGGTGGATAGAGGTATCCTGAAGGTTAACCCCATACGGAGGTATACTGCCAAAACTGGTAGTTATGTAGGGTGCGAGGCTGCCCACTGGGTACCTTTCCCGGTGCCTCGCCGTACGGCGTCGGTCTCTAACGGGCTTGTTGGCGGAGCTAGAAGGTAGATTTGTATTGTCTCTGTCTCTTGTCTTCTACGCTCATCCCACGGCTGAAAGAATGATCACATATTGTTATACCAGCCTGGGGTGACGGGTTCGCCCGCTGTCCATATGGTGCTTCGAAAAATACGTGAATGAGGGTGTAAATAAACGATGAAAATTGCTAAACATACGTAAACAAACGATAATCAAACTATCTAAATAGAGAAAATTCCAACATCGATTTGGGTCGCGCTAACTTTACGGCCGCAGGGAATTGTGCGGTGGCCGCTGAATAAAAGGCAATGCGGCCGTAATAAAAGCATAGGCGAGAGATTGCATTTCAATAAGCCCTACTAATGGCCCTAATTGTCAATAGAATTCAACGATAGTTCTGGCTGAAACATTTCACCAATAAATTTGTAACAGCAGGTAATAGAAACAGGGTAAGTAATACAAAAGCGTCTCACTTTTTATCACATTAAAAATATAGATTTATTTAAATGCATTGTAATAGATCTATTTTCTAAAAGAACTTTATATATTAGTATGTCAAAATTTAACACTTAGGACACTTAAACATTGCTATGGCAACGACAGAAAAAATGTAACCCGAAGAAAATATTGATTATTTAACATCATGTTTGTGATGACCCTGACCCACTGCAAGGAAATATAACCAACTGACTACGGAACATGTGAGGAAAATCACTACCTTGGGGCTAACGAAGCGACAGAAGGGAGCGGGGTGGAATCAACCTGAAGGAAGGGGAAGATATGTACTGGAGCGTCCACCTATAAGGATAGCTATAAGGCGGGGGGAATCGTTATACTCAAAAGCCTTAGTGAACTAGCAACCTTGCAACTAGGGGTTGAAAATTATGCGAAGTTTGAGAAAACTGGAATCTATCGCTACTGAGAAATGGAACACTCAGAAAGACCATTAATTTAGGTGAGACCAATCGGAGGAAATGAAATTTTGGCCAATACCGGGAAAATAATATTCCGATGGCAAATTATTATCAAGCGCGGCGAATTTAAGTGCAAAAGTTATGCATCAGAGCCAAAGATATGCTCCATTAAACCTCAACCGGGAAGTGGCCCAGATTAGCCACGAATAATCCTAAGAAAGTGACGAGAAAGTACGGCACGTATGAAATAACTTGGCCGCTGCGCGTATATAAATTGGGGGGGCTGAATGGGCACTTTGAACGTGTTAATTACAGTAATCACAGAGCGTATAGTGTAAGGATGCGTATGCAGAAACCAGGGCGTGCATGAGAAACACGAATCTAAGGGGTATGGGCTTGGAAACTGGTGAAAATACATAAAATACAGAAGAAAAATGAGGGATGAAAATCGACACCGGCCGGGAACATTTGGCAATACCGTTTCATGCAGGTTCATATTGAAAAACGCGGGGCGGGCCTAGGGGATTTAGCCAATAAGCGATCGATACCTGCAACCGGCAGACCTATCGACGCCGAGAAGGAATCACATTGGCAGCAAGTCGGATAGATGGAAACGGGAAGGGCGCGACTAGGGAATCCGACAGGGACGGACTTTGAGAGTTAGCATTATCAACACAAGGCGCGGACTGGGGCCCACTAAAATCCTATTTAATATAAATTGTAAAATTATTACGATCACACGCATGGACCATACTTAAGTAAAACCCATGTGAGATTGATTTGACAAAACAGACGTACCGCGTCGAGGGCAACGTACTACATGTTGATTCATTTGAAGAATGCGGCTATTAATAAAGTTATAGACGGCTTAATATAGCTGAACAAAGAAAGTATACTTATTTGGGGAATTTTGGCAACAGCACGCACTGGAATGATAACAAGTATCTAAAAATAGACTAAATCCCGGACGACAGTAATCTACGTCAGAGAACGCGGGGACTAAACTAAATATATTATCGGATCCGCGAACACACACGAAACCTACAATACCCAATTCGATCGCTGGTAGTTAAGTTATAAGAGCGAAAACAACATAAAACAATAATATGAACCACGAAGTGGCCAAACACCTACGAAATTATCAAAATGTCTAAAAATATGAGTCATAACCATGCCATAACGGAATACCCTAAAACAGGCCCGGCAAGCAGGGTATTATATGCGGTAATTGGGCGTGGGGATAGATAGAGAAACCCAAAATTTCACTCAATCTAGGAATACAAATAGATAACCAAGATTAAAATACCATAGTTTGAGAAACTCGGATTGATACAAAACAACGGCAATAAATATTAAAAGTTCCAAATTGGCTACGAAACCATTAAAACTAACGACTTTAAGAAATATTTAGGGGACCGAAAGGTGAAAATGCAGTAAACGTCAGGGGGTGTGTGCTTGTCGCTGAGGCGGAGACATTGGTGGGGGAACTCCTGGGGAGTTTTCTTGAGGGATGACGACGGGAGAGAGAGGGATTACAATCTGAGACTCGGCCTGAAGAGGACTTCAAAATTAGACTCAGCTTCGAGCGGAACTTGCTCTGCTCAAGACAGTGTGTTTGAAATAGACTCAGTGTGGGAATTATTCAGTGGACAAAAATACAAAGTAAATCATTTAAGACAACTTACTCAGAATAAATTCGAAAAATAAATTAAATAGTAAAATCTTCTTGTCTATAAAATAAAGGATTTAAATATCGGAAACGACTGAAAAGGGGGGTCCTCTCCTCTCGGGCAGTATATTAAAAATTATCTCTTGACAGCGGGAATAAATCAATAAGGAGAAAATTAACAAAGTGACGTGATCGAACCAACTTATCAAACGAGTCTATTCAAATAAATCCAAAAATAAATACTTACAGGATAACCTTCTTTTAGTGCAAAATAATTAAATAGTATATTCAAATAAGACCCTAAGATAAATATTTACCGTGTAGCATATTATTACCAAATAATTAAACAGTCTATGTAGATAAATCCAAAGGGAATAAATAATTGCAGTGTAGCATACGTAATACGAAAACAATCAAACGAGGTCCCAAATAACTCGAAAAATTGAAATAAACATCTATACGGATTCCTCGAATTAAAATAAAGAGAGCTTAAGGGAATAATATTCATGTAAAAATAGCTTAATAAAATGATATAGACGCTTAGATCAACGGGCGGGGAGTAGATATTGGCCAAGGGTTGTTACCGTATGGGGGGGGGGGCGATATACGATAATTCGGACGAGGCCACACAGCACCTGCACAGCACATATCCTGGCGAGACAACGGCTGGCTACAAGACGGGGATGGCAGCTACACACCGTTATACAGGAGGTACAATCTTGAGGAAGGGGTAAGTGGATATGAACATTACGACGAACGATACATTTCAGAACATTCATACCAAACTACAATTACGTATTTATGTGACGAATTACGAACGGACCAACACGCGGACCTGACGCAACGAGTCTAATAAAATATTGACCCTTCACTGATATAGACTGCGCGCGCGGCCCCAATACTCTACGTGATTCATTTTACTTGTACCAATATTCTGACAGGGACCGTGACAATTTCCACAGACATAATCATAGGGAATAATCCTATAAATTCCTCCCAAAGAAACTCCTCCTAATTCCTTTAGAATATGCCATAAACGGAACTTATTAACGTAAAATCAATTCCTACCTCATCGATCCACAGTCCAATAAAATCAAATATAAGTCCAAGGGTGCAATTTAGAATTTTATCGGTAATCGATAACTGATCCAGACGAACTGAAATTTGCTAAGGTATGTCAACATAGTATACCCAAGGTGTTTATACTGCAAGTAAACTCTCACGCTTATCAGCTGACAAGCGTCGCGACGGATCGAACTAAGAACTTACACAATGTTACAACACAAACGAACTCAAATTCTACGCCCAGTGTCCCTTCGGCCGAGTACACCCTCGACTATCGCCAAACAGGCGTGAACAGGTCGGTGTATGAGCCGAAGCCCTAGAAGCTCTCACTGTACCTCGACCTCAAAGCAGGCAGGCATTCTATGGTGACCAGCGACTATCCTTCAATTCCTAACATCGAGTAAGGTCTTGGGGCGAATCGACCGATTGAACCCCCTCCAGCAGCAGATTCATCACCGAAGGTACTTGCAAGCTCTAAACCCAGATCGCACCCTGTCGGGTCGAGATGGTTGGCACCAAGTTTTTCTCCTCATCACACGCAGCAGGGTTAGTCGACCAAGATATCCATACATCACCCAAGCGGTATGTTTCGGATCGAGTCGCTGAACCACATCCATATTATACTTCGGAACGAGTCATCGATTCCAGTAATCATCATCGTGCCAACGGCACGACACAAGTTCCGGCATTAGTGCTGGCGATGGGCGTCTTTAGGGGAGGTTGGAGGACGCACTTAACCCCTCTTAAATCCAAATCCAAGAATCATAATCCCCACCACTCAATTCCCCGTTAAATTACGATACTAAAGACACGTCACATGACTAATTTACAATCTGGGGGGGGGGGGGGAGGGGGGCGCTCCCATCCAAGAGCTTCCCGCGCACTCCGCGCCCCGCAATGCCCGAACAGCTGACCCGACTCGACCCCGGCGAGGAGATTCACGACGCCGCGCGGCTATTTCTGCCCATGACCGACTCTGGTGACACCCCATGCACATGTAAATTACAGGTACTGACTCAAGAAACGGCGGCTACAAATCACAGGCCCAGGTAATTTTACTTAACTGTGTTTCAGGATCTTCATTTTAGGGTAATAATCCTTGGCTAATAAGTATGTCGGTAGGGGTAATAATCATATCGTAAATAACAAGGACGACTACCAGTATCCCCATTTTCATAGCTTTAATCCGTCACAACACTCAAATACCTAGTATTACCTATATATATATATATGTATATATCTATTTATGTATTATTTACGTGTATCAAAAACGAACACAGCCTTAGCATCCCTCAGTAGAGTAGAGGGGAGGAGTAAATTATACCTACACCCCGTAGGACAGTCAGTTTTAGGCATGTATATTTTCCGTAATCTATATATTTATGTATGTAACTATCAGCGGGTGTCTGAGCCACGAGAAGGGGGTGAAAACTCTCTCCTACGTCCTTATACATCTCAAATGATGCCCCTGACCAGGATTTTGAACCTGTGGTTACTACGGGTTTTATAAAAAAAAAAAAGAAAAAAAGAAAAATTTTTTTGGAAAAATTTAAAAAAAAAAAAATATCTGTTACTTGAATAAATTAAAAAACGATACAACGTAGTAGAGTCCTAAAGCCACTAGACAGATCACAAGCCGAACATAAAAATAAAAATAAAAAGAAAAAAAATTATAAAAATTTTGAATTTTTAGAATTTTTTGAAAATTTTGGTACAATTTTGCTATCGGAAAAAAAAAGGGGGAGTCAATTAGAACGACAAGGACAATTGTTCTGGTCACGGCTTCTCAATTAAAGCTGCCGACCGGAATTGAACCAAACATACAGTTGACATAACGATTCTAACCAATAAGTAAACAAGTAAGGCCAAAACCAAACCATAACAATAAAATAGATAAAGGCTCCCCTAAAATAAGCAAAGTTTAGACTCGAATGTCATTACGACTGATATAGTAAGGTCCTAGCCACCCAGTTCACGTCCAAATCAAAACTTTTAGAAAAGAAAACTGTACAAAAAAAAATATAATTGGTACAAAAAAAAATGTTGTACCTAAAAAGGAAATAACCATACGGCTACAAAAAAAGGGGGGTGATATAGTATTATAGTATATTAAATACGCTTACAAAATTGTATAGTAATATAGTATATCAAATATATTTAGAAAAATGCGATGTATAGCATTATGGTATATTAAAATATACATCTACAAAAAGAGAGACACACAAATCCTAAGAGCATACACTAGGTATCCAAAAATAAAAAATAAAAATATATATATAGTGATAATAGTATTAGTAAAGGGTGACAGTATAACAGGAAAGATAGTATATTATAGAGATATACTCATAACAGGAATCTAGAGTACAGTAGATAAAATAAAAAATTAATAAACAAAACGACCCTAGCGCACTCTAGCGGCACTGCAGCAAACTTGGACAGTACCTTAGCGAAGAACCGAACCGCTTGCGTTAGAGAGAAAACGAGAAGCCGCGCGGCATCGCCACTAGAGGACGTTGGTACACGAATAAATCGACCTCAGCGCCCCCCCAGCGGCACTAAACGAACTCGGCCGAGACCTTAGCAGAAAACCGAACCGCTAGCGTTAAACAGTAGCGAGGAGCTTCGCGACACCACCATCAGAGGCCGGTGGCGCGCAAACACATTGAAGCTTGAAGAAAACATACATAGATATATGTAAATCCCATAAATAATTTAAAGCTGCTGAAAATTCTCGGTTAAATAGGAAAAGTCAAATAAATGCAAAATTGGAAAAAAAAACTCACCGACTGATGAGGTAAAGACTCCTAGAGCCTTTTATGCAACAAGCACGCAGATCATGTGTACTAAAACACTATCAATCACTTCCACTTAAACTCTAAAACAACAATCACTAGAAAATCACAAATCACATCACGATCACAAATCACTAGAGAAAAAAAACCCCGCCAAAACCCGCGACGCGACGAAGATTAGTGTGATGAGACGAACTAGTATCAATATGATAATTTGATTATCACCGCTTGGGAGCTCCGTGGCTGAACCATTAAATACACATTTAAACAACAATTAAGAACATCACTCATGAATTAGACTAGATATTAAGGCGGAGAAGGAACGATGCATCTGCCAAAGCAAGGGCCTAAGCGACGCGACGCTGGAAAAGCAACTAACTGACCGATGCTTTGAAATGGGCGCGCGGGCGCCAGAAATGCATTTCTGAGAAAATCATCATGACATGTGGTCGCCGTATGTCCCAGCAGTGGACTATGCAGGGGCCAGTGGTGCGAAGAAGAAAGGGGCCCTTTTAACTGACCGGCAAATTTGGAAAAAAAAGGGAGGCTGGACGACGGGCGCCCGGCCGACCCGGCATGTAGGCAATAAATTACGTCGGGATGGCGTACAACGACGTAGCTCAGCCCGCCAAAATTATATTAATACAAAGGTCCAAAAAAAAAATAGAGTTACTAAGAAACATCGAACACGAAAGTAAAGTCGATATATGACAGGCTAAATGAAATCAGCGTGCCGGTAGGATTTCAAGGACATGTCGGACGAATAATGAGTATATGAAGAACATGCCCGGCATCCCAGAGAGTTTTAATTTTGCGGAGATCGCCTCGATTACCGCGTGTGCACTGATAGTGCGCTCCTGTGAGTCGATGTGATCAATTAAAACCAGTACTACAAATAAATAATAAACACTTCGAAGAAATTAGTAAGATTTAGAAACTTTAGGAACTTTGGAAACTTAGGAAACTTGGAATTGTGTTAAAGGATTTATGGCTTAATACGTTATTCATTCCATTTTTGTACATTTAGCCCATTGTTATCAATGTTATAAGTAACTCAGAAAGGTGAACGCCGGGATGTAACTGGCGTTCATTGTCCACCTGATCAGGACTAAACGGCCCCGTGTCTATGTAGGTCAGGGTAATTAAAATAAGTAATACAACTTATGTAACAATTGGCCTAATTAACTTGAAGAAAAGGGAAACTTTTATTTTATAATAAAAGAATGTACTAAATTAGTGTAATATTATTATTATTATTTTAAAACTGAATAAAATATAATTATAACCAAATAAAATTATGATATGATAGAACCTTGGGGAACTTGGGCCCACTAGGAGATTATAGCTGCCAAAAATAAAAGAGGGGAACCTTTCACCCCCGGGATTTTTAACGAAAATGCAAACATTCCATCTTCCGTGAGGAACAAACATGAAATCTTGGTTAAGGGAAGTACCCCGCCAAGTGACGCCACATGCGCGCGGGGGCTAGCATTATCCACGAGATAATTAGGTATAAAATACTTAGCGAACCGACACTCGCGCCTCCACTTCCCGTAGTGGCCATATCGCTCCGCCCCGGGTTGGTTGCGGGTTCGAGGTCCCTTGCGTAACCCCACTTCACATAAAGGAAGCAACGATGCACACCGAGTTCACCGCGGACCATGGCAACCTTTGCCGATCTCAAAATGGGCCGAGTAGTCGGTAGTTATATTAGTAAGTACAACCAAACAACCGAAGACGAATAAAGTAATGTCATCCTGTATTGTCGATTACTATGAGCAAACCCGCCACCACAGGAAGTTTTGACGGTTGGTCATTTTATTCCCTGGGGTGAGCGTAGCAGACTTGAGGCTAAACAGTCCACCATCTGGTTACGTCACAGATCCGTAACGGACCAACACCCAACCGCGGGATAGCCAGAAGTATTACCCGGCGAGCCCACACTCGCTCCCTTACTTCCAGACGTGACCGTATTGCTCCGGTCTCTTGATCGGCTAGGAACTCGATGTCACTTGCGCAGCTCCTTACGAAGCGGTAAAACCGTGTTTACCGAATCCATCGCGGACCACGGCATCCTTCGCCCGGTTGTTCGCCTATGGCCGTGTGTAACGAAGGGAAACATCCCTTTGTTGTACTAATGCCGTGTAATTACTTTGGTGAGGGAACTTAGATTCTGTCTTAGCTTAATACAAACGGCAGAATTACGTCTTCGCGGCTTCGCGCACCCAATCGCGCATTATTTAACAAAGAAAAGTAACAATACGGCTCCTTCACATGTATATGCATGTCAGCTCAGGACATAATAAGTATTTATCGAGCCTTCCTATAGATAGGGAATTAACCCGGTGAAAGGAAAAAATTAAACTTACAAAAAAAATAATAAAACCTTTAGGAAAAAAATCCAAGGTCACCAGTCATGACAATACGAGGTCCCCCGGCAAGTAGCTAGGGACATATTTCATTTAAAATATCTAATTCACAAACAGGTCGAGGGGTGGGTGGTAGTATGACACACAACAATGAAATTTAGGGGTCGAAAGCATATCACCTTAATTATAAAAATATAAAAAAAAAAAATAGAAAACCATCAAATAGGTGGTTGTTGTTATGAGATATGAAAGAATATATCATTTAACTAACCTTATAAGCGGATGACCTGATCTTCCCAACGGAGGATTGACACGTTGATCACTCAGATGGGTGCAGATCAGTCATAAAGAGTAATCGATGACTTGCCAAATGGAAAAAAAATATTGGCCAAATCGCCGACTGACCCTAGATGATTAACCGGTCACTGTAAGGTGAAGTTTTGCGTCGAGGGCACCGTGAGCGAAGGAGATGCTGATGGTGTCGTGTACCGCTTGCTTCGGGTGGGAAACGTGATATCCGCCCAAGTATTAAGGATCACACGTTAAACGACCGAAACAAGAAGGACATCCTAGAATTCAGCCCCACGAGTGAGCGTCCGAGGCACAATCACTCTGATTAATCACTGTCGATATTCGGCGAGTCAATGTGCGCAAAAGGTGCTTCGTAATGACACTGCGGTTGGCCGGTGTAATTGGAGGAGTGAGCGCCTGGAGGATGTTGTATTGGATAAACAACACCACGATAATATAAGCGACTTACTCGAATGTTGATATATGAAGCCGATATAATCATTTGACCATAGCATGCGCGTAATAAGCCTCACGATATAGGGCGTCAGAATAAGTATATTGCCATTATACGACGTCAGGGAAAATCTAGGCGCAGGCTGAGTGAAAGACAGGGCCGCACTCAGGCCACGGAGATTATGGTCAATGGGCGAAAATGGATTATATCGCTGGCATAAAATTATATTATATCTCGCTTAGTACCGAGTAGGTATTGAATTAAAGCGAAATTGCACTCATTCAGCTTATAGAAAGGAAAAAAGGGGAGCTACGCATATTAGGAAATATTGGTAGTAGAAAAATTCTAGTTACATTTACAAACGAAATTTTACAGAAAATAAATGGGGAAAAATTCGGAAACCTTTATGGTAATTCTTAAACGGGTTGTATCAAACCTATCCGGAGGGAGGGGCGAGTATTTTTACCGATTTAACCCAGGAATTGACAAATGTCAGCACCTGGGCACCCAAAATTAAGTAATTGAACAACATAACCCTATCATGTTAAGGGTTGAAGGTGAAAGTAAAGATTCAAAATGAAACCAATATAAAAGTTTATAATTAAGGGAAGACAATCGGGGGCCATAATTGGTTAAATTAAAATCATATAAATACCAATAATTAGTGGGTGTGTCATGTGGGTCGGAATGGGAATGTCCTGTGGATGTCTCTAATTATAGCGTTTGTAGCTTTATCTTATAGTCTTTGTCTGATTGCAGTTTTAATTATATTCTGTGTGCGCTTGGTTTTGTGCATGTTTTGTATATCGGTTGGCAAAACTTATACAAACATCCCATTAGAGCACTTTATCATACCTTTTCTAAAATATCACCCTCGTATATCCTCCAATTTGCCAAGGAAAGTAGCTCTTCGAGTCCATTTTTATATTTTGAAAACCCACCCACTATAGAACTCAACCAAATTTTAAAGGTGCTTTAGGATGTCAATATTGTGATCGCAAATCAACCCAACTTCTAGCGTCAACAATGGGACCTGAGGGAAGTAGACAATTGTTTCACGTACATTGAAGCTTTTGAATAAAGAATATCTCCTTGGATTTTTCAAGATTGGAAGAAAAGCTAATTTTGAATTTTCCTAATCGCGTAAGGTTACCTCTCCGCTTGATGATTACCATGCGTGAACGTGCGTACCAAACTGAACTAAACTCGTCGTCCTTAGGTTATCCACGGTTGTGAATGCCACCAATCTGGTATCTTTCGATACTTAATTGGGTCGCATCAACACAATCGACCTGGCTTTAAACCCAATCTTGTCAATCATATACGCTCTGTAAGCAGTTAGAGGTATTATGGCCAGCGAACAAAATTGGAGAAGCTATCCCTAAAATGTGACTCGGTCATGGAATATATAACGGAGAGGTAGCACGGAAATAACCCTCCATTAACGATTGTCTATGAACAAAGGAACCTATGTCATATAACCAACCTAACATTTGTAACTATGCAAATGGCTTAGGCATTGCACCACCTAAATTATAAAATTTATTCACTGAAATAAACCTATTGCAGGTAAAGGTGATTTATATCATGAGATCACGCCACTTAAAGTAAAGGAAGTCCTCCACATAAAAAGACGCTAAATAAAAGGATTAGTGAGCTACAAAACTGGCCAAAAACAAGTCAAACTATAACTATAGAAAGGGTTGACATTCTATCTACATTCCTTATAAAAAAATATAATCTTAGATTCCCATAAATCTTGGCCCATATAATTTCTACTGGAATCAGACGAGACATTAGAAAATTAAAGAAAGGAAAGAATCGTTTATATACATACCATCATACATTGTCAGATCAGTTAACAATGGACAGATTTTGATTTGAATAGAATAAATTCATTAGCCATTATTATAGGAAAACCTGCCGGTTTATGGCTTGAAATCCTAATATAATGTTAATGCATTAAAGTTAAACAATATGTGTAATTATTCCCGTTTTTAAATGATAACTACAGAATGGTAACCAAGGCATGCCAATCTTGCTATGACCAGTTCAATTCGTACTTAATCCACGCTGGCTACATTCAAATATATTGTAGATCGCATTAAACAATAGACATTTATACCCCTCCCGCTTGACCAACCCACTCGATTGCTGTAAGACTTTATTCAATCATAGCTAGTAGGCGCCGTCAATTTAATACAAAAAAAAAAAGGGGAGGGAACGCCATTAAACTAAAAATAGGATCATAACCGGTAAATACTAACAGTACATTGATGCTTAAACACCGTTACGTTTGAATAAACAATGGAAGTGTTATGACTTAAACTAAGACCACAGGTCCAACAAAAACAAAAATATACCACAATTATATCACCATAATAAGTACAACAAAAGACAACACAGTACAAAGATTTGAATAATTGTACAAGGAAGGAATTAATTAAAAACAATTCACACATAAATCTTATGAGACAAAAAAAAACCGCAACCGGCTAGCTACTTGCAGAAAATTTATGACGTTATGAAATTACGATTAGGATTATAATATCAAATCACGGCGGGAAGATAGATGATCTCGGGAAGCGGCTGAGTGGCTGTAGCAATACTCGGCGACAAACAAGTCATCTTCTGAGGTCAACCAGGTGCTTTGACTATCGTATACCAACAAAGCGACTGGATGAATCTCAAGTAGATACGACTTGGTACAGTGTTATTGAGAAGTCTGCATACTCTGTGGCGGCGATGCAGCTGCAGGTCCCAAGCCACCTTGTGAAACGGGCCGGCAACCTTGCTATTAAATATCACCAAAGCTGCTGAACCATTGCATAGGTGAAACTTGACAAGTTATTGTTGAGATTTTGCGCGCTTCATGTAGGCAAGGACCAGTGAATATCAACGCCCACCTTCTTGACCCCCACAGGTACAACCAAATTCAAACATACGGATGCACGCATGTGAGCCAAAATAATGGACGCTTACCTCGTGCACTTTGTAGTAAACGACTTGATCACGAGACGGCACCCGGCGATGGTTGTGGTCGAAGTTCCTGACGACCATTCCTATAATAGCGACTGTCACAAGTGCAATAACACACTAGCAATTGTGTACAGGGCTACTAGAGGAATAATGCCTTGGGTCCACACACAGCGCCCGAAGAAGAAGACTCGTATGTAGAGGCAACCACCTTCTCGACCGCGAGCGACACAATCGAAATCAATTACCATCGGTTGTGTACGCCGCAGCCAAGAGAGAGCTACCTTATATCCGCAAGCGGCCTCCAAGAGGAAGAATCCGATGGAGGTGACAGTCGGAGAATCCGTTGACATTGACAGTTTTGACAGTCACCCATCCGAAGGTGGCGTAGCAGACGAGATTAATTGTGAAACGTCTGCCTTCGCCACCGTCGAAAGGATAAGGTGTCTGAAGTACAGCTGCTGCGCCGCCGCTCGCCCGGCCGACTGGTCGTCTGACAACTGCCAGACGAGTTGGGCCGCGCGCGCACTCACGAGGAAAGATATTGAAAGGGGAAACCCCGAATAATTTTTGTCACGCGCCCGCGTAACTGAAAAACAACAGTGAGCCGGAGCGTAACACTAGCCGAGATAAACAAGTTCGTCGCATGAAATACAACTCTGGGTACGATAAGTAAAATGTTAATGCTCAAGCACATTATAACGACATCACGAACGAACTGGAGACCTAATTATAGCTCGCTGACAAACAAAGACGCCATAGGTGAGATGACGCTGCGATGTTTAAATAACCGCCAACTGAATATTGGTTTAACACAGGGGGGAATTCAGGCTTCTTAGAAATTATTGTCAAAAAAAAAAAAACTTAGCAACATACCAGTCGCCAGGAATTATACTAGGTCTTGTTTATAACCTCTTCAGTATTAAGTTGAAAAAAAATCGCATTCAGGTTTCCCTCCAAAATTGCATATATTAAAAAAAAATATATATATATTTACAATTACAAATAATTACTATTACGTCTCCCCTTTCAAAGCGTTTTCCTGTGGTGTCGAAACGCCAGCCTTTCCTCGCCCTCGCCTTCACCCACCATAAAAAAGTACGAAACAATTTCTTGTCAAAGCACAGGGAACAACCATGTGAACGCACACACACACACCCTAATAAGGTCCTTATCAGGAAAAAATGTTGAAATAGCCTTCAAGTTCCGTCAAACCTCAAATATCTGTGCGAACTCGAGGCTTACAGTAATTCATAGGGGGGTAGAACTCGAAAATATTGATATGCCATATCAATTATTACTACCCACACATCACTATCACGCACGCACAAACATAAAATACGCCCATACGATGACAAGAATATTAAACCAATACGAGGGGGGACCCCAAGCCTGTTATAGACAGGAAAATTCTATTGCAAAATAACAAAATAATATATCTTTCAAGGACAAAATACAAAGACAAAAATACAAAGACAAAAATACAAAGACAAAAATACAAAGACAAAATACAAAGACAAAATACAAAGACAATATACAAAAATACAAAGACAAAATACAAAGACAATATACAAAAATACAAAGACAAATACAAATTCGCGTGATTTCAACAAATTAAGTCGAATAATAGTGATTATTAAAGTGAGAGTGAAGAAACTACAGTGCAGTGTGAAAGTTTTAGAAAGTGCCACAGAAGAAAGGGACAGCCTACATCACGAGACATCAAGGGAGGTCAAAGAAACTGAAACTACGCAAGCGACACCATGTCATCATCCGGGACGAACAGCATCAATAAGGGAGAAGCAGCAAAAAGGAGACACTACAAGAGGGCGGATGTAGATACGCAAGCGTTATCCAAAGCGATCGTCCTCGGGCTACAGAGGACATTGATACCCATAATTGATCATAACAAGAGTTCGACAAGTAACTCGCGGAGCATCACGCCCAGTGGAACAGTAGGAACCAAGCGGGACGAATCTCAGAACTCAGCAGGGCGGTCGTCGGCCAGCCAGGGCGGCACTACTACATACCTGGACAAGCCCAAGCCACCAACATTCCGCGGCGGGGACAAGGAGAGTCCGGTGCAGTTCATGCGCCAACTCAAGGCATATGTCCGCAAACTAAGGGCCCAGGAGGATGAGGTGGAAGTGGCTATGGATTGTCTATCACCACCGGTGCGCTCCGTCATGGAGATCTTTAGAGACAAGTGGGCGGGAATCGAGGATTTCGAGAGGGAATTCCTCGACATATATTGGAACCTGGTGAGGCAAGACCAGGTGAGGGCAGAGATCAACGCGGGTCTCTGGGAGAAGAGTTCAGGGGCGACAAAGCTGGAATACTTCTCCCGAAAGTTGGAACTCGCTAGGGGCCTCACGAACCCGATACCCGAGAGGCACCTGATAAACATCATAATGCGCCAACTACCGGAGGCTGTACAAACCCAATGGATTGCGATGGAGGATCAAACTGTAGGGAAAGCAGCCGTGTTCCTGAAGAACCACGACGGGTATGTCATCGGGGACGCTGACAGGAGGAGGACGGTGGCAGAGCCACTACGAACCCATGGCCGTCCGGCCAGGGACCAGCGAGACCCACCGAGCAAGCGCCAACACAAGGGGCACCTAGAGGGAAGGGGACGCGTGAACAATTTGGAGGCAACCGCGGAGGATTTAGAGGGGTTCACCCGCGTCATGCGCCCGGAAAACTAATTAGGAACGGCAAAAGACCAGCGCCGGACCTAATAGCAACACCAGCTGGCATTAGTTCTAGAAAAAAATGTTTAGAAATTAGGAAAAACGGGGTTGTGGGCGGAGCCATGCGGGGCGTGAGAGGATGTCGCCGGGGCATCGGTGGGAGAATGACGCCGCGAGGGAGCAGGGGAATTGGATTCGTGCTGGCAGCTGAAGCGAGCTCACCGCCACCATCAAGGGTACTCAATAAAAATGCATGCGTCGGCCAAGGAGCGGGGCCAGCACTACGACAGATGCTGAGACTCGGTTGGGAACCGGGAAAGGGATTAGGTAAGCACTCCCAAGGGAGGAAGGCACCGATTACGACCAAACTGAGAAAAGATAAATATGCGGGTTTAGGCTATGCCTCATGCTCAACAACGGAGGCCATAGCACTGGGGGAGCACCTAGTGACACGTTTCGCCACATTGGCAGAAAACCCTTCACTGTGCACGATGGCGGGACACGAAAGGACAGCGAGTAAACCAAACCATCCAGGGGCGAACTTCAACATATTTGAAGAGGGTAGTTATAAGGAGGATGCGGACGGGTGCGGCTTACCTAATCTGCCGGAGGTGACGGCTACCATCGGAAAACACGAGGTACAGTGTTTGATTGACACAGGGAGCCAAGTAACATGTATCTCCAACGAGTTCTGGCAGGAGTTAGAGTCGATAGGGACGAAGTACCCACTGATGCCGATCAGTACTATACATTTGAAAGGTGCCATGGGGTCCAAATCCAAGCGGGTGACGAGGATGGTCCTCCTGCCGTTAATGTTTGGAGGGGAGGTAATTAATACGCCATTTCTGATAGTCGACGACCTAATTAGGCCTATCATCCTGGGGTATGATTTCCTGGAGAACCACCAGGCTATTGTATATACTGGGGGGAAGCCTGGGAGGATATTGGCACTTAGATCGAAGAAACTGGCCATATCGTTCGACGAGTCAACAGTACAACGGCAGGAAGAACCACGACAGGAGCTCGACAGTAACACAGCGGTGGCGTGCCATATGGTCACCACGTCGAGACCACAACTAACAACACCGACCATACCTGAGTATGTGAGTAGCCTCGACTTACTGGAATGTCAGAAGGCTGCTCTCGTTGAGGTGCTGGAAAGATACAGGCCGGTCTTCAGCGAGAGACCGGGACGCACCCACTTATACGAGCACGAAATTAGGTTGACTGAGGACAAACCTTTTTGCATGAGGGCCTACCCCATCCCACTTGCATACAGGGAAAAGGTCACTGCCAAGTTAGATGAGATGTTGGAACAAGGGCTCATCGAGCGTCGATCCACCAACTACTCTAGCCCCATCACGGTAACCTTAAAGAAAGACGGGACAGTACGCATTCTATTAGACGCAAGGGAACTAAACAGTAAAATGGTCGGAGAGATAGAGACACCTCCCGTAATCTCCGACATCATCCAACAGTTTTATGGGGTTAAGTTCATTACTGTACTAGATTTGAACAACGCGTACTTCCAGATACCCCTCCACCCGGACAGCGTGAAATATACAGGGTTCACGTATAACGGGAAGGGGTTCGTCTATAAGGTGTTGCCACAAGGGCTTAAAACATCTGTAGGGAGCTTCTCACGAGCTATGGACAAGATTCTAGGGCCAGAGATAAGGGGGTTCTGCATTAACTATCTGGACGACCTGGCGGTATACACGTCGGGCGACTTGGCAGAACACATGGAACGGTTATGTCAGGTTTTACACCGTTTGCAGAGGGCAGGCCTAACCTGCTCTCTAACTAAGTGTCATTTCATAAAAACTAAGGTAAAGTTACTTGGCTTCGATATATCTGTGGAGGGGATTACTATGTCTGAGGATAAAGTGTCAGCAATCCAGGATTTCCCGGCCCCGAAAAAACCAAAACAACTCAGGGCTTTCCTGGGGCTCTGCAATTTTTACAGGAGATTCATAGCCCGTTACGGGGAAGCGACCAAACCATTGTGCACCTTACTACAAAAGAACACTAAGTGGACGTGGGGCAGCGAGCAAGAACGCCTGTTCACAAAAATAAAGGAGTTATTTTTAAAAGCAGTGCTACTGGCCCACCCAGACCCTAACAAGCAGTATTATCTGCAGTGCGACGCCTCCGGTTATGCGTTGGGCGGGGAGTTGTACCAACTGGATGAGGACGGAGAGCACCATGTGGTGGGGTTTTGTAGTAAGGGCCTCAACGCAGCTGAAATGCGGTGGACCACCTCCGAAAAAGAGCTATATGCCATAATATATTGTCTAAAGAAATTCGAGACGTTTGTAAGGGGCGTGAGATTAATTATCAGGACCGACCACCAGTCACTCACATTCTTAAAAACATGGAGGTTATATAGCGCCAAGGTCACGAGGTGGATCCTGTTCTTGGACCAGTTCGACCATACCATCGAATATGTCAGGGGTCGAGATAATCAGGGTGCTGACATACTGTCCAGATATTCCGTGGGCGCATCTCAGCAACTCGGTGACAGGGTATTACACCCAGAAGTGGCACTCTTCACGGTGAAGGGAAACCGAGAGCTGATGAAGAACTTGAGGAACATCAAACAAGAGCAGCAAAACGACGACTTCTTGAAGCGGGTACAGGCTAGACTAGCAGGCAGGCCATCTGACAAAGCAGAACCCTTGGTGGAACGGCTCTATAAGCGGTACCACTACATTAATGGTATCCTATACTACCGAGGCCACGGGGGTGATAATTCGCTACTGGCACTACCAGCAGGGCTAGTGGCGGATGTAGTGGGATACTTCCACGAAGAGTTGGGTCACTTCGGCATTTACAAGGTGGTGGCGGCACTAAAGAAAAGAGTTTACTGGCCCAAGATGAGAGCCACAGTACAGGGCATCTTACGGAAGTGCCACACTTGCCAGATGTCAAAAGCAGAGACGAGACCTGCAGTGGGAGAAAGTAACCCCGTTGTGACCAGTGGCGTTGGAGAGAGGGTAATGGTTGACTTTTATGGACCCCTACCAGCTGGTCGGGGAGGGTCATCTTATGTCTTCGTCATTCAAGATGCCTTCAGTAAGCTCATCAGATTGCATGCCATGAGGCGAGCTACAGGGAAGGCAGCAGCGAAAAAGCTGCTCGAGTACGCGAAGTTAATAAGACCAGGGGTAGTTATATCGGATAGGGGCAGCCAGTTCACGTCTCGCGAGTGGGAGGGGGTAATGAAGGAGGCAGGGATCCAAATCCGACATACCTCGGTAAGAAACCCACGCGCTAACATCACCGAGAGAGTGAACAAAGAGCTGGGACGGTTCTACAGAGCGTACTGTGACGACAACCACAGAAGATGGCCCTTACTTTTGGGACAGATAGAAAGGTGTTATAACGAATCCGTCCACTGCAGCACCGGTTTTACACCTAACGAAGTCGTGTGGGGGCAGAGCACCACACATAATCTGGACAATGTGATGTCACTCCAGACGCTAGACGAACCACGCACCTTGGAGGACATCCGGAGGGCGGCGAAAATAAACCTCGACAAGCAGGCGACAAACAGGAAACGTACCTTCGATAAGTCGCATCGATTGGTCACCTACCATATAGGGGATTGGGTGAAGCTGACCACCATGCCCAAATCCAATAAAGGGAGGGGAGAGACATCCAAATTCTCCAGACTTTTCGAAGGTCCGTATATCATCGGGGCAGCTCCTTACCCCAACACGTACACCCTGTTACACCCTAAAACAAAGAGGGTCAGGGGGAACTACAATGCCGTCAACCTGGGGCGATATTTCCCTTAGGACGACCCAATGAGACAGGCCTTCCAAGACAGGGAACCGGCGGCGGGCCACCCATGCATGGGCTCCGCCACACAACCATAGCCACTAGGGCAGTAGAGTGTAATTAGAATAGGATCATGAGCATCGCTGCGCGCCTTTAACTTTATATTGAATAAGTATTGAATTTAATGTAACTTTATATTGAATAAGTATTGAATTTAATGTAACTTTATGTTGAATAAGTATTGAATTTAATTTAACTTTATGTTAGGATAAGTATCGAGCAAGTGTAATATAGAACCTTCAATGTTAGCCATTTGGGCATTAGAGTGTACTTAGAATAGGATCATGAGCATCGTTACGCGCCGTTAACTTTATGTCGAATAAGCATTGAATTTAACTTGACTTTATGTTAGAATAAGTATCAAGCACGCGTAACATAGAACTTTCAATGTTAGCCATTTTAGCAGTAGAGTGTAATTAAGGTAAGATCATGGGCTTCGTTACGCACCATTAACTTTGATTTGACTATGTTAGGATAAGTATTGAGCACGCGTAATATAGAACTTTCAATGTTAGCCATTTTAGCAGTAGAATGTAATTAAGGTAAGATCATGGGCTTCGTTACGCACCATTAACCTTGGATTAACTATGTTAGGATAAGTATTGAGCAAACGTAATATAAAAAGTACAATGTTAGCCATTTGGGCAATAGGATTTAAATAGGCTAAGGTCACATTATTTAGCTAGATTTGCAAAAAAAAAAAAAACTGTATTAAGGCTAGCGGAGACGGGGATAGGTTTGGTTGCCCGTCACGTGTTGCAGCGGAGGAGACCCTAAGACGTGGCCTCACACATGGTAGTGGAGGTTGGTAGGAATAATCTATTTTGGGTGTTGCCACGCCGTAGGACCATTTTGGGTTTGTCTATGGGGCCGCTTCTACCAATATAATTACTATTTTGCCAGTCAATGTATAAACGAAGTTATCTCTAAGTGTCATAAATACTAATGAAAACATAATCAAAATAAGCCAATGTAGTATTCTTTTCAAGCTCGGTTATGACAAGGGCGTACCCACTCCACAGTACGGCCTACCCTATGGACCTGAAGGAGGCGGATTAGGATCTATCAATGGGGAAGAGGATAAATGGGATTAGGAAGGGGCGCGGGCTACGGTTTGAAGAAAGACCAAAGGAAATGGGGGTGAAAATCTCTGACTTGGGGAAACGCGTCGATATTTCCCCCCCCCCTTTCCGGGCGACTGTGATGACCCTGACCCACTGCAAGGAAATATAACCAACTGACTACGGAACATGTGAGGAAAATCACTACCTTGGGGGCTAACGAAGCGACAGAAGGGAGCGGGGTGGAATCAACCTGAAGGAAGGGGAAGATATGTACTGGAGCGTCCACCTATAAGGATAGCTATAAGGCGGGGGGAATCGTTATACTCAAAAGCCTTAGTGAACTAGCAACCTTGCAACTAGGGGTTGAAAATTATGCGAAGTTTGAGAAAACTGGAATCTATCGCTACTGAGAAATGGAACACTCAGAAAGACCATTAATTTAGGTGAGACCAATCGGAGGAAATGAAATTTTGGCCAATACCGGGAAAATAATATTCCGATGGCAAATTATTATCAAGCGCGGCGAATTTAAGTGCAAAAGTTATGCATCAGAGCCAAAGATATGCTCCATTAAACCTCAACCGGGAAGTGGCCCAGATTAGCCACGAATAATCCTAAGAAAGTGACGAGAAAGTACGGCACGTATGAAATAACTTGGCCGCTGCGCGTATATAAATTGGGGGGGCTGAATGGGCACTTTGAACGTGTTAATTACAGTAATCACAGAGCGTATAGTGTAAGGATGCGTATGCAGAAACCAGGGCGTGCATGAGAAACACGAATCTAAGGGGTATGGGCTTGGAAACTGGTGAAAATACATAAAATACAGAAGAAAAATGAGGGATGAAAATCGACACCGGCCGGGAACATTTGGCAATACCGTTTCATGCAGGTTCATATTGAAAAACGCGGGGCGGGCCTAGGGGATTTAGCCAATAAGCGATCGATACCTGCAACCGGCAGACCTATCGACGCCGAGAAGGAATCACATTGGCAGCAAGTCGGATAGATGGAAACGGGAAGGGCGCGACTAGGGAATCCGACAGGGACGGACTTTGAGAGTTAGCATTATCAACACAAGGCGCGGACTGGGGCCCACTAAAATCCTATTTAATATAAATTGTAAAATTATTACGATCACACGCATGGACCATACTTAAGTAAAACCCATGTGAGATTGATTTGACAAAACAGACGTACCGCGTCGAGGGCAACGTACTACATGTTGATTCATTTGAAGAATGCGGCTATTAATAAAGTTATAGACGGCTTAATATAGCTGAACAAAGAAAGTATACTTATTTGGGGAATTTTGGCAACAGCACGCACTGGAATGATAACAAGTATCTAAAAATAGACTAAATCCCGGACGACAGTAATCTACGTCAGAGAACGCCGGGACTAAACTAAATATATTATCGGATCCGCGAACACACACGAAACCTACAATACCCAATTCGATCGCTGGTAGTTAAGTTATAAGAGCGAAAACAACATAAAACAATAATATGAACCACGAAGTGGCCAAACACCTACGAAATTATCAAAATGTCTAAAAATATGAGTCATAACCATGCCATAACGGAATACCCTAAAACAGGCCCGGCAAGCAGGGTATTATATGCGGTAATTGGGCGTGGGGATAGATAGAGAAACCCAAAATTTCACTCAATCTAGGAATACAAATAGATAACCAAGATTAAAATACCATAGTTTGAGAAACTCGGATTGATACAAAACAACGGCAATAAATATTAAAAGTTCCAAATTGGCTACGAAACCATTAAAACTAACGACTTTAAGAAATATTTAGGGGACCGAAAGGTGAAAATGCAGTAAACGTCAGGGGGTGTGTGCTCGTCGCTGAGGCGGAGACATTGGTGGGGGAACTCCTGGGGAGTTTTCTTGAGGGATGACGACGGGAGAGAGAGGGATTACAATCTGAGACTCGGCCTGAAGAGGACTTCAAAATTAGACTCAGCTTCGAGCGGAACTTGCTCTGCTCAAGACAGTGTGTTTGAAATAGACTCAGTGTGGGAATTATTCAGTGGACAAAAATACAAAGTAAATCATTTAAGACAACTTACTCAGAATAAATTCGAAAAATAAATTAAATAGTAAAATCTTCTTGTCTATAAAATAAAGGATTTAAATATCGGAAACGACTGAAAAGGGGGGGTCCTCTCCTCTCGGGCAGTATATTAAAAATTATCTCTTGACAGCGGGAATAAATCAATAAGGAGAAAATTAACAAAGTGACGTGATCGAACCAACTTATCAAACGAGTCTATTCAAATAAATCCAAAAATAAATACTTACAGGATAACCTTCTTTTAGTGCAAAATAATTAAATAGTATATTCAAATAAGACCCTAAGATAAATATTTACCGTGTAGCATATTATTACCAAATAATTAAACAGTCTATGTAGATAAATCCAAAGGGAATAAATAATTGCAGTGTAGCATACGTAATACGAAAACAATCAAACGAGGTCCCAAATAACTCGAAAAATTGAAATAAACATCTATACGGATTCCTCGAATTAAAATAAAGAGAGCTTAAGGGAATAATATTCATGTAAAAATAGCTTAATAAAATGATATAGACGCTTAGATCAACGGGCGGGGAGTAGATATTGGCCAAGGGTTGTTACCGTATGGGGGGGGGCGATATACGATAATTCGGACGAGGCCACACAGCACCTGCACAGCACATATCCTGGCGAGACAACGGCTGGCTACAAGACGGGGATGGCAGCTACACACCGTTATACAGGAGGTACAATCTTGAGGAAGGGGTAAGTGGATATGAACATTACGACGAACGATACATTTCAGAACATTCATACCAAACTACAATTACGTATTTATGTGACGAATTACGAACGGACCAACACGCGGACCTGACGCAACGAGTCTAATAAAATATTGACCCTTCACTGATATAGACTGCGCGCGCGGCCCCAATACTCTACGTGATTCATTTTACTTGTACCAATATTCTGACAGGGACCGTGACAATTTCCACAGACATAATCATAGGGAATAATCCTATAAATTCCTCCCAAAGAAACTCCTCCTAATTCCTTTAGAATATGCCATAAACGGAACTTATTAACGTAAAATCAATTCCTACCTCATCGATCCACAGTCCAATAAAATCAAATATAAGTCCAAGGGTGCAATTTAGAATTTTATCGGTAATCGATAACTGATCCAGACGAACTGAAATTTGCTAAGGTATGTCAACATAGTATACCCAAGGTGTTTATACTGCAAGTAAACTCTCACGCTTATCAGCTGACAAGCGTCGCGACGGATCGAACTAAGAACTTACACAATGTTACAACACAAACGAACTCAAATTCTACGCCCAGTGTCCCTTCGGCCGAGTACACCCTCGACTATCGCCAAACAGGCGTGAACAGGTCGGTGTATGAGCCGAAGCCCTAGAAGCTCTCACTGTACCTCGACCTCAAAGCAGGCAGGCATTCTATAGTGACCAGCGACTATCCTTCAATTCCTAACATCGAGTAAGGTCTTGGGGCGAATCGACCGATTGAACCCCCTCCAGCAGCAGATTCATCACCGAAGGTACTTGCAAGCTCTAAACCCAGATCGCACCCTGTCGGGTCGAGATGGTTGGCACCAAGTTTTTCTCCTCATCACACGCAGCAGGGTTAGTCGACCAAGATATCCATACATCACCCAAGCGGTATGTTTCGGATCGAGTCGCTGAACCACATCCATATTATACTTCGGAACGAGTCATCGATTCCAGTAATCATCATCGTGCCAACGGCACGACACAAGTTCCGGCATTAGTGCTGGCGATGGGCGTCTTTAGGGGAGGTTGGAGGACGCACTTAACCCCTCTTAAATCCAAATCCAAGAATCATAATCCCCACCACTCAATTCCCCGTTAAATTACGATACTAAAGACACGTCACATGACTAATTTACAATCTGGGGGGGGGGGGAGGGGGGCGCTCCCATCCAAGAGCTTCCCGCGCACTCCGCGCCCCGCAATGCCCGAACAGCTGACCCGACTCGACCCCGGCGAGGAGATTCACGACGCCGCGCGGCTATTTCTGCCCATGACCGACTCTGGTGACACCCCATGCACATGTAAATTACAGGTACTGACTCAAGAAACGGCGGCTACAAATCACAGGCCCAGGTAATTTTACTTAACTGTGTTTCAGGATCTTCATTTTAGGGTAATAATCCTTGGCTAATAAGTATGTCGGTAGGGGTAATAATCATATCGTAAATAACAAGGACGACTACCAGTATCCCCATTTTCATAGCTTTAATCCGTCACAACACTCAAATACCTAGTATTACCTATATATATATATATGTATATATCTATTTATGTATTATTTACGTGTATCAAAAACGAACACAGCCTTAGCATCCCTCAGTAGAGTAGAGGGGAGGAGTAAATTATACCTACACCCCGTAGGACAGTCAGTTTTAGGCATGTATATTTTCCGTAATCTATATATTTATGTATGTAACTATCAGCGGGTGTCTGAGCCACGAGAAGGGGGTGAAAACTCTCTCCTACGTCCTTATACATCTCATGTTGTGATTTGGTTAACAATGAATCACGAGAATATATTTTTTAAAATATTATATTCCCTTCATACACATTTATATCATTATCAGACCCTTCTGCTATCTCTTCTCCTCCCACAAAGTATCCCTCTGTTTAGATTTCTTCAATTCCAAACTAAGAGTGTGTAGTTTCGTACGGAGTAAAAATATATGTATAAAAAAATAGTTCATTTGAGTGCCTACATATTATACCACAATGATTTAGATGAGCAAAACCAAGTATATGTTGATGCTCAAAACTTTTTAAATGTCCTGTTTAATTTCTTTTATTTATGAAAAAACGTAATTTAATTTCTGTAATTAAACGTAAACGTAAAAAATGTAATATAATTTCTTTTATTTACGAGAAAACAGTGTACAATACGAAGGCAAATATTTTAAATACACTTTTACAAAAAAAAATACATTTTAGGACAATTTTAAACAAAAAAACTTATCAGCAAGACTTTGAGCGGATAAAAAGGAAGGATCTAGGAAGAAATAAAACATTCTGACAGAAATACATAGGTACTTATATATAAACTACACGTTACATACTGGTATCACAGATTGGCACATTTATAAATGTATAAATATGTGAAATGTGATACATAGAAATATGATAGAGATAGGATATATAATGTAATTACATAGAAAAGAAAATATTTTATTTAAATTAACATTATACTAAATTTCGCATCTTCAACGAGCTAGAATCCGTTGCGTCAGCGAATTTATCGAACGCCACGAGATTGATTTTATAATAAAATGGTAACTATGAATATATATTGAACTCTATGACTTTTTTTGTCGAACCATGTATTAGATACCAACTAAATATATCAAAAACAATTAAAAATACGTGTGGCACTCGGGGACTGCCGCGGTAAAGCTATTGCATAGCATTTTTAACAACTTATGCAATTATAAATATTTATTTATTTTATTTATTAAATTTTTTCTGATATCAGATAACTGCGCTCTATCGGAAAACTTTGAAATTATTCCGAATCATTTGCGGCTGAGAAAGCAAATGATTCGGAATAATTTAAACGTCTTCCGATAGAGCGCCGCGCACGAATTTTTTATTCGATAAAGCAAAAAAACGGATTATTCAAAAAAAATCGTAGATAAAAAGATAGATAATTAAATTATCTTTAAAATGGTGCAGGTTTCATAATAATACGCCAGATAGTATTTGCGTAGTAGTCGTTTTTGTGTTCGGTTAGACCTAATTTCACAAATTAATTACACTATGTAATATAAACAAAATCTAAAATATTAAAAGCTAAGAATATTAGGTAAATGTTCTTGTTTAACATATATTTTTTTCGAATCGTAAGCAGTACTCGTTTAGACGTAATTATCAGTTTAAAAACATTAATTTTCGTTAAGAAATTTCTTCATTCGGTCGCCGCGTTGGCCAGGCCCGCGATAAAAGCTAGACTGCCTTTACAGACAGTGAATTGTTGTATTGATAATAATTTTTTTACGGTTTTTTATGGAATATGTGTGGCATACTTATTTATCCATATAGATACACGTATATTTCCGGAATGCACCAATCAAACATTTCATTTGACAGTAAACACAATATTAATTATGTTATTTTTAACAATATTAATAATATTATTTATGTTAATTTATTGACATTTGAACATTTATACAACTACTTACTTAATATTTAGACAATTAAGTTACCGCATGACAGTCGATTTTATTTTCCTTTTTGATTTTCAGGTGCCAAAATAAACACTCACCTGTTTATTATAAAGGTGAGTTTTTAATTAACATCCATAAAAACTTTTAAAAAATGTAAAGGGTAATAAAAATATATTAATAAAAAATTTGATTGATGAATAAAAGTTTGACAAGCGCTGAACGCACTGCGCCATCTAGCAATTAATAGGTAAAATATCGCGAGTAAACAATATTAGCGATACTTTACCTGCCGCTAGATGGCGAAACGCGCTTAAATCTTTTTATACTATTTTTCAAAACATAAAATTTTAAAATATATATATATATTTTTATTATTTATATATTTTTTTATATATATATTTTATTTAAAATATATGTTTCTTTTGTGTTTTTTTTATTTATTTTTGGTAAAAGTTGCTTAATTGCTCGTACTGATTCACCTACTGCAATGGTGTCACTAATTGAAAACTCACCCTGTACTCACGCAAGTACTCACCTAACAATCATAGCAATTCTAACGCGTGTTGAACTGCGGAAAATGCATTGCATCGGGAGCTGAGCTAAAAAGTGACTATCGTGATGTACGGTTATTATGTCCGCGATGGAATAGGCGAAAATTCATTTTGGCCGGATGCGGAGAGGAGTGCAGTAGAAATTTGATTTTAACTTTATAGTGAGCGTTGGCGCGGGCGGCGCGGGCGGCGCGGCGGCGTATCCGCCGTAGTAAGTGTTCATTACTTCCTCGCCGCAAGAATACGGTGTTCCGAAACGGACGTCGATTTGCATGGAAATGTTTTGCCCGTGGGCGATTCTACAGCTAGCTTTCCATTCTCACTGCGCGCCGTAAACCATACTCCGCTTTGTCTCTAAAACACTCAAGTTGTAAACGAATGTATTGCCTCTGTAAAAGCTAGTTTATTGTCATAACGGACAGATTCTGGTTTTAAAAATCCAGGTTTAAAAGTTTTTAATATAGGCATTTTATGATGGTCATAGGGCTCTTATATGTCAATATAACTAAAATGGGGAAGGTATTTTGCGACCAGTTTTAAGACCGAGGGATGTAATACTCGACATCAGGACTGTCCTACTGAAAGTGCCCCAAGGGCCGCTTTAAAAAAATACGGTTTGGAGGGCCGCATTATAAAATACTTCGTATGCAACGTTATCAGTGAGTTTTAATTGGTATAGCATATAAAGAAAAAATGCGTTTGTATTATTAAAATTTATTGAAAAAATATCAAATTACAAAAGAAACAGTGGGGAATATGAGGATGTTGGTTTTTACTAGCTAATGCATCAATATTAACTTTTATACATATTGTTTACATACAAAACAACTTAGTAAGTGACTTATCAGAGAGGGAAATCTCTTAAAAAACTTCGCTGCTACCGTCTATCCGTCACCAGTGGTGTCACACGTTATTACGCCTCGGTGGTATACTGTAAAAAGCCAACCAGAAAACTGTGATTACCACACTAAACAATATCCAAAGGACAGCGTGCCTCATGACTACTGGCGCAATATCTTCCACTCCTGGAGCAGCTCTAGATGCACTGCTGAACTTAACGCCCCTACACATTAATTTGCAACAGGTGGCGAAAGCCAGCATGTAAAGGCTGTCTGCCCGGGAGAAGGTCAACTAGATCTCACAAGGACTAAGATCAGTTCTTGACTCAGTCAGTGAAACTCCAACCCTTAACATAGTATCAGACACCATGCTTCCACTCCTAAACTTTGGAAAACTTTTTACAGTGGAACTACCGCCCAGAGACGACTGGCTAAAAAGCCAACTGCACTGGAAGGCTGGTAGCCTTAAATGGTATACGGATGGGTCCAAATCGGGACTTGATTTAGGCTGCGGTATATATAGAGAGCGACCAAACTTCGAAAGAAGTGTAAACTTGGGGAAATACGCCTCCATATTCCAAGCGGAGGTTTACGCTATTATTGAATGTGCGGATATCAACCTCCATAAGAACTACGTCAACCACCTTATATAATATATCCACTCGGATAGCAAGGCAGCTCTTATGGCACTAGCCTCGAATACCATTAATTCAAAGCTAGTGCGAAACTGCTAAATTTCCTGGGCGAAAAGAACAGGGTAATTCTAATATGGGTTTCCGGTCATGCAGGAATCGTGGGAAATGAAAAAGCCGATGAACTTGCTAAGACCGGAGCAAAGGGAACGTTATACGGCCCTGAACCATGCTGGGCGTACTAAAAAGCCTTGTAAACCTAATGCTCAAACAAATATGCTTAGAACAATCCGTCAATCACTAGAACAACACGCCAGGGTTGAATCAATCCAAAGCGTTATTTAAGGCCTACGGCCCTAAGATGGCCCGTGAGGCCTTATCGCTAAATAGGAAGAATCTACGCATACTGTTGAGGGAGCTCACGGGGCATTGTGGCCTCAACAAACACATGTACAACCTCAAGCTCCGAGACACAAAAATGTGCAGGTTCTGCCAAGGTGCAGAGAAACTCCCCAGCACCTCATGTGCGAGTGTGGCCCGCTGATGAGTAAAAGATATACCCTCTTGGGTGGTCATTACCTCCAGCCTGAGGAGGTAAAACAAACGAGGAGGAAATCAAAAATATAAATAAAATTATTCATAAAGGATGTAATATACAAAAAATGCCGAAATCGGTGCTATTATGATCGTTTATTGAGAATAGTAACAGTTTTATGATAGTGAGGAGAATAGAAACAGGTGAGTGTTTATTTTGGCACATGAAAATCAAAAAAGGAAAATAATGTCTACATCTGCCTTAATTTCTCAGGGATTAGGTTTAGAAAGTTTTATATTTTTTTCTCTTCCAACAAATAATTCTAGGCCCGAATCTTCCAAAAATTATCGAGAACGGTTAGTTCAAAGATAAGTTTTCAAACAACCATTGAATAGTTTGTGATAGAAAATTAAAAAGGGAAATTAGTAATATTTAATTTTCAGGATCTATGTTTTTCATTAACAATAGAAATTACTCAAATATTTGGGTGTTAGCGGCAACCGGGCCACAATAAAATTAAATCACCGTCAGTTGGGTTAAATGGTTAGGTCAAGTTTAAATAGTCTCATTCTGTTCGTCCAGTGCCTGCAGAGGTTTGACAAGCCAAAGGCTTGCTCAAAATATCCGAATCGGCGGAATAGAAGTTGAAATGACAAAAAACATAAAAAATCCTTTTCTTAATTTTCTGTCTAGGTTCTTAGACCAATGATTATCCTCAAATATTTTTATTTTGCATTTTAAGTAGTTGGTTAAAGTTGGTGCTATCCCCTTATAACTCAATTCCATATTTAAGGAGTACGCATTAACAAAGTACAAGTTAATTGTGGTGTCCATGTCTTTTTTTTTATTGCTATAATTATGGGTATAACAAAAAATATACATTTGGTTTCCAAGTCACTGATATGCTCCTTCCAATTCAAATTTTAATCGATTGTACCACGAGCTACTTGAACGATTTAGCCTCTAATATTTTTTTCTGATTGTATGCAATTTTAATTTTAAGGGAGGATCAGAAAAACACTGCATATATTTCACCTCATTTTTAAAAGTGCCGAATTGATGCATTCCATTAAAATAGATTTATCATGTCCTTAACCCTCCGTCGGTCGCAACTGTGCAAAAAATGAAAAAGGTACAGTTTTTCAGTTGGCTATCTCGCTTAAAGGCGACAGGTGGCGCCCCCCTCCACAGTACCCTCTTGGCTCGGTGAGATCTTCCCGACTTCCAACCGCAGTTGGCGCTACATCGTTACAGAGAGCGGAGCCAGAGCAAGTGGCCAAAAAAGCACACTGCGACCGAATACGTCACACTTTCCGAGGTTCGTATTTTGATTTTATTTTGCTTGCATTCATCTTTATTGTTTATATTTCACCAGTTTATAAAGTTATTTGTCGGATTTTGGAAGACAAGGGTGGTGTTTTTATGAAGTGTGCGTAATTTGCACACTGCGACTGAACTCGTTATGGCTAAACTAATTGATTTCGTTTGTCCTTTGTTCTAGAGTTTTGGATAATATGGCGAAAGGACATTACATTTAAGTAAGGAAAAGGATGTCGAGGAGGTAAGAAGACTTTTGGCAGCTGATGATGATGACGATCCAGCGCAAACGGAAGATTTAGGTGAAGAAAGCGATATTGCGCCCGAAAATGAGGTTGAAGAACACAACGTTGATACGGCTACTGAACAAGAGTATACCGACTATACCGACGATTCTGACTTTGTACTTGTTGATGAGCTCAGAAAGCTTAGGCTCACCTACGTTGGTACGGTAAGGAAAAACAAGAGACAGTTACCTCCAGCCTTTGTGAATGTGGAAGGAAGGAAGCAGTACTACAGTATGTTCGGGTTGAACGATGGGAAAACTATGGTCTCGTACATTCCAAGAGAGAGAAAAATGTGATCCTCGTTTCTTCCCTTCATAATGACTATGCCATAGATCCTTAATCTGGACAGCATAAGATGCCAGAGATCATAACTTTCTACAACTCCACGAAAGGTGGAGTGGATACTGCAGACCAAATGTGTTCAAATTATGATGCTTGTAGAAACAACAAGCGTTGGCCAATGGTCATCTTTTATTCGATGATGAATGTGGCTGGGATCAAATCTCTCCTTATTTATCTTGGCAATGATCGTGAGCCATTGCGCAGGAGGGTGTTCCTGAACAAGTTGGCCCATGAGCTTACTCTCCCGGAGCTGCAAAGAAGGAGCCAGAAGAGGCATGGAATTCCCTCCAGCCTTCGAGTCCGCCTGAGGGAGTTCAACCTCACAAGGAATGTTTGTAATGATGATCATAAGAACGAATCACCTTTCAAGAGGCAGAGGTGCATACCCTGCACGACTGAAACTGGTTTAAAGAGGCTTACCACGTCGACATGTCTGCGTTGTGTCGAGCTGATCTGCAATAAACACGCAAACGATGTCTGCGATGAGTGCAAAGTTGCCATCCTTCCAACCTTTTCTGAGGAGCCTGAATCCAGCGAATATGAGAAGGACTGAGCTCACTAGAATCAGTCTGAAGTGCCTATGTTTTTAAAAATTTTCTTTTAACGTTCAGGTTACCATTTCAGGTCACCGTTAGTCCAAATTTTGAATCAAGTACAGTGGAGGGGAAAAAAAATGGGTATTTTTCAAATATTGTTGTTTTTTGGGTAATAAAAACGTTTTTCCTCCAATTCTTCTTTTTATCCCTAAATGACGATCCTAAAGAAGGTAAGCAAGAAGAAACGGTTCCCAGATCCAAAAGAGGATGGAAGTTATGACAATTTAAAATTGTGTTTTTTTTAACACATTGCGACCGAACGAAGTTACGAAAAGGTTGCGACCGATGTAGGGTTAAAGAATAGTTAAGATAGGCGTGGCTTTAGGCAGTTGGTTGATGTACGTCAAATATTAAAGGCATCCAAGCAAACTTCCCTGTGTAATACCTTGATGCGCGAGTAGTGACTACTTTATGCCTTTAATTTGCTTATTGTCATAATTGTAGACCTCTATATTGCTGATTATTTAATAGAAATAATTTCAGCCAGCTATTTGCTAGTCCCCGTATAAATAAATTCATATTCACAATTCGACTCTGTCATAGGATTTTGACATGCCCAACAAAACTTCCACAATAGGTGATTTTTATTGTAATATAATAACAGTTTCAGAAACTAAAAAACACTCTTTTATAAGTACGGCACTATAAAGCGCCAAATAAATAGCAAATAAAATTTAACCACTCTGTTATCACTGCAAAGTAAGCCATGTGTGTAAAATACTACATTATTTGAGTGGAAAAGTGCGGGGTGCTTTTTCTAGCATTTGTTTAGGTACATTATATTTTAAAACAATGCTTTTTAGAAACATTTCACTGAGAGGCATTATGATTATTTGATTTGAAAAAAAAAAGCGCCCCATACTTTTACACTCAAATTAAATGTATAGTTAATTATAAACATGGCTTACAGTTAGTCCATTTCGGGGTAAACAGTGATAACAGAGTGGTTAATTTCTTTTTGCTTTCTAGTGCCGTACTTACAAAAGCGGTATTTTTTTAGTTTCTGAAACTATAAATTAATTTTTTTACCTTTTATTCATCACAAAACATAACAAGACTAAAAAGTACTTCTAGTCTTATCACAATCTTACCATTCATGATTAGAGTACATCTCAAGACAAATCCAACAAGCGTGTTTTTATTGTTACGCTATTGAGTTCCAGTGCCTACCTACCGGCTCTGCTATCAGACCATAGAAAACATTCATGACCACAGTATATCTCAATACGATTCTAAAAACCCCAAACATGGCTAAGATAAGTTGTTCCGTTATAAAATTCCAGTACCACCTTCTGGCTCCATCATCAGACCCTGGAAAACATTCATAACAAGAATGCATCTCAAGCCGATTCCAACAAGCCAGAATGGCTAAAATATTGTTCATATATGGAGTTCCAGTGTCAACCTTCCTTCTCCACCATCAGACCCTGGAAATCCTAAATGGCCGGATTATATTTGTGACTATCATCCGGTGACTTCCTTCCGGCTCCATCATCAGACCCTGGAAATCTTAAATGGCCAGATTACATTTCAAGAAAATTACAACAAGACCAAATACGGCCCGGATACTTTGTTTCGTTATGCAGTTCCTGTGACTAGCTTCTGCCTCCATCATCAGATCAGGTCAATGGTATCATATTGTATTATAATCAGAACTACACCCAAATGCCAAGTTTCATGTTGATACGACTATCAGAAATTGTTGAAATTCGACTTGCAAGATTTCGTTACTTGATAGATTCAGGTCATACAGGTCTTGACACATACAGGTCAAACTAACAAAAGCGTTTTAAAAAAGAGTCTCTTCTTGTCTGATGTTAGTTTAATCTATCTATCTATCTATCTGTCTTCTATATATATATAAAAATGAATCGCCGTGCGTTAGTCTCGCAGAATCTCGGAAATGACTCAATGACTCAAGCGATTTGAATTATTTTTTAAAAATTTTGTTTGGCTTGATTCAGGGGTGGTTTACATAAAAACATATTTAGGAAAAACTCAAAGAAACAACTGAAAATCGAAAAAATCGAAATTGGTCATTTTGGGAAATATGCCACTAGAGACCCAATATTTAGTATACGCATTCATTTATGATAGCAACTTCCAAGTTTTACCATGACATGACTGATGTACCCTGGGTCGGTTCCCGACGAGGGAACTCCTCAACAGTCAACAGCAGACACAAAATTCGAAAAGTCAGAAAGTCGAAAAGTAAAAAGGTCGAAAAGTCGAAAAAGTGTAATAAGTGGAAAAAGTCGAGAAAGTCAAAAAAGTCAAAAGTCAAAAAGTAAAAAAAAGCCGAAAAAGTCGGAAATATAAGGCAAACAAGTCAAAAAAGTAAAAAAAAACTCAAAAAATTTCAAAGAGTTGGAAAACTAAAAAAAAAAACAAAAAAGTCTGAAAAGTTGAAAAAATCAAAAATGTCAAAATAGTCGGAAAAGTCAAAAAAAGTAAAAAAAGTCGGAAAAGTCGAAAAAGTCGGAGAAGTCGAAAAAGTCGAACAAGGCGGAAAAGTCAGAAAAGTCGAAAAATCGAAAAGTCGAAGTCAAAGTCAATTTCGATTTCGATTTTCGAGAGTTAAAGGGTGGCGCTAGGTTGGGGGGGGGGGGGGGGTCTTTGTGGTAGGATTTATGATTTATTTGGACTTTCATTTAATAACCAAACGAAACTCAAACCGTACATGATTCGGTCATATTATAGATTTCAATGAATTGGATTTGGAAGGTTGATTAGGATTAATAAGCGCTTATGAAGAGTCACAATCAAATCAATTTTAGGTGGTACGAAGCTCACCGGGTCATCTAGTATTTAAAATAAAATATGAATAATTAATCGAAATTTTCAATATTTGTAGTTGTATTTACTCTGAAGATGAACTGCAAAAGATGATCCAATATTATATCAAATAAGCCAAATAAGATTTTGTCATATTATTGTATAAGTAGAGTTCTTTGGCGTTCACTGACCATTTATTTGGTGGTGTCATTCGTGAACGTGGGCGTGGGGGGCTAAACTCAAGTACCCGAGGGCAATATTTGGTGAAGCGAATTACTCAAAGTGGCTTAGGCCAAAGGCTTAGGCTTAGGAACTAAGGGATTAGGACGGGGAAATAGTATCGAGGAAAATTAAATTGATCCAAGTGTCTCTGTTATCCGCGCATATTTACATACAGAATACATTTTCTGTGTAAATATTGGTCCAACGATATTTGTCAAGATTATTTAAGCGAAACTTAAAGACTTTTTGAAGTCGACTTTCAACGGTTGCTGCGGTTATATAATATGCGATTATGATTTATCAGCACCTCTCTGGCAGATACTAAAACAACGAAAATAAATAAAACCCCATAAGAAGCGCCGAACTCGTTTCAGATTATACCGAGTCGTTTGACGTTCGCAAGTCTGTCCGACGTAAGAATGTTTTTAAAATAAAAAGTCTAAACAGTCTATATATAACAGTAAAAGAAATTGGTTCCAAAACGGTAGCTCGTTCAATTCTTGAAGCAACAGTGAAAACTACAAAAAATAATGATCTATAATAACGACTGAATCCGCGCTGCGTCGACAAATAGTTGGGTTATTGAAAATTTCCTATGTTTATTATTTTTGCTTCTGATGTTTGATGCATTATTTAAAAAAGATGTTAGTTAACGCAGAGGATTTACCTATATATCTAAACTAAGGCACTGCGAATGTATTGCCTATAAATGTTCTCGTTGCTATGTGTGCGGAGGAGTTGGGGCGGCGAGGCAAAACCCCCCTTAGCATGCACGTCATAAATATAGGAATAGCACACGATGTTTTCCTACAACTGTCACATTATGATCAAGCTTTAAATCTGAAAGCGATTTAGATCTGAAATGTTTTACTCGATCATTTGGGCATATACTACAATCCGCATATTATTGCCCTGAAGCTATCATATATTCCATGATTCCATATCGCACTGGGCGACAGTTCTCGGATTTATGCCCGGGAACATCTTTAATCCAGGAATTTGATACCGCATGATAGACGGGCATAGGGCGCCACAGTTCGCCATAAAATTGAACTGAATTACCGCTCACATCGGATAGAGGCCGCGCAAGCGACTTTGAACCTGTGACCAGGCAGGAGGAAAGAGACATTCGGCCAAACGTGCTAGTGAGGGCATGAGGTCTGCCTGCTGGTTTCACGTGAGCTAACGGGCCCATGATGAGTTGGCCACGATGACCCATGTGTTCAGGGTCGGTCACACTCACGGGTCAACACCCATCCGACGGCCTCCACGCACGGGGTGCGAACCTGGGTAGGACACTGGGTCAACCAGTTTCCCCTGGGAATCAAACCTCTGGCGCTCCTCGCAAGCCAATCTATTGTGCTCTCCGACTAACAGTCGGGGGAGTCTGGGAACTGTATTGTTTCCTATAGAGCGGGGGTGGTTGCGTACCTTACGGCGACTGCTCTTGAAATGACCATTGGCCATCCGATCCCGGTTCAGAGCCGGGCAACGGACGCCTTGGTCCGCGATAGATTCGGTGTACTCCGTTTCACCGCTTCGTAAGGGAGAGGACCGCGCAAGCGACCTCGAACTCGGAACCAATCGAGAGACCGGAGAAATCTGGTCACAATTGGATGTAAGGGCGCGAGTATCTCGAGCCCGCCGGGTTTATTCCTGGCTAACTCGCGGTAAGGCGTTGGACTCTTACGGGTTGTGGCGTAGCTACGTCGAATAACAAATCCGACGTCTAGCTAGACGTCGGATTTGTTATGTCCAAAGTCTTCTACGCTCACAGCAGGTCGATAGAACGACTAATCGTTAAAACGTCCTGTGGTGACGGGCTCGCCCGTTGTAGTTGACATCTCAATATGCTGGTCTCACGTCCCAATACCTCGAGGTAAGGCGTTGGACTGTCACGGGCATGTTAGCGTAGTTAGACGGTGGACTGTATCGTCCCTGTCTCTAAGTTCACCTCACGGTTTTAAGAATGATGAATATCGTTATACCTACCTGGGGTAGCGGGTTCGCCCGTAGTATTTGTCAAATCGAAAGTGCGGTTGCACCGTAGTAATTGTAGATCTTTCCAAAACACCATATTTTCATAAACGTGTGCAAACAAAAGAAGAATAGGAAACGGATCGTGACCGCTACAAATAAACCTTTTTCTAATACTGACCGTTATTAATGCGTGGTCGAAATTAATAAAAAATGGTTATATTAAATTAATTGATTCTACAAGGGTGGCCGTAGCACCTTCCCCCTCCCCCTTCCTCTCCCTTTATTATTGACATGTTTAAGTAGTCTATGAGATATTTATTTTACGGTTTTAAATTAGAGTTTTAAAAGAAAAACTACAAATTTTTCGAAAAATGTATATTTTCAAAAATATATAGGCCGCCTATTATACTATTATCAAAATAAGTAAGTACTTTTTTTTTTAAAAATAAACATTTTATTGTACATTATGTAAACGCTGTATCCCGCTACTGGCGTATAGGTCGATACTCATAAATCACGACGGTTACACCGTTCACAGTCACCTCCACGACTGTTGGATTACTTCTGTCGACCCCGCTTAGTCGTCTGTAACGTCGGACTTCGGTGATAGACTCTTGCTGGAGTCGTGCCTGTAAAAAATATGTTTTTACATATATAAATCATCTTATATTGGTTCTAAAATGTTAAACTTAAACGACTCAGCAAGCTAGAACTTGATAGAAAAGGATAAGAAAGCGAGAGGACGGTCGATACAATGCTATAGCGATTATCGCTTTTCAATCGCTAAAAGCGATGCAATCGCAAGAGTATTCGTAATAGGACTTACAGGCGACAAAATGTGATATTTGTCTTTTGTTTGGTTGTATATGGTAAGCATGTTGGCGTAGTTAAACGGTGGACTATGTTATCTCTATGTGTCTGCGTTTACCCCATGGTTGCAAGAATAGTCTGATATCGTTATACGTTCCTGGGGTGGCGGGTTTGTCGTAGTAGTTGACAAATCTAAAGGGCAGTGAAAGAGTTCCCTGAGTGGGTTGGGAAATGCTTATGTTTAAACGAAATGCATATATGGATCTACCCAACTTTTGACAATACTAACTTGGTTTAATGGGAGCCCGTTCGTCACCGGTAAACGATCACCATCCATTCGTCTCTAAAACCAACCTCACCCCTTTTTCAAAGTAATATTTATTCATTGGAGTTAAATTCCAGCAAAAAAACCACGAATTAAAATCGATTGATTGAAATCACATTGATTAAAATCGGCCAATGTCGTTTCCTAACATAGGTTGACAGGTTGAAATACTGCAAAATTTTAAATGTGTTCTGATATTAAAAAAGATTAAATAAAAATAAAAAAACTTTATGTATTCAATTTTATGAAAGAAAGTAGCCAAGTCTTCGTTCTAGTTTATACTTAAGCCTGTATGGTATTTCTAAGAGATTTCATAGGGGAATGTTAGCTGCGAGCTGGCCGAAAAGGAAGCGGGAGTTGTCAGTATACTTTTGCAGGAGCAAGCGGAGATCATCTTGATAGAGCTTAGAACATGAGTTTACCCGAAATGACCCATCGCCGATAGAAATTGTACAATAAAATGATGAAAATAATAACTGTTGAATGGCACTGGAAAATTGCTTGTTAAAAAACAAGTCTTGTATCAGTTTGTCCCGAACGCGTCGTATGCTTTTTGGTTGGCGTGGTGCTGACTTCATTTAAATTTTTATCTAATATGTTTGTTGTCAGTTCATCTATTGAAATTTTCACAATATTTTTTTAATTTTAAGTATGTAAACATTGTCAGTTCGATTTTAAATTTTGTATGGTCTGTTGTATGGTGTTTCTGATGATTTGCGCAGAGTAAAATTTCTGATGAAAGAGCATTTGTTATAGTGACTGAAAAGTTCCTAAATTGCATCTCTGAAAGCAGGAATGGGTCGAACATAATTGAAAGCATTTTCTAAAATGGAAAGCGAGACACGGGCTCAGAAACGTCAAGCAAAGGTACAACTCTTACTATATATATGTATATATATATATATATATATATATATATATATATGAATATATATATATATATATATATATATATATATATATATATATATATATATATATATATATATATATATATATATATATATATATATATATATATATATATATATATATATATATATATATATATATATATATATATATATATATATATATATATATATATATATATATATATATATATATATATATATATATATATATATATATATATATATATATATATATATATATATATATATATATATATATATATATATATATATATGAATATATATATATATATATATATATATATATATATATATATATATATATATATATATATATATATATATATATATATATATATATATATATATATATATATATATATATATATATATATATATATATATATATATATATATATATATATATATATATATATATATATATATATATATATATATATATATATATATATATATATATATATATATATATATACCTTCTGTTTAAAAAGTTCCGGGAATTTAGAATTTAACAAGATTCTGTTAATGATTTCGAAAAAAAAAAACCATTAGTTGGTAGAACTGTCTTTATTTAGTCTATGCCCAGAATGCGCGCGAACTGTCAGACATTTTGATTAGAACAGCAATTGAATTGTACACCTTAGTAGTGCGTCACGATTTTCACAATGAACCAAAGTATTGAACAAAGAGTTTGCCATAAATTTTGTGTTGCGAACGGATTTTCGTGTGCTAATTCCCTAAAAATGTTAGAAAAGGCTTATGGTGAATCAGTTCTATCCAAAACACGGATCTACGAGTGGTACAAAGCATTCAAGGAGGGCCGAGAGATCGTCGAAGACAACCCTCGTTCCGGGCGACCTTCGACCTCTTCAAAAGACGAAAATATCGAAAAAGTCAAGGAAATTGTGCTCCGTAATCGCCATTCCAGCTTAAGAGAGATAGCACGTGACCTGAACCTGAAGTCTCGTGAGTCCATTCGCTCGATTTTGGTAGATAAATTGGGAATGAGACGCATCGCCGCTCGGCTCGTTCCAAAGGAGTTGAATTTTCTACAACAACAGTACCGCAAACAAACTTCTTTAGACATGCTGAATCGCGTCGATTCTGATCCCACATTCATAGAACGCATTATAACAGGCGATGAAACATGGGTCTATGTATTTGATATGCAAACAAGTCAACAGGCATCAGAGTGGAGGACAAAAAACGAGCCAAATCCGAAAAAACCACGACAAAGTCGTTCAAAAGTCAAAGTGATGCTCATTGTTTTGTTTGATATTCGCGGTTTAGTCCATCACGAATTCGTTGCAGAAGGACCAACGGTCAATAAGGAATATTATTTGGCCGTTTTGAAGCGTTTACGTGAGAAAATCCGTCAAAAACGGCCTGAATTGTGGATCAACAATTCGTAAATTTTCCACGACGATAATGCACCGTCGCATAGAGCAGCAATTGTGACCGAATTTAAGGCCAAAAACGCGACAAATACAATTGATCAACCACCGTATTCACCAGATTTGGCCCCGTCAGACTTCTTTCTGTTCCTAAAACTAAAATTGCCTCTTCGTGGTACCCGTTTTGAGTCCATAGAGTCCATTAAAGAAAATTCGAGGAAGGAATTGAAGGTTATACCGGAAAACGCCTACAAAATGTATTTTGAAGATTGGAAAAAACGCTGGCGAATGTGTGTTGCATCAAATGGGGTCTACTTTGAAGATGATAAAATAAACATTGACGATTAAACGAAAATTGTGTGTTTTATTCAATAATTCCCGGTACTTTTTAGACAGAGTAGTATATATATCCAAAAGGAAAATAAATAAGTTTTATTGTCCATGAGATTGATCAACACATGTTTTTCCATTTTTAATAGAGCATATATCGTCATTTAGAAGGTACCTACATGTATGTACACCTAGTATTAAATCCAAATAAGATGTATATAATATTAGTCATGTTCAGCAGTAAAATCATGATCACATATCATGAGGACATACGGTTTAGATTTTTCATGAAAATCTGTAAGTGTTGAAATTTGTTTATGTATGTTTAGTATGTATGAAAGTAGCTAAATTACTATAACTATGTCAATGACATGATCATTTGAAAATTTTAACATTTTGAATGCTCCTCCTATAAATTAAGTTTCTTATTTAAGACTTATATACGAAAAACGTGAAAATTGTGATTAGTCATCTAAAGAAGAAGAAAGTCTGAAAATGTATGATGTTATACACTTACAATGAAAAACATCAATCGGTCCATCCAACACATCAAGCAATCGCAAACGTCAGGCATTTCGCGAATTAGCACGTAGCTTTTATCACACCAGGAACTGATTGAATCGACGACTGCCTCGGTCGAAGTGTCAACCGGAATGAGTAATATACAATAATAATTACAGTCCTCTAATAACCGTCAACTTAGTTGAGAGATAAAGTTCTGAGTATTTTATTTCCACACAGGTGGCATTGTCACGGGCTCCCAACACCACCACTCAGATGCGATAAATTTCCTATTAGAGTTAGACTTTTGGTAATCACGTAAATGCACATGTGATTTCTTCTTATAAGATGTAACTTGAAAAGAAATGAAACACATCAAATTCTTTCAACCTGCCTGAGCAGTTTTTTAAGAATCTAACTTCGATGATATTCGTAAAGTAACAGCCATTGCTTTGCCATTGCTATTAGAGAAACGTAGTCATTTTAAGGAGTCAGATCTTCTTGGCATTTAAGATTTTAACCTTTATTAACTAAGCCAAACTGTAACATGCATCGCAGCGTTTGTCCGCGGAGATGTAATCTGAATGCGATACACAATTTGGCGATACAGTCGTTTATTCTTCTTTTTAAAGTGCCATCTCCTATCGCAGGTCGGTGGTCATTATGGCCAATAGGGTCCGTGATATAACTCGGTGTTGCTTGAGTTGAACCATTCAGTGAGGTTTTATAGCCAATGGGGTTCTTCTTCGGCCAAGTCTTCGGCGGCCTTTTATCTTTACTTGCAGGATTAACTGGGGAAGGTGGTATATGTTACCGCGCATTATGTGGTCAATGTATTGAAATTTCCTTCTCTTTATAGTCTTCAGTAATTTTAATCCTTTGTGCATTCTTTGTAACACCGGCCAAACTCACGGGTCAACACCCATCCGCCGGCCTCCACGCAGAAGTGCGAGCCTGGGTAGGACTCTAGCCTGTGGGCCAGTTTCCCCTAGGAGCCAACCTTCGGGTACTCCTGGGCGGTTTGCGCAGCGTGCGGCGTCAGCCAATAAATTTTGCATTCCGGCCGACGCGACAGCCGGGGGAGTCTGGAAACGGTATTGTTTCTTATAGAGCAGGGATAGTTGTTAACCTTACGGCAACTGCTCTTGATACGACCATTCGGCTACCCGATCTCGGGTGGTGAAGAGCCGAACAAAAGATGCCGTGGTCCGCGATAGATTCGGTAGACACCGTATCGCCTCTACGTAAGGGAGAGGAGAGCGCAAGCGACCTCGAACCTGCAACCCTGTAAGCAGTCGGGAGGAAGGAGGTATCCTGATGCTTAATTCCAGAAGGAGATATCCTTCCAAACTGGTAGTCTTGGGCTGCCCGCTGGGTTGTTCCGTTGTATAATTCCTGTATCACCTTCTGGATCCGTCATCAGACTTTGGAAATCATTCATGACCAGAGTACACCTAAAGCTACTGCATTAAGCGTAAACGGCTGAGATATGTTGTTCCATTATAGAGTTCCAGTGCCAAACTTCCGGCTCCATAATCAGACCCTGGAAATCTTTAATGGCCGTATTAAATTTCAAGACAATTCCAACAAGCCCAAACACGGCTCGGATACTCTGTTTCTTTATGTAGTTCCTGTGACTACCTTCCGCCTCCATCATCAGATCAGGTGAGCGGTATAATATTATTGTAATGTAATCACAACTACACACAATTGCCAAGTTTTATGTTGATACGACTATCAGAAATGGTTGAAATTCGTCTTGCAAGATTTCGTTAATTTATAAATTCACACATATAGGTCAAGCTAATAAAAGCATTTTAAGATAGAGTTTAAAATGAAATAATAATAATTAAACGCAATTTTCGATGATTAAAGTCGTATCTACTCTGAAGATAAACTGTGAAAGATGATTTAATATTATGTCAAATAAGCCACATAAGATTTTGTCGCTACCCTACTGAATAAGTAGAGTTCCCTTTATTCGGCGGCGTCATTCGTGAACGTCTCCATGGGGGACTCTAAACTCAAGTACCTGGGGGTAATATTTGGTATGCGAATTATTCAAAGTGGCTTAGGCCAAAGGCTTAGGCTTAGGAACTAAGGTATCAGGACGGGGAAATAGTATCGAGGAAAATTAAATTGGTCCATGTGTCCCTGTTATCCGTGCATATTTACATACGGAATATATTTTCTGTGTAAATATTGGTCCAACGATATTTGACAGGATTATTTAAGTGAAACTTGAAGACTTTCTTCTCCTCGATTTTCAACGGTTGCTGCGGTTATATAATATGCGAATATAATTTATCGGCTCCTCTCTGACAGCTTAAGCAATAGAAACCGACAGAAACAAACATTATTTTTCATATGCTGATTGGAAATACGCATAATGAAATCAATTCCGATCTCATATTTTCATAATTAGTGGTAATCCTGATTTTCCACTATCCTACATTTTTTTATGATAGTTGGTAAGAATCTTTATTTACCGTAAATTCACATTTATTTTACACGATTTACCTCATGTGGCTTCCTTATAATTCAATTAGACTCTTGTATAATTCATTGTTGTACCGATTGACTTAATACAATATGAATTTATAATAAAAATATAAAATCATTCAAAAATAATTCGACCTGCTAAAATACCTAAATCTTATATATAAAGAGAGAAGTTCCGATTCATTCATTGACTGACTCATCAACGCCCAGCCCAAACTCTTAGACCTAGAAAGCTGAAATTTTTAACATACGTTCCTTTTAGGACGCAAACGCTCACTAAGGGCGGAATTTTCGAAATTCAATCCCTAAAGGGGTGAAAAGGGGTTTCACAGTTTGTATGGAAAACCTATATAGATGTACTTTTTAATTCGAAACTTTGAAAGACTACTCTAATAAACAAATAAGGAAATAGGTGTTTCATGTTTTTTCAAAATTCTACCCTTAAAGGGGAAAAACGAGGGTTTACAATTTGTATGGACAAACGATTTTAGATGGACTTTTTATTTCGAAAGTTTGTAAGATTACTCTAATAAATAAATAAGGAAACACGTGTTTCATATTTTTTCAAAATTCAACCCCTAAAGTGGTGAAAAGGGGTTTCGAAATTTTTATAGAGAGACGATATAGATGTACTTTTTAATTCGAAACTTTGTAAGATTACTCCAATAAACAAATAAGAAAACGGGTGTTTCATCTTTTTTCAAAATTCAACCCCTAAAGGGGTGAAACGAGGTTTCAAAATTTGTATGAATGAACAATATTAGATGTGCTATTTATTTCCAAACTTTGTGTGATTACTCTAATAAATAAATAAGGTAACACGTGTATCATATTTTTTCAAAATTCAACCCCTAAAGGGGTGAAAAGGGGTTCCAAAGTTTGTATGGAAAATCGATATAGATGTACTTTTTAATTCGAAACTTATTAAGATTACTCTTATAAACAAATAATCAAATAGATGTTTTATGGTTTTTCAAAATTCCGCCCCTAAAGGGGTATTACGGGGGTTTAAAGTTTGTATGGATAAACGATTTTAGATGGACTTTTTATTTCGAAAGTTTGTACGATTACTCTAATAAATAAATAAGGAAACACGTGTTTCATATTTTTTTTAAATTCAACCCCTAAAGGGGTGAAAAAGGGTTTCCATTTTTTTATGAAGAAACGATATAGATGTACTTTTTAATTCGAAACTTTGAAAGACTACTCTAATAAACAAATAAGGAAATAGGTGTTTCATGTTTTTTCAAAATTCTACCCTTAAAGGGGTGAAACAGGGGTTTAAAGTTTGTATGGATAAACGATTTTAGTTGGACTTTTTATTTCGAAAGTTTGTATGATTACTTTAATAAATAAATAAAGAAACACGTTTTTCATATTTTGTAAAAATTCAACCCATAAAGGGGTGAAAAAGGGTTTCGATTTTTTTTATGAAGAAACGATATAGATGTACTTTTTAATTCGAAACTTTGTAAGATTACTCTAATAAGCAAATAAGAAAACAGGTGTTTCATGTTGTTTCAAAATTCAACCCCTAAAGGGGTGAAACGGGGTTTCAAAATTTGTATGAATGAACAATATTAGATGTGCTTTTTATTTCAAAACTTTGTCAGATTACTCTAATAAATAAATAAGGTAACACGTGTATCATATTTTTTCAAAATTCAACCCCTAAAGGGGTGAAAAGGGGTTCCAAAGTTTGTATATAAAATCGATATAGATGTACTTTTTAATTCGAAACTTTTTAAGATTACTCTTATAAACAAATAATCAAATAGGTGTTTTATGGTTTTTCAAAATTCCGCCCCTAAAGGGTAATACGGGGGTTTAAAGTTTGTATAGATAAACTATTTTAGATGGACTTTTTATTTCGAAAGTTTGTAAGATTACTCTAATAAATAAATAAGGAAACAAGTGTTTCATATTTTTTTAAAATTCAACCCCTAAAGGGGTGAAAAAGGGTTTCGATTTTTTTTATGAAGAAACGATGTAGATGTACTTTTTAGTTCGAAACTTTGTAAGATTACTCTAATAAACAAATAAGAAAACAGGTGTTTCATGTTTTTTCAAAATTCAACCCCTAAAGGGGTGAAAGGGGGTTTCAAAATTTGTATGAATGAACAATATTAGATGTGCTTTTTATTTCGAAACTTTGTAAGATTACTCTAATAAATAAATAAGGAAACACGTGTATCACATTTTTTCAAAATTCAGCCCCTAAAGGGGTGAAAAGGGGTTTCGATTTTTTTATGGAGAAACGATATAGATGTACTTTTTAATTCGAAACTTTGTAAGATTACTCTAATAAACAAATAAGAAAATAGTTGTTTCATGTTTTTTCAAAGTTCAACCCCTAAAGGGGTGGAACGGGGTTTCAAAATTTGTATGAATGAACAATATTAGACGTGCTTTTAATTTCGAATTCCTGTAGGAGTACTCTAATAAAAAAATAACAAAATGCGTTTTTCGTGGTTTTTCCAAAATTCAACCCCTAAAGGGGTGTAATTATTATGAAGAAACGTTATTGATGGTCTTTTTAATTTGAAACTTTGTAAGGTTACTCTATTAAACAAATAAGAAAATAGGTGTTTTTTTTTTTTATTCTACCCCTAAAGGGGTGAAACAGGGTTCCAGACTTTGTATGAATAAACAACATTAGATGTGCTTTTTATTTCGAAAATTCGAAGGATTACTCTAATAAAAAAGTAAGAAAATACGTCTTTCGTGGTTTTTCAAAATTCAACCCCTAAACGGGTGAAAAGGGGTTATACAATTTGTATGGAGAAACGATACAGATAGACTTTATAAATCAAAACTTTGTAATATTACTCTCATAATCATATAAACAAATGGGTCTTTCATGGTTTTTCAAAATTTAACCCTTAGAGGGGTAAAACGGGGTTTTACAGTTTGTATGGATAAACGATTTTAGATGTACTTTTTATTTCGAAACTTTGTAAGGTCACTCTAATAAATAAATAAGGAAACACGTGTTTCATATTTTTTCAAAATTCCACAACTAAAGGGGTGAAAAGGGGTTTCGAAATTTGTATGGCATACGATATAGATATACTTTTTAATTCGAAACTTTGTAAGATTACTCGAATAAACAAATAAGCAAATATGTCTTTTGTGTTTTTTCAAAATTCAACCCAAGGGGTGAAACGGGGTTTCAAAATTTGTATGAAAAAACGATATTAGATGAACTTTGTAGGATTACTTTAAAAACCATCTAAGCAAATATGTGTTTCGTATTTTTTTTAAATTTCCCCCCTAAAGGCGTAAAAAGGGGTGTTTAAGTTTGTATGGAGAAACGATATTAGATGGACTTTTTATTTTGAAACTTTATAGGATAACTGTAATAAACAAATAATTAAATACGTCTTTCGCGTTTTTTCACAATTCAACCCCTAAAGGCGTGAAAAGGGGTTTAAAATTTGTATGGAGAAACGATATTAGATGGAAATTGTATACTCTAATAAACATTTAGGCAAATACGTATTTAGTATTTTTTTCATTCAACCCCTAATGTGGCGAAAAGGGGTTTAAAATGGTAATAAACAAATAAGCAACTGCATGTGTCATATTTTTCTAAAATCTACCACTTAGGGGGTGAGAAGGGGTAAATAACCCTAAAAATCAAAATAGAAGTCGCGCCCGACGGTTCCCGGACGTCAGAAGGCGCTAGAACCTCATTATAAATTCATCATTTGTCTCGATAACATGCGTAGCGCAAGCACCGCGATCGTCACTTCTTCACGCCTTAATTACTTAGTTGATCATCATGAAGTACATATTGACAGGTGTACCTACAGAGAAGGACGTTAGATACCTTTATATATTACACGCAAAAACTTACCACTTGACTTGGAAAAAGGGATCTATCTTAACCCAAATTTAACGCGTGCGAAGCCGCGGGCAACAGCTAGTCAAAATATAAAAACCAATATATAATTACAAAATAGTAAAATTATAAATATTTCAAATATAAAAATACATCAATAAAAATGGCGTAATAGAAATTTTCAAGACAAATTTTATTATAATAATCCATCTTAGATTATCAAAATGACTGAATTTAGTAATGTAAACAGCCAATATTTAAAAAAATGTAATAATAAGAATCATAAAAGTTTAGATAATGAAACACTGAAAATTCAATAGTATATTATAAGTACATCCGTGCAATCTCAAGCTATTATTTATTCGTAGGTAAATTATACGTAGAGTAATTGTGTTTAGGAAAACATATTGTCGATTGTGTTTAGGAAAACATTTGGATCGATTTTTAATCCCCTCGTGTATCGTCAATGCCGTTTTATACAACTGGAGGTCGACATTCGAGCTCTCGATACCATGGTATTAGTTACTGGCCCAATGGTGATATCCACAGCACTAGCATATTTCTTATCTTTGAGGATGTGTCCATGCTATCGATGTCCATGCTACGGTAGAAAAAATCACTTGTCAAATAATTAAAAATATCCATTGCTCATAAGATGGGTAAAATGCAGTAAGTTTACGAGTAAGTTCCAAAAGAACGTCACAATATTTTGAGATTGATTAAAACATGAGCATTTTTTAAAGCAAATCCTTTTTTATTTATATGACTTATTTTTAAATTTACTCTTAATTTAAGAGGAAATAAAAAAATACGACCTAATTTTTTTTTTTTTTTTTTGCGGTGGCCGCGCACGCATCTCATATGAAATCCCATTTAGCCAGGTTAAATGAACAAAAATAAAGTTCAATTAATAGTCTCGTCTAGTTAGTCCGATGTTCGCATCAGGCTTGTCGAGCCTACCGTAGCAGTTGCACACCGCTCCTTCAAAATTGAACTGCGCACGATACTAAAATCAAATCGGTTTCGGCTGTTAAAATGACTCCTATTTGGCCGGTGCCCGCGTGACTTGCGAACCCTTCTTAGCCGTGGCCCTACGCTCCTTCAAACTTTCCGAGTGGACGGGAGAGCAATTTGTATTGACGTTCTTACCGGTACAAATAACATTTCCCCACTGACTGCGATTGCTGCATCACAATTCAGAAAAAAGGAGAGAGAGAAGGCGTTTTTCTCACAAAGACGCAGCGTCAGTGTAGCAAAAAATGGTTGTTCGAGCATGGGATTTTTGTAGGTTCGTGCTTTATTTTTATCCCGCTATTCGAAAAATATGATATCGCTGTCAGATTTAAAGCTCGATCATAATGTGACAGTTGTAGGAAACATCGTGTGTCATTCCTATATTTAAGACGTACATGCTCAGGGGGGTTTTGCCTCGCCGCGCCAACTCCTCCGTCTCGCCGCGCCAACTCACGTACACATAGCCACGAGAACATTTACAGACAATACATTCGTATTGCTTTTGTTTAGATATACCTATAGGTACATTTCAGTCATTCTCTTACGAACTGACGTAATAATCATAAGCTGCATCATTTTTTACGATTACAGTTCTAGGCAGGCAGCGTGAGATCCGGTTACAGCGTTTTGGCCGGTTTGCACGGGCCCGCGTACTGGTTCAAACCTCTACACCGGGTGGACTAGAAAATGACGGCGGCGGATCGCCTGCGTGGAGCCAGTCTTCGCGCGGTCGAGCCGCAAGGTAAACTCCGAAGGGTCGTTATCCAAGACGTTCCTTGGGAGCTAAAGGATTCCGAGGTGGTGAAACTCCTTTGGAGACAAAATTTGGAAGGTAGGTGCAGGTGGACAGGGCCACGGTCCAGAGCACCACTCGGCGCCTATTTACTTTTGGCCTGCGGGATGGCCCTGTGGCACAAACCGTTTGGATGGTTCACACTGCCGTGAGGGCGGTGCTTGTGTCGGTCGGTCGGGCGTATCTAGATTGGGATTCATGCAGTGTGCACGACTACACCGGGCGGTTAGGTGTTTCAGATGTCACGGTTTCAAACATACACAAAAGCGGTGCGTTGATGAAGAGGTCTGAGGCAACTGCGCCGTTAAGGGGCACCATGTAGCCGCCTGTCCGTCCAAAGGGACCCCCCCCAAAGTGCGTATCTTGATCAAGGCTTCACAAAGATGCGAACCACGCGACATCGTCACAATTGTGGCTCGTGTACCAGCGCGTCGTCTAGCGGTCGATCTCCGCAACGAACTATGGCGGGGCATAGTCCCCAACCAATGATTAACCGTGCGCAGCTTATCCTACAGAAAAGTCGAGCAGTCACCGCCGAATTCGGTCGGACCCTAGAGACGTTGGAGATTAGGATAACATTCATCCAGGAGCAGTACTCGTTCCTTGGGAAAACCCGCGACATCGGCTGGCGGTGCGTTGTGCTTGAGAATAAGGTTCGTCCGATGGCTGGGATCGCGGTGAGTTCAGAGCTCCCGCCTCCCATGCTGTTGGACTACCTCTCGAACGAGCACCTCGACTGTGTGTCGGTCGTCATCGATGGCGTGGAATGCTACCTGATCTTATGCTATTTCCAGTTCTGCGAGGAGGTGGGGGCCCACATCGCTGGTGTCGTCGGGGCCCTATGTGCTCTCTACGGTCGCCCTCTGCTGGTAGCGGGCGACTTTATTGCTCGTTCCCAGACGTGGCATGATGACGGTGACCTCAGCAATCTCGAACAGCTGGGTCGGGACAGGACTGAGGCGGACAAGGAGTTGGTCGTGACCTTCGGGCTGTACATTACCAACACTCCTGGCCCCGGCGGGTCCAGCAATATCGATCTCACTCTGTGATCTCCGGGATTCGCCCGTTGGATAAACAATTGGGAAGTTCACGAACACCTTTCTTCTTCGGACCACAAACTGGTGACATTTGGCATCGGCCGTCGCGTTCCCCTCACGCCACAATTTGAGTGGCGATACCGAGCCGGCGACTTTAACTGGGACCGGTTTGGTGAGGTCCTCTGCAAAAACCTTCAGGCCTATCCATCGCCTTCCAGCAGCACCGCAGAGGACTTGTATGACGCACTTAATGCGGCCATAGTGTCTTCCTGTGATGCCGTAGTAGGGCGGATGAAACCCCGCGGTGGTTTCGCGGCCCCGTGGTGGTCTTCTGAACTCTCCGAGCTGAGGAAATGCTACAAGCGTGCATACGAGAAAATGGGGATGGCCCGTAGGGGTTGGCCCCCCGTGAGCGCATGGAGACTTTAAAAATGAACCTTTAAAAATGAACCTGACTTGGGCTCGTGAAGTCAAACAATCCGCTATTAGGCTTGCCAATACGGAGTCATGGAGGCGGTGGGTCAACGATGTAGGTAACGCCAATCCGTGGGACATAAAAAAGGCTCTACCTAAAACCGACAAAAGCGCCGATGACTTTTTATCGAGCATCGCGGACGGTAACTCTGTTGCCACCCTTGATACAAGAGGGACGATCTTGGCGCTCCGGAATTCGCTCTGTCCCTCGGATCAGCCCGCCCGGAATGATTCATATCATACAAAGATACGGCGATTAACAGTCGTCGACTCTCGTGTTCTCGGCGTTTTGAATGTCACTGTGGTGGACCTCGACAAAGTCATCGACTCTCTGTCGACTCGTAAGTCGGTCTTCGTCCGATGAGCTCTTCCGTGATAAAATCCAGCATTCGGTGGAATTGCTCCAGTGTCCATCTCGGAGGTGCGTAGCAACTGCATACAAAGATACCGTTGATTTTGGCGATCACGAAACCTTCGTATGAGCTAGCAACCACTTCTTGAATGGGGAATCTGCCCATGACTTGTATGGCAGCCATCCCTGTTTTATCTGCCAACCAATTACCGTTATCGGGAGGAACTCGATACGGCTCTGCAATGATTGCAACGTCGCACATTGTTTCCGTTGTTGACTGCCACAACAGTTGCTGTGCGGTGTTGCAATGATTGAGATTTATCTGAGTTACCTCCATTACCGCTGGCCTCCCGTCGCCTTTTTATATGCCGGGCATTTAAAGCCTCCCGTGAAATGGTCGTTGCCGTCCTCTTTTATGCAAAGCAGACACCTCAGTTGCTTCATGCAGTCTCTTGCAATGTGTCCCTTCTCGCCGCATTTCCTACACAGATCAGATCTGTCCGGGCCTTTGCAGTTTCTAGCCTGATGGCCAAAGCCCATTCACTTAAAGCATCGCTCCATTTGCTTTGTGACCCGAGGTGCGGCTCTAAGCGAACAAACTGACCACCCAACTTTAACTTTCACCGTCTCCAACAGCTTGTTAGCTGCAGTTATTGAAAGCCGTATCGCCGCCGTCTGTGTGCCACCGTACGCCTTCCTGATCCGGATTGACATGGGTACATCAACCAGGTTGCATTGCACTGTTAGCGCATGCCTCAGCTCGCCTTCTGTGGTGATCTCGTCCAGATCCCTGCACTCGATCACCGTCTCCTGTGATAGAGCTCTTACCTTCGCCTCCTCGCCAAGAGACTTTTCGACGAGCGTCTTGAAGGCGGAGCTCTTAATCAAAGGGCCCTTCTTTAGCTCGAAGAGCATCTCGCCTTTTTGGGTGCGTCTGGTTTTCACCACGTTTTCCCCCAATTCCTTCAACTCCGGATCCTCTCTCACTTTCCTGAGGAGTGCTGCGTACGTTGTTTTGCTGCTTGCTTCTATTATCAGGGCGTCACCCTTATACCTCTCCCTATGTGGCCTGGGTCTCTCCTTCTTCATCCTTTCTTCATTCTTTTTCTTTTTCTCTTCCTTGTCCTTCTGTTTCTTCCTCTTTTCCTTTTAGTTTTCGACAGTACTCCATCCACTGCCTTTACCCTCATTTTCCAGCTCCTTTCTGCCTTCCTGATCGTTCTTCAGTTTTTTTTGATCTTCCTCCTCTCCTGGTGTTTCCCTTCTTCTTTTATCCGGACGTAGCTTAGGAGGTCCCTTCGGCGTCTCCTGTAGTTCGACCGTGGCCTTCTCCATGACCTCGTTTAGTGCCTTTTCGGCAGTCTCAGCTCTCTTCTGCAGCAAATTCTGTTCACGTTCGGCAGCAGCCGCTACGGATTTTATACAGGTCACTATCTGCTTGATCCTAGTATGGAATGTGTATGTGTGTGTGTGTGTGTGTGTGTGTGTGTGTGTGTGTGTGTGTGATTGTGCAAGGGAAGGTTTGCGAGCGATTGTGCGTATGTTTACTTTCATACTGAACGAAATAATTAAAAGAAAAATCACATATGATGTGGATATTTTGAACATCACGTTTCCGACTAGGTGCTACGCTATATTATGGTATTTTCAACTTGTATTTTAGCTATTACCTCGATAGAGGATGTATTACGAGGGGCGGGTAGACGAATTGATATCCAAGTGCGTACTGAGCGCAGCCATTTGGCATTCCTGTCGCTTCTGTGGCGGTGGTCGTGGCGAAAACAAGGCCAGGCACTGTCATTATCTACCCCTAACCAACCCCCCTCCCACCCTCCGCTCCAATCCCTTACTCCTCTCTTCCTTCCAAACGGGCCCTCATGTCACTCCGCTGATGACAAAAAACTAAGAAAGGGGAAATTTGATGCCGCCGTCGATCGAATAACGCCAACGTCATCGGTCTTGAGCGGCCTCGAAAAACAAGCGACCGCAAAGCGACGCGCTTTTAACATCTTGTCATATTAAGTACTTCAACAAAATGGAAAATATGATTACAATTTTATTTTCGATATTTATATGTTTTAAACATACATATATAATTTTATATGTATATATATATATATATATATATATATATATATATATATATATATATATATATATATATATATATATATATATATATATATATATATATATATATATATATATATATATATATATCTGTATATATATATATATATATATATATATATATATATATATATATATATATATATATATATATATATATATATATATATATATATATATATATATATATATATATATATATATATATATATATATATATATATATATATATATATATATATATATATATATATATATATATATATATATATATATATATATAAATTTCTTCAAATAATAGATCCACGTTCCCCGGTGATCTATTATTTGAATTGACGTAAACTCTTACTATATGGTAAGTATCAATCTAACTATGAATACATTATATCTATTTTTATAATAATAACGTCAAATAATTAGTACACAATGTGTTTACTGTTAATTTATAATTAAAAACTATAACTAAGGTACACCTATAGTATTAACATTAGCCTGTTTTGGCATTACCGAACTATTAATCCTATCGTACATCCATATGTAAATTATTTTTAAATAATAGGCTATGCACATAATTATGCCCCCTAATATAATATACTTTAATACTATGAATGTAAAACAAAAACAAAAAAACGTGACTACTATTTGCAGTTATTTTTCTTAAAAACCCTTGTTCTACTCCGGTATTCAAGCATCCATTTTCGATTGTATTATGTTTTAATTTATATTTAACTTTTATCAAATATGAGGATTATGGGTGTCATGAGCACTTAAACCATTACAATGTAATATACTGTTTACTAAAGGGAGTGAAGAGAATGCAGTTGGTATAAGTGAGCAGGCGCTAATTGCTTCCAATAATAATGCAATATATAAAGAGGCCCGGTTTTTTATTTTAAATTTAAATTTAAAATTTAAATTTTAATTATGAAACTGATTTAATTACAAATATACTCCGGGTAACGGTGTTTCCTTGTGTTATTCGTGCCCATCAATTGTTTGTTTTGTTTTATTTATTAATTTTAATTAATTAATTTATTTATTATGATGTGTTTTTATATTATTTGTGTTGATTTTTAAACCGGCCTTGAGTACCGTATGCAAGACTGCCATTGATTGTCTGCAAATACGTTGTTTTATTTTTAAATAACAATATATGTTTCGCACTCAATGTGCGATGTGTGTGAGCATTCGAGCTTTATTTTATTAAATAATTTATTAATACAATTTGATAATAATGAAGTATAAGATTATTAGGCCGGCTCTTTTATTTGTTGTTTGATCATTTGACGACTTATCATATACAGACGCAAATTTACGAAATTTTAATTTGCGTGAGTTCTAGTCGTCTGGGTGTTTAATTTTATAATAAAAAAATGTAATTGTATTGTTTGTGTTAAGTAGAGTAGAGTCTCTATACGTGTTGTTCCGCAGGTAACTCCTTAACTTTTAGGATTTTTGAGGTTCTTAGTCTCCGACCTTTGAAAAAAATATATGTTATATATTTTTTTTGTTTAAATTATATGTCTTTATGTTTATTTATTTTTTGTTTGCTTAAATCGTGTGTTATGTTGTGTGTTGTGCTTTGTGTGTGATTTTACTTTATTTGATGAATGTTTTATTTTAGATTGGTACCCTTTTAAAGTATGATTGATTGTATACATTTCTAAACTTAATTTATTTGTTTTTTGTTTATTTATAACTTTTTTCGGACGTTTGTTTTTTGTTGGTAGTTTAATTCATGCATTTTGGACGTGTTTGTTAATACCTTGTGTGTACCTTATGTTACTTGTACGCGGATTTGCAGTTTTTTAGATAAATATCGTGTTGACGTGTTCGTTTCCACTTCGGCGACGCCACGCTAGGCCATATTTTGTTTTAGGGTAATTAGTTACTGGCAATATCTTTAATGTGAAAAAGTCTCCGCGAATTTCCGTTCTCGTCGGATAATTCATAGGCTGCTGGGGATTTCTTCGCAATGACTTTACAATTTATGTATCTAGGGCTGAGTTTACTACAGAAAATCTGCCTTTCTTGATAGAGTATGGTTTTTGGCCCAGACCCAATCTCCTGTTTTGAACTCGAAATGTTTTCTCCCAAGATTTTATCTGGATGAACTATTTTTGAATGCTTCTAATAGTCCTTCCTTTACTATGTCATAGGTATCCGCTAATGGTTCTAAACCCTTTGCAAATTCGTGTAGGGTGTCATGATGCTCACTCCAAAATCGATGTGATAAGTAGAAGGATGTGGTTATTTGTGTTTTTCTTTATTATTTTTTTTAATTGTAAAACAGCAAATGTTGAAGTGTGTATGTAAGTTTAACTGTATTTATTTAAAAACTGTAAATATTGATACTAATGTGTTGATGTAAACAAGTGTGTATTTGAAGAATGTGGTTATGATGTAATTAGGTTAAAACCCTATAAGTAATAGAAGGAAAGAAAAAAATATATAATGAAAATTAAACGCAAGCCATTTTTGAACAACCTGTAGGCTTGTGAATATATTCTAAGTATTTATTATACTTTGTGATTAGTAGTTATTTTTATTCATATATGTCTTGAGGTTGGTTCGTTGTAACTGTAGTGTTTGTTATATGACCCACGTGCCATTGCCAAAGTGAAATCCTCACAGTATGTTGCTGATTCCGAAGTATAAATCGTATAAATCATTAAGGTACCCTGGCTATTATTTACGCTTTTTGGCTGAGAATATGATAGAATCGAAACATGTATTCTATATTTACCTTTTAGCTGAAAGCTGAAATAAATGTGTTATCCAAATATCTGATTATATATTCGTCCTTTTATTGCTGAAGTCTCTGTGGTATAGGGTGGATTTATTGAATGTCCCCTTAATATAGGGTGGTATTGTGGTGGATTTGGAACGCTGTGGTACCTGTAATCTATTTTATTAAATGTAATTGTAAATGTAAGTTATTGTATCAAGCACGAAATAAATCGTAATATTTTTTGTAACAACCTGTAGTTTAAGTAGCAGTAGGTATGTAGTGTCTAATAAAAAAAAATCTGGGCCTGGTGGGTGGGAAAATTTATGATGTCCTGTTTGATGGACAATGTACGAAAGAGAGAAACAAAATAAAATTGAAATAGTGTAATAATATAGACGAATGTTTTTAAGGAGATGTAATAGATAAAGTTTAGACAGTGTGGGGCGATAATTAAAATGGAGATAGAAATAGAAAAAAAAATACGGTCGGGTCGCGGTGGTTAATTACTGTACGTTTATTTAGAAAAAAATTATACTGGCCCCACGTTTAGCGCCGTATTTGTTATATGTTCCGATTAAATTAAATTAGCATCATTGTGTAATTTAAAAATGATTACCGAAGGTTGTCTAAAATGACGTACGTTGTGCGAGCAATAAGTTTATTTATTTATTTAATTAGGCGCCAGCCGCACACGAAGGTATCGATTGCGGGACCATATACCAAATGCATATATATATATATATATATATATATATATATATATATATATATATATATATATATATATATATATATATATATATATATATATATATATATATATATATATATATATATATATATATATATATATATATATATATATATATATATATATATATATATATATATATGTATATATATATATATATATATATATATATATATATATATATATATATATATATATATATATATATATATATATATATATATATATATATATATATATATATATATATATATATATATATATATATATATATATATATATATATATATATATATATATATATATATATACATATATATATATATACATATATACATATATATATATATATATATATATATATATATATATATATATATATATATATATATATATATATATATATATATATATATATATATATATATATATATATATATATATATATATATATATATATATATATATATATATATATATATATATATATATATATATATATATATATATATATATATATATATATATATATATATATATATATATATATATATATATATATATATATGTATATATATATATGTATATATATATGTACTATATATTATTAATTCATACATTTAGTGCCGATCTGCGGCAGCTGCCTCTTCTATTCTTGTATTCCAAACCTTCTAGTCTTTATTTATTCATGCCGTATATAGTTAGCAGTGAACGTTTAAAATTAATTGGTAAATTGAGCGCCGATCTGCGGCAGCTGCTTCTTCTATTTTTCTATTCTAACCTTCTAATCTATATTCATTCATGAGGCTATGGTATGTGGTTAGCAGTCAAAGTTCAAAATCAATTCGTAGATTGAGCGCCGATCGGCGGCAGCTGCTCCAATAGTCCACATAACGGCAACACCGTCAGCTGGAAGCCGAATGTCTAATCGGGCGAATTTTCCGAGAATATTCCGACCGGACTCTATATTCGGTAACATTTCATACACTCTGCTCCAATTGGAACGAGGCAGGGCTATGCGAACGCCGACGCGACGTCTTCGAGACGTCCGGCCAGCCTGCATCCTATGAAGGTGCAAGCGACGACATGCATTCAATTCCAAATTATACATTGTACAATAATATCCGACCCTGAATAGCAAAAACAAGTAATAGTATGCGAAAATATGTGATTGAAAGTATAAAACAATGGATATCGGTGGTGAATTAATTTAATAAAGCTATGGTAAAATACGATGAGAAAAAGCGTACCAACCATCAACGTAATAATATGTAGTTGAGCTATCCCTCAGAAAGAAACGTTATAAAAGCGTCCCAACCAATTATCAACATACACTCGGGAGCATTGAATCCGGGTCACTAACATACAACCTAATATCTCGGAAACTGACAATGCTAGCTTATTCAATAATTGCATTATTAATAATGAATATTAAATACCAGAAACGCTTTTATATATTTTTTTTTGTGACATCAGAAACAAAAAAAAAACATATGTCTTTAAATGCGGTCATATTTGAAAATAACTAAGCTGTTTTATTAATTTTGTTTGAGTAGTATTAATTAGCATATAAAATACATTTTACTTGAATAACCTAGCATTCTTAGTTTCCGAGATATTAGGGTTTATGTCGGTGACCCTCTTTGCTATCGAGTGTAGTTAAGCTGTCTCTTAAATCAGTGTTTGCCAATATTTCAAAATTTGGGGACCGGTGAATGTAAGAAAAATATGCTAAACAATACAATCCAGGCACGGCTTCGAATATTCCGAGACTGTTTATTTTTAATTGTGGAAGGTGGTGATTGAGGGAAAGGGAGGTAAAACCTAAACGTTATAGTTTCAGGAAATCCGATTTCCCCTGATTTCATTATTACTTTTGCCAATATGATTATGCAGTAATTGATATCATTACACATTATTCAGTTACCTAGATTAAAACAACTTCTGAGATACGTACTACTTATTTATTACAGGCATTAGATTTATTTTTTTTATTTTTACACGACTGCTCAAAAAAACCAGTATTATATGTTTAGGATTTATGCGTGTATGTTTTCCATTTCTTTATTCCTCATAAACTTCTAAATTCTTAAACCGACTTAGAAAAGTTTGTTATTGTTAGAATCATTATTTCATCACGAGTGTCATGTCATGAGGTAGATAACACTCAAATGTCAAATAAATAATTATCTAAATGCCCAAATGTCAATAAATTAGGATTAATATATCGATTTAAGTATCAAATGATGTTAAACAATAATATCTCATATAAATCCTTTCTATTACTTGAGCATCGAGGTAGAAGACTAAAATGCGGCGGCGGCGCAGCGGCGCGATCATTTCAAGATACCTGCCACAGGGCACAGAACGAAATCTATTCTCTTACAAAACGTGCTTTTCAACGTGCGCGAATATTTTTTTCTAATAATTTTAGGTACAGCAGTTCGCTTTTTGTAAGGGCATTCGTGTTTTCAATTTTGAAAATTATTGTTCTTGTTTTTTAAATTATTGTTTGTTTCTCAGTAATATTACTTTGATAAGTAAGTGTGCGTACAATTCACAATTCAAAACTTACAACTAACATAGTTGAGTCTACCTTGGTGTGCCTAGTTAGGCAGACTTTGTATATATCCTTCTTCAGAATTACTTTCGGAATTAATATTTTGTATTATTATTCTTATGAAAGACCCATTCCAATTTTTCATATGATATATTGTAAAAAGTTTTAATGGATCTTTAATAGAAAGTATCTTACAGTTAGTAAGAAATATTATGGATTATAGAATTTGGTTTTACCTGACCATGTTATTTTAACTAGAAATAACTGCATACAAGGAACAAAAAAAACATTTCTTTTGGTTAAAAATTACAAAACGAATTTTTTTTAGATCAACCAATGCATTTTCTCATATCACAAGCAATAAGTCTGCCAGACCATTAACATCGTAAACGGCAGAAATCCCTCTTAAATTTGCCAAAACTTACAACATTTTAACATTTTTCCTTGAAATTTTTTTGGAGACGAGGTTTTGTTTCACAATAAATCTTTTTTGATAAAGGTTTTTTTTTCTGAGAAAAAATATTGAATAATATTAAATTTATAAAAAAATATTTCCGTGGTAACAATGGCCTTGGTCGTAAAAAAAATCGGTTATGTTATTCAAAACTTTCCCGGCAAGTAGCTAAGGACTTATAAAAGACTAGCTGACCCGTGCCCACTTCGTTGGGCGATAAAACTTTTTATTTGTGATGAAATTATTAGAGTGGTTCGGTTAGTACTGAGTGCTATGATTTATTTCCTGACTGCCAAAGAAGGGTTATATTCTTACTGTATATTGATGTATGTATTTGCATGCCAATTTGACTATATTACCTACCGTTATTTGTGAGTGTCTTCTTGTGAGTGTCTTATTTGTGACTGTGAGTGTCTTATCTCTTTATACATTTATGCAGTAAAATGGAAATTATATGCAGTAAAAGGGAAAAGTCTTTTGTTTAAAAACTTTAGACGATAAAGTTACTTATTTTGATATGAATTGATAATTGTTGATAATATGACCAATAAACATGACCTAATGATTTGAATTATTTTTTAATATAAAATACTACTTTTTGTGACCTTAATATAAAAGTTAGACATATGCTGTCGCTGAATTTTTTGTAGGTATTATCAAGCTCTATAACTTTTCTTTAGAACTTAATCATATATCTCTCATCGTTAAGGCAGCGTTAGTTAGAAACATTTTCGTTCGACCGTTTTTTCTCAGACCTACATTGCAAATCCGACCACCACGAAAGAGTCTTTTCATTTTTCGGATTAATATATAGCCTATACACTCACACATAACGTGGTTTTCTATTGGTAAAAGAATTTTCAATCTCGGTTCAGTAGATCCAGAGATTACTTTCTACAACCTCACAAACTTTACCTCTTTATACTATTGATATAGATTTTAGGCGTATTTCCATTCAGTCAGGAGGTTAATGAGAAAGTTAAAGTTGAAGTATTATCGGCGAGTAATAATCCATGGTCGCACATGTAGATTTTCATCGGATGCAGTTTTGACTTGTAAATGTTTCTCTTCTTCTTATAGTGCCTCTTCTACAGGAGGTTGGCTGTCAGTACTGTAAATTTTTCCCTTTCTTGGGCCAAGCGAAATAGTTCTTTTACGCTTGAGATGTTTGTCCACTCTCGGATGTTGCGGAGCCAAGACTTTTTTCTTCTTCCAGCCCGTTGTTTACCGCAAACTTTTCCCATAATAATGAGCTGAAGCAGTTGATATCGCTCATGTCTCAGCACGTGATCCAGGTACCCCACTTTCCTTTGCTTGATTATGGGTAAAAATTTGCGATCTCTACCGAAAATGTCAACTTGTTCTGTTTCTGAGTTTTGTACTCTTATAGTGGCCTTTTGGTTCCAGTGCAAGTTTCTAATGATTCGGAGGTCTTTGTCATTCAAGGTCTTATCATTCAAGCGCTCCATAAGAATGTCATGTCTAATGCGATCAAATGCCTTCTCGTAGTCTATGAAACACAAGATGACGTCAGTTTGCATGTTTTTGTATTTTTGTACTAACACATTAAGGCTAAAGAGTGTCTCACGTGTACCCATACCGGAGCGAAAACCAAACTGACTCTCGCCTAGTTGATCATCACATTTCGGTCGTATCCTATTGTGTATTATAGACTAGAAAAGTTTCATGACATGACTCATTAAGCTAATTGTGCTGTATTCAGAACACTTTCAGTATTGTGATGAAAGTAGACTAGTGTAGTAAAGTAGACTCAGATATTTATCGTGAGTCTTATATTTGTTGAAAGAATTCAATACCACTTTCTCCGGCAAATATGTATAAAAGTGGAATGATTATTTTATAATTATTCAGGTATTTCAATATGGTTTCCTTCAAAGTACTCCCCCTGAGACAAGATGCGCTTCTGCCAACGTCGTTTCCACTCTTGATAAGATGGCTGAAAGTCTTCAGTTGTGAGGCTCTTCATTTGCCGTGTCGTTGCTGCCTTGGTGGCTTCCATATCCCCTAAGTGCCGCCTCCGAAGCACCATTTTGCATTTTGGGAACAGGAAGAAGTCGCAAGAGGCTAAATGGGTGTTCTGTCACGGTGATTGAGCTTCGGGCCAAAAACTCACGCACAACGAGAGACGTGTGAGAGGCGCATTGTCGTGATGAAGGATCCACCTGCCCCCTTGTGCCAAATCCGGTCGAACTCGGGCCACACGAGCTCTGAGACCGTTCACTGTCTGGCCGGGAGAGACAAATTTCTGGTCTTTAAGAACACAAGTCTTTAAGAACGCAAACCCGAATTCGTTCAATATTTCCAACAGAACAGAACAGATGTGGAGGGGCGGTATGAGAGTTGGTCATCTTTCACCTCTTCTCGGCCTTCCCGGAACCTTTGTAACCACTTGTTGACGGTTGGTTCCTTCAGAGAATTGTCTCCGTAGACTTGTTTCAAACCCTCAAAAATTTCACGGCCATTCTTGCCTAGCTTTGCGAGAACCTTGATGTTGATGCTCTGTTCCTCAAACAGAGAGAGATCCATGCCAACGACAGGTAGAAAAAGGGTTTGGTACTTTCAACAAGCACACGTAAACTCCTACTTACTCGCAGAACGCTCTGGCTCGAACTGGGCGTTGAGGGGATTGCATAGAGAGAGGGAACCACCGGGCCGCCCCTCCACAACGCCTAGACACGTCGCCCGAATTTTTTATACGCATTTTCCGGACAAACCTCGTATAGCCTTCTTCTAGGAGTTTAAGTACCTCTACTGGCACCTTATCTGGTCCTAAAGCTTTACCTGTTTTGGCAGATCTTAGTGCATGTTTGACCTCGGATTTCAACAAGAGTGGACCTGAGCTAATGTCTGTATTGTTAGCTAACATGTTATTGATGCTTCTGGAACAGTCTTCAAACATTCTAACGATATATTCAAGCCATGTCCTCTTCTTACAATCGATACCTAACAGAAGTCTTCCCTATTCATCGTAGAGCAAGTCAACGTTGGGTTTCCGAAGTCATGCTAGCACTTCTATTTTCTTTTGTAGATTGAAATTGTCGTGTTTACGTTAAACTATTTTATCACATAAAAAGTCCTTTTACTTTAACGCATTTATTTGCGTAAAATGAGTCACGTGCCTTTCGTATCTGGTTACGTATGATTTTATCTAATTCATTATATCTTGCCGGGTTGTTCTTATTTAGTCTCCGCTCCTCCATCAGTTTCAGAATATCTGTTGTCATCCATTGTTGCTTCAATATATATTGGTCTAATTGTAGGTATTTGTCGCAGATGTTGTTGACTTGTTTTCAGAGTAGATCATGTTTTCTTTGTTGTTGATGGTTTGGCTAGACTATTGGCGATCCATTTGTTAATATCATTATGAACTTGGACTTTATTTACATCTATTGAGATATTTCTGTTTGTACGAATTGTCTTTAATTTGCATTGTAGTGTTGCAACAAAAGGGGTTATGGTCTGACTTAATATCCGCTCTAAAGCTATGATATATTCCAACCAAAATTTTTCACTCTTATTTAGGCCCAACGAGGCATCTGTGTACCGAATTTCAAGTCTTTAGGTCCAGTATTTCGATCTGCGTCGCTGGTGGACTAATCAACCACAACCTATTAAACTCTCCATGACCAAATTAATCCTGCATGCCAAATTTCAGCTCAATTGGATTAAGGGCTTACATGAAATCGTGGAGGAATACTTATATACAGACAGACAGATTTCCAAAAGGAAATAGTCTTAATCGTCTCAAGGGGCGGCAAAATAGATAATTTCGTTTTCATATTAAAAAAAAATGAGCGTTCACAATACTTTTCCTTCTCCTCATTTAATAGGTCGGGAAGTAAAAGTTGTACTTGATATTATGTGAAAGAAAATGCCCTTATATCAAAATAAGTAATTTACATTGAATATTTTCTGGCATTATTACAAAGAGCATAATGTTTGGGAGCCACAATAGGTTGTTGAATTATTAGTAGATGATTACCGATTAGCGATTTATTACACGCTGAGTCTTCGGAAAAATGACGTCTTCAGAGATTGCCACACGGGGAGACAGCTCTCAGATTTATGCCCGGGAACATCTTTAATCCAGAAATTTGATCCCGTGTGATTGACGGGCATAGGGTGCCACAGATCGCAATAAAATTGAACTGAATTACCGCTCACATCCGATAGAGGCCTCACAAGCGACCTCGAACTTGTGACCAGGCTGGAGGAAGGAGAAATTCGGCTAAATCTGATAGTGAGGGCGAGAGGTCTGCCCGCTGGGTTCACATCCCAGTGCCTCGAGGTAAGTCGTTGGACTGTCACGGGCATGTTAGTGTAGTGAGACGGTGAACTGTATCTTCCCTAAGTCTCTACGTTTACAACACCCGGTTTCAAAAATTATCAATATCATTATACCTACCTAGAGTAGTGAATGGTTTCGTGTAGCTTGGGCCATTAGATCCATTTTGTTCTCGGATCGGCTCACTCACGATTCAGCTTCTATTCAGAAACCTCCACGTGCGGGTTATTTCCCTTGAAATAATAGGTAATCGAGTGATTTTACATGTCAAAAGACAAGACGAGCTTAATTTTTAATTTTCAGCTGACTATTGATCGCAGCTTCTTTAAATTTCCTTTAGAAAATAAAAAACTAAAATTCGGAATTTTAAATTCTTCTATCTGTCAAGTAGCTCGTCTTGTTTTGTAATTTCCTTTGAAACAATAGGTAATCGAGTGATTTTACGTGTAAAGAAGGATGGTTGCTTAATTTTTGAGATAATTGGATGAAGGGTGAGCGTTACTAGTTGTAAAATGGGCCCAACTTAAACCTACATATCTTTCCGCAAGTGAGAGTCATTCATCATTCTCGTTTACACCTAAACCATTTCCGAATTCGACTAAATTACCGCTCACATCCGATAGACGCCGAGCAAGCGACTTCGAACCTGTGACCAGCCGGGAGGACGGAGAAAGTAAAGGTCTGAAAATGTATGATATTAAACACTTACCATAAACTGGGCCAATCGGTCCTCGCAACAGTCCCAGCAATTGCATACATCAGACATTTCGCGAATTACGTAGTATCACACTAAGCACTGATTAACTCGACGACTGCCTCTGTCGACGTGTGAATAGGAATGAGAATATATAATAATTACACTCTCGAGTAAGCACCAACTCAGTTCAGGTTAAAGTAGTGAGTATTTTTATTTAAGCGCGGGTGGCATTGTCACGCGCTCCCGACACCACTACTCAGATGCGAAAAATTTGCTAATAGAGTAAGACCGAATAGTATTGGAATTAGGGTTTCAGAAATTTTCAAGAGCAATCTAATCGCTGACGTAAACGCAATTGTCATTTATTCTTATAAGATGTAAGTTGGAAAGAAATGAAACACGTCAAATTCTTTCAACCTGTCTGAACAATTTGATAAGAATCTAACTTCGAAGATATTAGTTTGGTAATAGTCATTATGTTGTCTTGCTATTAGAGAAACAAAGTCATAATAAGGATCAAGGTCTTATTGGCATTATGTATTTTGATATTTAATAAGTAAGCCACTGAAACATGCATTACAGCGTTCGTCCGCGGGATGTACTCTGCGATATACAATTTGGCGATATACTCGCATTCATGCGATATACAATTTGGCGATACAATCGTTTATTCTCCTTCTTAAAGTGCCATCTCCTATCGGAGGTCGGCGGTCATTACGGCCACTTGGACCTGTAATGCTGCGGCGCGGAATAACTCGTTGGTGCCGGAGTTGAAGCACTCAGCGAGGTTTTGTAGCCAATGTGGGTATTCCGCAATGTGTTCTTCTTCGGCCAGGTCTTCAGCGGCCTTTTATCTTCACTTGCTGGATTAATTGGTGAAGCTGGTATTTGTTACCACGCATTATGTGGCCCATGTAGGTACTGTAATTTTCTTTTCTTTATGGTGTTCAGTAATTCCAATCCTTAGTGCATTTTTTGCAGCACCATCTCATTTCTGACTTTCGAAAGCTTCTAACCTTTTACACAAGGTCTGGGTTTGTGTCCATGCTTGTACTCCGAACAGGACGACAGAAAATATGTAATACCGTACCAGGCAGCATCTAGTGAAGAGTTTGAGACTGCAGTTGCAGAAGAGGTGGCTCATTTTGATAAACGCAGCTTTAGCTTGTTCGATGCGACATCTGACTTCCATACTATGGTCTTCTGGACCGTTTACAATACAGCCAATGCATGTATATTGGCGAACCCTCTCCAGAGGTGGGTTCTTGTCGTGGAGGGTGGCAGCTGACGGTGTACGTCCGATAACCATGAATTTGGTTTTCTTGGTGTTTTGCACATATTCGGACCATCGTGTGCACTGATCGACTTAACCGGATTAAGATCTAAGACTTTTTTGGTCTTCGAAATAGCTGGCAAGGAAAATCGGAAATGAAATCGTTTATTATGCTTGCCAAACTATAGTACGTCTCAGAGTGTTCATCGCGGTATTACCTTTAAGTGGAAGAAAATTTTGGCTGGTACCGAATATCTTTATTTATTTATTTATTTTACTTAAATAGGTAAAGAAGACACATTTTCTTATGTGAATTTTAGACGAAATATGCTTATTTCCAGTATTGAAAAACAATTATTTGTTTTCGATTTCTTTGTTTCGGTTTTCGATTTTATTATTGGTTTTCGATTTCAGCCGAATGGGAAAAACGCATTTTGGTTGGTCTCTATAGTAACACAAGACCAATATAATAATAAAAAAAAAATACATACAGGGCGCGATTAGCTTCTAACAAACGTGCTTTATCAGGTCTTCATTGTTTTGAATGTAATTCTATATTCTTTATTTTGCAACGGCTAGATGAAAATATGCAGCGAAAGCCAAAGCTTCTCGGAGTCTATAAATATCGCTTACTAAGGAACTTATTGAGGTGATATAATTGAATGTAGACATTACAAGGAAATTGTTTGGTACCTTATCAACTAACCTTTGGTAATGAGGTAGATGAAAGCAGGAGTAGTAATCAAATGGTAAGTGCAGAGTCCAAAATAGGTTGTGGAGAAGTGTATATACAGTAGCGAGCACAATCTTTCTAGACGAAAATATCAGTTTTTTAAAATAATATTCTTTATTATTGTGATTTCTTGATAGCTTTTCAGTCCATATTATGAAGCAATGACATAGATATAAAAAAATGCCTATTTAGTGACATTTTTTTTTCATAATTTTATAATTAATTTGTAGATATTTGATATTTTTGCACAAAAATGAAAAATGCTCATATAATTTTAAAAACCACATATTTGTTTAAAATAAAATTACATAGGTACATACCACTAACAATTATCGAGAAATCAACAAAATCAGTACTCTGTTGTTCCTCCTTTTTAATTACTGCTTAATACGTTTTCGCATGGATTTCATCAAATTTCGTATGTAGTATTGAGAAAAATTTTCAAACCACACTTTTCTGAATATGTTTTTAAGGTTTTTTTTTTGACGGAGGCTTCACTTTATTTATTTCGATTGCCGTTTATTTATGTTCTCGATAGGGTTGAACCCTAGGTCAGGACTATTTCTGGTCCGATCCAGTGTTGGAATTCTATGAACTTTCATATAAACTATTCTTTGACCTAAACTATTCTTTGACCTAAACTATTCTTTGACCTAAACTATTCTTTGACCTAATAATTATTTTATCAGTGTTATATTTTTTAAATATATTTTTTTAAACATTATAAATCACAGTGTCAGAAAAATAATACTTACAGTTTTTGCTCGGTGACACGGTGCAGTCATCTCGGAAAATGCTCTCAGAAATATAGGAATAGTGATGAGATGAATACATCGAGATGAATACGACTAGTGTCGAAATATTCTTAGTCAAATAATTTCTTTAAAAATCAGTTACTAACATCCATTTCTGTTACAAAAACCATCCTCATATACTTATTACATCCAAGGGCATATAGTAATTCGGCTGCAATAACTAAGAATATCATTAAGTTATCAATTGCTGCGGAAACAGGTGCTGCTGCCCAAAGTATTTAAAGAGGACATTAACTTTAGGTATATGTATATATATGTCATCCACTCCGCCAGACTTACAGCATACAGACTGAAGTGTTTGGGCGAGTGGAAGCGTGGAGGGCACAATCATCCTGAGCTAAACCTCCTCCACAAAAGCCCATTCACTCTGACCCAGGATCGACTACGAAAAAATATCGGTAGAGAAATCCTATAAAATCCTAATCCCCACCAGGGAAGAATGGAAAAATCCGCAGTGGCTTCAAAGCCACAATGCAGACGCCTGGTTCACCGACGGCTCAGGAACAAATGGACGCTTTGGGGCAGGCGTGTACGGACCCAAAACCAACCACAGAATCAGCATCCCCCTTGGACAATACGCTACGGTTTTCCAAGCCGAGGTACTTGCCATATTGGAATGCATAAAACTACAAAGTCGACTTGAGGTAAAAAACAGACAAATCCTCATCTGCTCTGACAGCAGAGCAGCACTGGACGCTCTGGCTAAAGCCACCACAGAATCTTCTGTGGTCTGGGACTGCATGCAGGAGCTCAACAAATTGGGAAAATCCAACAAAATCACCCTAATATGGATACCGGGTCACCAAGGCATACCCGGAAACGAAGAGGCCGATAGACTGGCAAAACTGGGCACACTGGATTGCCCAGTGGAGCCAGCTGTAGGGGTCCCCTTCGCTACAGGTAAGAAAATCATCAGGGACTGCTTGGAGCAGGAACATCGGGCTTCCTGGAAACAGAGTCAGGGATGTCGCCAGGCAAAAGCCATGATGGAGCAACCACTACAGAAGAAAACCAAGGCCCTACTTGACATGAGCAAGAAGAACCTTAGAACCGCTATCGCTCTCCTCACCGGACACACGACCCTTAGAGCTCATCTATTCAACCTTGGCTTGACTGAGAGCAAGGATTGCCGAATATGTGGCGAGGAACCTGAAGACAGCATACACATTGTTGGCCGCTGTCCAGGGCTCGCCGCCAAAAGACACAGTTTACTGGGACGAGCCTTTCTCGAACCCAGCGATCTGCCCAACTTGAAGGTCAGTGACCTACTTAGTCTGGTAAGAAGTACCGGGCTACTAGCTGACAATTGACCTAACCACACAGTGGGTAGTTACAAAAGACCTTACAGATCTAGGTGACATCAAGGGCTGGAAACAAGCCCCCCACTCCATCTACTACTACTACTACTACTACATATATATGTTCCTCACATACAAATTTCAAGTGTCTCCATTCCGATTTTTTACACATCTTGGTTAGTTTTAAATAAGAGGAAGCACCGTAGCATTTGCGGTTTATTTTAATCATATACTTTGTTATGCATTTAACAGCATTTCGACATATAATTTTGCTAAAACGTTATATTTTAATATTTAAAAAATAAATTGGGCTTTTCCCAAATTTCGTGCCGGTGTGCGACATCGGTTGTGCAACGCGATATTGTCGCAATTAGCGTTAAGCGACGGCCGATTCATTGTTTATTTGTTGTGTGAATATTAGCCCTCGAGCTGGTGACAGATTTTAAATCCCCCTGCCATTTAATTTACCTGTCGTTCGAGGGAGCGTGTTGGAAGTCGCCGCATGTCATTGCAAAAATCGGATGTTTTTTTTTTGAAGCAATAAGTGAAGTGATTTTATAGTGTTCCTGCTTTAATCACAAACATTATATATTCTTGTGTTGGAAAACCCAAATAGAGGTAAGTTTTAATGTCTAATACATGAACTAGATTTTTTGTTAGGTTACGACGCACCCGTTTTTTTCCAATTTGCGACGTGTGACACGAAATAGTGCAATCGTGTTACAACGGAAATATCTAAAGCTACGATTACACAAATTATCAATTTAATAATAACTACGGTTTAGGTATAGAACCTATCCTAAACATTTGTGATTATGTTTTGATAACTGTATAACATCTAACACCTTATAAAAAGAGTTAACCTGCGAAGATTGCTTTTTATATTAGTGTAGATCGCAAATGCGTATGCGGCTCGCAAGATGGTAGTATTTTCAGCCTAAGTACATGGTATAAAAAAGTATTTTTTTCTATAAGCTGTAATTTTTCACTGATCTTTGCAGGTTATTTTTTTTACATGACTGTGTTAGAGGTGTTAAAGTATACTGTAGCTCTAGAACACATTAAAAACAATTTTAACCTGTGAATATTGCGTTTCATAATAAAGGAAAGATCGCAAATGTGGTATATTTAAGTAGTATTTTCAGTCTAACTACGAGGTATAAAATGGTATTTTTTTCACAAACCTTATTTTTTACTGATTTTCGCAGGGAATTTTTTACGAGACAATTTCTTCTAGATGTGTTGTATACTCTTGGCTCTAGCTAGAGCCCATTAAAAACAAAATTTAACATGCAGAGATTGCATTTTATATTAAAAAAATATTAAGATCGCGAATATGTTATATATTTGTGTATTTTTATACAATACTAGATGACCCGGTGAACTTCCTTCCACCTAAAATTGATTTGATTGTAACTCTTCATAAGCGTTTATTGATCCTAATCAACCTTCCAAATCCAATTCATTGAAATCTATAATATGGCCGAATCATGTGCAGTTTGAGTTTCGTTTGGTGATTAAAAGAAAGTCGTTTGTAATTAAAATAAATTCAATGTATTTATTTTACATGATAAAATATAAATGCTTTTTCGACTTTTCCGACTTTTTCGGCTTTTTTGACTTTTCGACTTTTTCGACTTTTTCGACTTTTCAGACTTCTTCGACTTTTTCGACGTTTTCGACTTTCTCGACTTTTTTGACTTTTTTGACATTTTCGACTTTTTCGACTTTTTAAAATTTTACACAATCGCACGGAATGAATAATAGTTATGGATGGCGCAGCTGTCAAACAATAGGATCGCCGTGAACGCCATTAATAGAAAGGGGCCCACTTCCCAGAATGACCAATTTCGATTTCTTCGATTTTCAGTTGTTTCTTTTAATTTTTCCTAAACATTTTTTTGTGTAAACCACCCCTGAATCAAGGCAAACAAACAAGTCCGTGGTACTAAATTGAATTCATTCTACTAAATAGGCGATTTTTCTCCAAAAACCGAAAAGTGCTGTAAAAATATACATTTTATTAAAAAATACTGTATCCAGGGACTTTGATTTGTTTCCAACCATACAAAAGTCGTTTATATGCTGAAGAAACCGATATATCCTATGTTTGGAAAGGCGATATAGTAAAAGATTTACAGAAACCTTTCGTAGTTATGAAGGGTTCAAGAGTACATTATTGTTTCGCAAATCCTGATGTAATTGAAAAAAAATAATAAAATATCATGTTATTTCACGAATACATGATTACAAATCAAAGACTATCGTGGTTGTTTGACATTATAAATAAAATAAATGAATTTACCGCGTGAATTTTGTAGCACCCTAAGTTTCGGCGATGTTGCAACCGCATTTGTTCAGGGTATACTCAGTCTCAGTACACTCTGGACGACGGCAGTTGTAACATCACCTAAACCTCAGGTGTTACACAATTCAAGCAGTGAATTTGTTTATTTTACATAATTACATAAATTTTGCCCAAGTAGGCAATTTCGTGTATTATATTACGTTTAATAAGTGCAACAAAGTATTTTTTAAATTTTATTTAGAGCTATTTTAAGTGTTACCGGGTTCTCTAAAAGTATTCATGGACTTATTTTATTTTCAATAAGAGCTTCCCCAGATAAAAAATACTATATTTGTGGTTTTTGTCACTTGACAGAACATAAACAAGTTATGTAAGTGCAAACGTATAATATATTTTTAGGAATTTAGGGTATTTTAGCTACATATATATCAACCTATTTGGTTTTGCAATATGGTATTTCCCAATACATATGGTTCATTTCATTAAAAATGTAAGCGAGTTTGTTTTTAATATATAAAAAGATATGTTTATGGTTTTTGTTATTCCATAATGTCAGAGGATTAGATCTGTAAAAAAATGTAATATTGCTAGAGATATATTGTAAACAATAAGCAACTCAATAAACAAATTATGCTCATACCAAGTCTTTTATTTGGGAATTTCTAGAATTCGACGATCAACACGAGTCTTTTTAAAGGGCTGTAAGTAAAACTAAACGAGAAAATTGGAGAAAAAATATTCCTACATGTTTTGACTCTGAAAAACATAGATTTGGATAATACGAGATTTTTTGTAAAGGAGATAAATCATACTGAGTAAAAGTCGCTGAGTCCCACAAGCTGAGTAAAAGTCGTCTACAACATTTTGGGGTTAGACCTTCGTTAAGGAGAAAAAAATCTGAATAGTCGAAAGTTGTTCCTCCATAACCAAACACTTCCTCCATAACCAAAACCTAAATGTAAAATGAATAAATAAGACAACTTAGTTTTTCATGCAAAATAATCTCCAGCACAGCATAAAATAATCCGTTCATAGGATGATGCTCCAAAGTGAAATAAAATTAATAAAAGCTATAAAATCGAAGACTATCGCGGTTGTTTGACATTAGAAATAGAATAGAAAACTAATTTACCGCATGAAATTTGTAGGACCCGACGTTTCGGTGACGTTGCAGCCGCCGTTGTCTAGGGTAGACTGAAGATCTGTCAGTCCGTTGTTTTGCGGGTAAGCCGCAAACCGGTGCCGCCACTGCGTAGGTTATAACGGTGGTGGGGGGGCCGGGCTCGGAGCGCGGGAATTTTGAAAATCCATCTTGCACAATCCGTCTTGTTTCCGTCAAAGAATTTCAATATTGTGAAGTTCTCAAGGAAAGTTCGACCGATTTGAGTGAATGTGAAAACAGTTCCGGATCGATTTACAGTGTTCATTACAAGTAGTAGTAGTAGTAGTAGTAGTAGATAGAGTGGGGGGCTTGTTTCCAGCCCTTGATGTCACCTAGATCTGTAAGGTCTTTGGTAAGTACCCACTGTGTGGTTAGGTCAGTGGTCAGCTAGTAGCCCGGTACTTCTTACCAGTCCAAGTAGGTCACTGACCTTCAAGTCAGATCGCTGGGTTCGAGAAAGGCTCGTCCCAGTAAACTGTGTCTTTTGGCGGCGAGCCCTGGACAGCGACCAACAATGTGTATGCTGTCTTCAGGTTCCTCGCCACATATTCGGCAATCCTTGCTCTCAGTCAAGCCAAGGTTGAATAGATGAGCTCTAAGGGTCGTGTGTCCGGTGAGGAGACCGATAGTGGTTCTAAGGTTCTTCTTGCTAATGTCAAGTAGGGCCTTGGTTTTCTTCTGTAGTGGTTGCTCCATCATGGCTTTTGCCTGGCGACATCCCTGACTCTGTTTCCAGGAAGCCCGATGTTCCTGCTCCAAGCAGTCCCTGATGATTTTCTTACCTGTAGCGAAGGGGACCCCTATAGCTGGCTCCACTGGGCAATCCAGTGTGCCCAGTTTTGCCAGTCTGTCGGCCTTTTCGTTTCCGGGTATGCCTGGTGACCCGGTCTCCATATTAGGGTGATTTTGTTGGATTTTCCCAGTTTCTTGAGCTCCTGCATGCAGTCCCAGACCACAGAAGATTCTGTGGTGGCTTTAGCCAGAGCGTCCAGTGCTGCTCTGCTATCAGAGCAGATGAGGATTTGTCTGTTTTTTATCTCAAGTCGACTTTGTAGTTTTATGCATTCCAATATGGCAAATACCTCGGCTTCGAAAACCGTGGCGTATTGTCCAAGGGGGATGCTGCTTCTGTGGTTTGTTTTGGGTCCATACACGCCTGCCCCAAAACGTCCATTTGTTCCTGAGCCGTCGGTGAACCAGGCGTCTGCGTTGTGGATTTGAAGCCACTGCGGATTTTTCCATTCTTCCCTGGTGGGGATTAGGATTTTATAGGATTTCTCTACCGATTTTTTTTCCGTAGTCGATCCTGGGTCAGAGTGAATGGGCTTTTGTGGAGGAGGTTTAGCTCAGGATGATTGTGCCCTCCTCGCTTCCACTCGCCCAAACACTTCAGTTTGTATGCTGTAAGTCTGGCGGAGTGGATGATGTGCTTGTCCAGAGGCGGCCAGCAGAGTGCCACCTCTAATCCCGCTGTTGGGGTGGTCTTCATGACGCCAGTTGCAGCCCTCAGGTAGTTACCTTGAAGGCTTTTAAGCATTCATTCCAATGTCGATGAGAAAAAATAACATAAGTCGACGAAGTGAGTATAGTCGTCGCGCGGCGAGCTACTTCACGTGCAAAACACACTGATGTGAGGTGATTCCATCATCTCGGCCGAGATCCCACATGCATCTGTTAATCCTAAATTGCATGCAGTAGTGTAATAATATTATCCATGGACCTTGCTTAGTTTTTAACAACGACTCACTCTGTATGATCAATGATAAGTCTTCTAAGCGATACCCGAGAGACCTGATTATGGTCACCATCATAGGCAATGACGGATAGCCATTGTATCGTCGCCGATCACTTGCGGAAAATATGCGATCTGCAGTTGTGAAATCGAAAAGGCAAGATGTTAATGTGAACAATCGTTGGATTGTGCCATATTCGCCGATATTAGTCATAGTCATAGTCATATTTTATTAATTCCAAAAAGTACATACTGTGGAATACGTCATTTTACATTTTCTAGAAGTTATTACAACTTCATTACGTATACATATGCTTTTTATATGTAAAAGCAAGACACCATCTGATCAATTATAAAAATTCAATCTTACAGACTCAAATAACAAAAAAAAAATGTAAACAACATTTGTTCAAGGCTTGGGGGGGGGGGGGGGGGGCATATCAATGTGGAATACTGCAACTTCGTCAAGTCTATAAAGTACATATGCAAATAAGTTAACAAAGGCAACGATATTACTCTTTTCGCTGTGACAAATGCAAACAACGAAGTATCTCAATATCAGATGTGTCGCTATGTCAGTAGCATCGAGGCGATTTAGTGCATCTTTTTTTTTGCGATCTACGAAGCCCCAACCCTACAGTTGTACATTTGGCAGTAAATCTGGAAAACGGACAACGAGTGCATTTCAATCCATAGAACGCAGCCGACATAGTGGCACGGCCACCGTCGACAACCAATGTTGCTTCCTTTGTGCGAACGAAAGCATCAGTTTGTCAAACTGATGCTTTCGTTCGCACGCTAATGCCACGCTACTACACATGGAAGGCATCATCGAAATCGTTTCATCATCGGAAACAAGGAAGAAGTTGAAGGACACCCAAATTTAATTGCTCCAGACGCTCTGGGTCGCATCTACACTATGCATTCATATAACGACGAATGTTACTATCTTCGATTATTGTTGGTGAATGTTCGTGGTCCGACGTCGTTTTAATAACTGAGAACCGTCAATGGGCATCTGTGTGAGACTTACCGTGAGGCGTGTAAACATTTACAGTTACTCGAGAACGATTCGCATTGGGACAATACGCTTATATACAATATAAGAGTATTGATATATACAATATACACTTATATACAATGTAATTTACTTCCTGGATGCCCACGAAAGGACGGGAAAAATGTTCTTAATGTCATTACTTTGGCTAGGATTTGATCGCATAATAAAGTTGCCCTAGCATTGGCTTCGTCTGGAATAGCCGCGAGTCTGTTAGAAGGCGGACGAATTGCAAATTCTGCCATGAAATTGCCACTGAACATGCAATTGAACGAGACACCAGCTCCCAACAACGCCTAAAACAGCGCAATGGCAAAGGTTCTACAGATATGCAAATTAATCGTTTGGTTGATGAATGCACGATGGCCCACAAGTGGTCACTGGTGGCGCTGGACAGAGCGTTGAAAGATCTTCGTGACAATCAAAACATTTTTGCCGAAGCCATGATTCCGTTTTCCGGTGTTTTTTGTCAGACTCTTCCAGTTATTCCACTATCAACTGTAGCTGATGAACTACACCCGTGCCTAAAATCACCAAATTTGTGGAGGCATGTGAAGACACTCCGATTGACGACTAACATGCGAGTGTTTTTGCAATAAGGTCGAAATGCAAATGTGATTTGAAGCAAATGTTGAACATTGGTAATGGGAACGCCGCAGTTGATATTTCGACCCGATTGGTCGGATATTTTTGATTGATTGACGACCGGTTATGATCCATATTGTGCAGAATCGAAGGAGGAGCTCATTCGACGTCTTTTTCCGAACGTAACGCAGAACTTCATAAACCATAATATTCGATCCATATTCGCGGCAAAAACAAAGATGTTGATGATCTCAACGCGACAATTCGAAATTTATTCGGGTAGGGTTGTTTTCCTTCAAATCGGTTGACACAGTTATTAACCAAGATGAGGTAGTCAACTATCCCACAGAATTTTGGAATTGCTGGAAATGCTTGGATTACCACCTTACAATTTGCAATTGAAAGTAGGCTCAGTCATCATTATGTTGCGTACCATCAATCAACCTCGACTTTGCAATGGAACGAGAGTTGCGGTGAAAAAGCTTATAAACAACGTCGAGGCGACGATTATACATCATAGCTGGGGATTTAGTGCAACAGTTTGTATGGGAACCCTGCATTTTGTGATTAAAGGCTCATACTTGGCACAATTGTTCCTTAGGTGGTCCTGAGTGGATTTAGACCGGGAGCCATCGGGGGCCACCCCGCGGGGGGCGGGGTGAGGGGGTAGAAGTTTGATTCCGCCGCGCGTCACTTTGAGCCCTTTATCTCTCGGACTATAGATACTAGGGCAAGTGGGATATCATTTTCGGGTAACTCAATGACAACGAATTCATTTCTGGAAGAAAAAAAATACCAGTCCATAGAAAAATATGAAATAATTGGTAACAACCTAAAATCATTCACATCTTTATTTTACATATTCTAAGTTTACTTTTTAACCATAAGAGGTATCGGTATTCAAAAAATATATTCCGAAAGCCACACTTATCCTAATTACACCAGTATATATTTTATTGGACTGCCATGGTAAAAAGTGAGTAAAAAAAATATAATTCATCGCACGGCAGACCGGTGTATTACGCCTGCTAAGTAGATACGGGCATCGAGAGAAGTTTGATAAGTACTTATAGGATTATTTAGTTTCTGCGATAAGTTCGTGAGTAAAAAATAATAAGTACAATAATAATAATTAGTTTAATAATTATATTATTATTGGTTTTTTCTATTTAATAAAATAATTCATCATTCACACACCGTACCTGATTATTTGTGCCTAACATATCTTGTATACTTACGTAAGTATTATTTTTTCTGTAATCCCTACTATTTCGTCAAAAAAATAATAGTAGGTAGTATATACAAGTACATACCTTCCCATACCTGCTTAATTATATAAGGGAGGGCATTTTACCATACGTTATAATGCGTTGAGAAGTCCGTCAAGCTTCGGGGCGCCGCGGGCACTACTCGCTCTTTTGAGCGAGCAGTGCCCCCGCCGAACTGAGTGGGTGGACCAAAAGGTCCACCCACTCAGTTCAGTATATAGAGTTGTCAACTACAACGGGCGAACCCGTCACCTCAGGAAGTTTTAACGATTAGTCGTTCTCTCTCCCGTGAAGTGAACGCAGAAGACTTGGACAAAACAATCCACCGTCAAGCTCCGCCACATGCCCGCAAGAGGCCAACGCCTTGCTCAATTGGTTACGAGTTCGAGGTCGCTTGCGCGGTCCTCTCCCTTACGAAGCGGTGAAACGGTGTATACCGAATCTATCGCGGACCACGGCATCCTTTGCCCGGCTGTTCACCCAGGATCGGGTAGCCGATGGTCGTTTCAAGAGCAGTCGCCTTAAGGTCCGCAACCACCCCCGCTCTATAGGAAACAGTACTGCTTCCAGACTCAGTTCAGTTCAGTTCAGTTCAGTTCAGTTCAGTAAATAGTGAAAGAATTTGTCTGCCGCGCGGAGAAATATTAAACCTCTTTGAAAATGTGTAAATTTTGGATCGAAAAAGCTATCGCAAGTTTACGGGGATGGCTTTGTACCAAGCACATGAGCAAATGAATGCCATATTAAAATAAGACCTATTTTTACACGTAGGTAGGACCTATTTTTACACTTACATTCATCGTTACGCTAAATAGTTTGTGATTACTTCTTCATTATACAACATAATATTATTTTACACATCACAGAATTGATTGGTTTGACTGAAAACCCTGACTAAGTGGCTTCTCACTGGACCTGAATTTATAGATACCGTTTATAGTCTTGAGCCGGATTTTTTGTATTTTGATTCGGAGAACAGCGCAACAGATGAATACGGCAGCTATCTTTCTGCCACTGTCGCAAAAAGGAAGAACTTTATTCTAGACCTCCAATCACCGGTAGCTACAATAAATACTCCAGGAAATCCTTTAGTCGAACAGTCTCCAGACGTCTATGTACTGAAGTTGTAAATGCAGTATGCAAGATAGAAAAAGCGGCAAAGAGTTATTGATCTTACAAAGCTATTGCTCTTAAATACATAACATTTGTATAGGAAGATTACATACAAACTCTAAAAAAAGTTTACCGGATCCAACCAAACTCAGTAATCTCTCCTTATACAACAAGACGTATAAACACAATATAATTATACAAGTTATTAAAACACGTAAACAAAGAGTGAAAGCAAACCGAAAGCAAAGATAAGAGGCCTTGAGAATGACTGCAGTCTATTCAGCAAACTTTATATTGCAATCTGTGAGCACAGAGTAGAAGATCTCGATTCATTCTTGGCGCAAGAAAACCAAGCTAGTCTTCTAGCATATAAATTGCGGTCTGGAACAAGGTCAGACCTACTAAAATCGATTACCAGTATTTTTGGCACTGCAACCATTCAAAACGCCCCACAAGTCTCATCGAAAATTCTAGATGGATCTGCATTAGTCCACATGCTGAGTTCTGGCCATAGGAAGACTTTGGAGAATAGGTACACTAGTATGTATACCATTTCTTTGCAAAGAACTTACATGGTTTCAAAATTAGATATGGCTTGGGACATATAACAACGAAAGCATAAAGAATATTAACAGAGGAAAGGTTCAAAGAACACGGGTCACTGCTACGACGAAACTACCTAAAGGTTAGGTCAATTTGATGATGAACAATTCCTTAATTAAGATTTGTTTGCACTGACAACGGCAAGGACGTTTGCAATATGGGTGGACCAAATATTATAACCAATATCATACGTGATACAAAGCGCACGCTTCTTCGTGGTTACGTGATACGTAACCATGAAGATGTGGACACTCGCATGATGTGCATGTATCTGACAATGTCGCTCGTGGTTTGGCAGCAGAAGTGCAAATTACAACAATTATCAAGCTTGAGGAGCTGTGAGTGCACAAAGGTACTGGAAAACACCACCAGTACCTCTGCTGTCATGATATTGCGACTGCCTTAGATAAAAACTATAATGTATGTTTTATATTAAGTAAGTATAGATAGGATATATTAGGTATATAACATTTCATAACATTTACATCTTGTCCAATTGGTGGCTAAAACCCGCTCTTGGACGTGGCAAAATATTTGTATTATTAGGTAGTGAGTCTAATTACTGCTCTAATCTTTACTTAGCATACATAGGTTGTTAAGAATTTAGCTATTAGATTGAAAAAATAGTATCTTAGAAACTTTGGAACCTACTAAAAGTTATTTTATTGTAAAATTTAAATGGGTACCTACTAAGAGTTACTCATCATACTGACTAAAATAATCAGTAAAAAGTTAAATAACCAAAATAGAAGCCTAATAATTGAAATAGTCGATAATTCGAATAGGTTCGAAAACGTATTAAAAGTTACTGATAGTAGGTAATACCTATAAAAAGTAGTCAGTAAAGTGTTAAATAATGAGATTAAAGTTAATCATACATTTAAAAACTAAAGGTACAAATTCATCATCTAAATTGATATCAAATTTGTAAAGTCATAGCCCTTACATTTTTCACTTATAGGGCCACGAAGAGCGAAGGTGTTGCCCCTGTTTCACCTGAAATGAAATGAGAAATTTGAAAATAGGCATTCAAAAGAATAGCCTATTTTCAGTGTTTTAATAGTTTCTTCTATCAATTAAGTAATTATGGGTAGGTATGTGCTCGTATAATTTAAACTACTTACTATTATTTTTTCAACGAAGTGGTAGGGATTGCATACAAATTAATACTTAGGTATTTAAGGTATGTGCACGAATATCAGTTAGGTACGGTGTGTGAATGATGAATTATTTTTATTAAATAGAAAAAACAATAATAATATAGTTATCATAATAATAATAACGATTGTACTTCTTGTTTTTAACTCACCGGCCTATCGCAGAAACTAAATAATCTTATAAGTACTTATCTAACTTGGCTCGATGCCCGTCTCTACGTAACGGACGTAATACGCACGGTCTGCCGTGCGATGAATTATATTTTTTTCACTCAGATTTTACAAAAGCAGTCCAATAAAAAATATATATCTGTAATTTAGGTAAATGTGGCTTTCAGAATATATTTTTTTTATACCGATACCACTTATGGTTAAAAAGTAAACTACGAATAAGTAAAAAAAAGATGTCAACAATTTTTGGATTTTACCAATTATTTCATATTTTTTCCATGGATAGGTATTTTTTTTCTTTGAGAAATGAATTTGTCACTACTGAATTATCCGTAAATGATATCCTACTTTCCCTGGTACCTATAGTCCGAGAGATATAGGGCTCAAAGTGATGCGCGGCGGAATCAAATTTGCACCCCCTCCCCCCGCCACCCCCGGGGTGGTCCCCGATGGCTCCCGGTCTAAATCCACTCAGGACCACCAAAGGAATAATTGTGCCAAGTATGAGCCTTTAATCACAAAATGCAGGGTACATCGCACTAAATCCCCAGCTATCAAGGGAAAGTACAAAGGAGAGAATGTTTTGATTCGGCGCATCTTGACTATTCCAAAAGATTTTGATATTCGATTTTAAATGGCTCTAATTACACCTGGCCTTCGCGATGACCATCAACAAATCACAAGGCCAGTCGTTCGAAGTTTGCGGAATGAACTTGGAATTTCCAAGTTTCGCTCATGGACAACTGTATGTAATGTGTTCGCGGGGCGGGAAGCCATCATCTTTGTTTATTTACAGGCCGGAATACCAAATGAAAAACATAATTTACCAGAAAGTTTTGTGTTGTAAGTTAACTGCATTTATCTTTTATCGTGTAAATTAAATACATTAAATTCATTTCAATTACAAACGACTTTCATTTAATGACCAAACGAAACTCAAACGTTACACGACGATGCCAATATTATCGATCAATGAATTAGGGTAGAAAGGTTGATTAGGATTAACAATTGCCTTTTATTGCCTAATAAATATTTAAAAAAATAATTGTGTTATATTTTTCCCTTTTTCAACTCCCGATTATTTACTCTCCCGGGGTTAAATTTAAAAATAAAAAAAGTTAAATACGTATCTCATTATTTAAAAAAAAAATGTATTTCCCCCGAATTTCACTTTTATAGCATAACTGGTTATTGACATATTGTTCCCCGTTTTTCGCCCTTTTCCCCAAACCACAGTGGTGCTAGACAGGCTTGCTAGCACAACTTTTTCAAACACAATGATTTCAGTAATAGCCACTCATTAGAGCTCATTAGACAAAAAATTTGAGTCCAGCTAGTCGGACTCATGATGACAACTTTTCAGATGGATGTTATTGAGAAAAAAATAATAATTACAAAAACTATTGAGAACCTTGAGGATTTAGTTTGAAATCCTTAATATGCCAATATTCGTTCCCTGAGCATTCAGCAATTCATACACCATAGCAGAATGTTTCTTAACTATCTGGCACTCTTGATACCGTGGGGAAAATTTAAAAATAAAATAGTTTCCCGCATTGCTCTGGAAATATATTTTTATAAACCGTATCGTTACTTCAAATTCGAAAGGACTGTGTTTACGGTCATAGTAAACCTTGTTGTGAGCATGTGAATTTACTAGTTTCTTTCTCACGGTATGGAAAACGCCGGACAACTCGCTCAAATTATGGATTGTCCGCGTAGGACAATCTACTGCCAAAAACGACCTCGGCTTGGGATTCCGGAGATTGAGTATAGAAGGAACCGTCAAGGAAAAAAACAAGGAAAAAAAAGACTAAACCCAGTAGATTCCGAAACAGCCGAATTAATTGCCATATGAATGGCAGAAAGGAGGTCCCAGGAGCGATGGCAATTTTTCGCTGACAATGCCAAGGCAGTGACAATTCCACGGTTCTGCCTGTCAGTCGGATTGACATGAGAACAATATTTCGGGTTCAAGTAAACCTTTGGAATCCGATACTTAGACATTAGTTCTGTAAACTCCTTGCCAGTGAATTGTTTTCCATTGTCGGAAATAACATACTAATGAACACCAAAGCGCAGAAAGACATTATGCTTCATTATGTGACTAACGATTTTGCTGGTAGCCCTCTTCAGAAGGAAACGCGATGCTGGCTTTCACTCTGGCGGCCCTGGATAGTGACATGTTGTATCCAGATAACTATCAAACCATTTAAGACTTGTATAGGTAATTCCAATACATTTGAAATACTCCTTATAATAAAAGGTTAAAAATAGCGATCGGCTATTTTGTGTCCCTGAATTAATTAATCGATTTTCTTAAGGCGATTGTATCAAACCGCTGGAGATTTACGAGGGCGGAATACGGAATGAGCCATGCAAATTTCGTCAGTTTCGACGTCGTTTCGCTAAGATTTTCTACCACGATTTAGCATATTTTAGTAATTTTTCCGCATCTTTCGAATTAGCATACTGTCACTGGGAGACAAATGACATCTAAGCGGCCTATCGCGGCCAAAAAAATGAGACTTCAAGTGATAAGGATAAGCTGCGCATAGTTATTAGGGAAAATTTTAGACTGCTTATATACACAAACAAAATATCTATGCAGCGAAGTAAATTGAATGAAGCAGATATTTTTTCCATAATTAAATATTAGTGGCTGCGATTGAGAGAACTTTATATGCGAGTAGGGTAGCTTTTAAATTTACGAAAATTTAAACAGATCTCTGAATATCGCAACATGCTTCACCAGCTCATTTTTTTAAAAGTGGTGCATCGTAAGTTCAAATTACTACTTTAAAATAATATTGACTTTCAAATTTATCGTTTTTAATAAAGTTGCAATACCACACAAAATTTTAGTCGATTTTCCGCCGGAACTAAACATTTTAATTAACGAAAACAAACCAAATTTATTAGTTAACCTATTCAGTGAGAACCTATTTATGAAATGAAATTAAAAATACCGAAATATTTAGTTTCCATATTTATGACGCGTGTCATAAGATGTCGTTATTGAATATTATAACCGTGTTAAATCATATAAATTGTAATTAACTATAATCGAAGTCCATTTTTAATCATAATAATGAAAACAACATTGCTTAGTATTAAAAGATTAGAGCGATCTAAGATGTGAGCATTCTACAGACTCCACAACCGAGTGCAAACTTCTCTCCGATAGATGTATGCTCCAGATAAAGAGGGCAATCCTCGCTGGTTCCCTCTAGCTGCTTCGCCTTTGGACCTATACATAAATTGTGTATTGCTGAACATATATGAAAATATTTATTTTATGAGCGACTTTGAGAGAGTATTCAAAAGTAAGACAATTTGACTAACTACGACAAGAATAATAGGACGTAAAAGAAAGCGAACAAGATAAAGATTAAGGTAATTTTCAAATACGCCATACGGCAACGAAAATAAGAGATGGTAAGCGGTTATCAACCGAATAAGAAATAAGTTAATACCCCAGCGATGAAAGAAGATAAAACAGGAGCCACGCCCTCTCCCGGCAAATGAACATATTTATTAGAAGAATAAGTCTGATCGGAAAGTAAAATGGTATTGCTGATAAAAAAATAAATACAACAGGTTGGCGATCTAGATTCTATTTGTCACTGCTAGTGTAGTGGACAGGGAAGTGGGACTGTTAGAGTAGAGGTAGTGGACAGGGAAGGAGCGTCGTCAGCGTGATGTGCGAACCTAGAGCGGACGGAGCAGAGCGCCACCAAAGTTGGTATATTTCTCAATATCTGGCTCGGTTTTCACTTTCGCCAGTATATTTCCGAATGTTAGCCACGTGATAATAACAAGAAGCAGTTGATGAGCGACCCTCCATTTTTAAATGGCCCTCCAAAGCAAACTGACATGGTCAGTATAATTTTGGAGGAAGACGCAAAAGTAATTAAGGTCCAGGTGTGGGGTTCCAAACTAGGGTTGAAATAGAATGTCCCACCGTTAGTGGAGATCCATTTGGAACGATAAAGCAGAAGACCTATCGGGGGCTAAAGCCAACGGGCGCCTTGCATGTCCGCGATCGAGTGAAGGTACGACCGGTAGGACGCGGCTGAGCAACTTTGTATCCAACCAAAGCTCGCGATAATCAGAAGTAGGTACACACATCTTCATGGCAGTGGAGTTACAGTTTATTACTATTGTCAGTTGTAATCGTAATATGTACAGGCTTCAGACGCCTTGTTTATCATAAGATTTTGTTTTGAATAAAGACTGAAGTCTGGCATACTCTGCTGGAGCTGCTTCTTTTTATTGGTACCAGGGATGATGATAATAATGATGTTAAAAAGAGGGGATAGCCGATCACATGTCTACCCGTAAATAGTCCGAATTTTAGAGGCATTGTGGTTTACCCCCACCTACATGACTCTTGGCCCCTACTCCATATTATAGATCCTCCAACCTGGGAGACCAGACGCAGTATCCACAACGGACGGATGCTACACACATCGCCATAGCAGCTAATATCTGACCATTATTTTCGGTATTCTTACAGACAAAGCCGGGCATGTACATTCATAGCACGCACCGCGATGCATCTTCTATTCCTCAACTACTGAAAACCTAGAGGGAGCATATGTTTAAGTTGACAGTGGCCGCTTTATCCTCTCCTTGGTGCTGTCAGGCAAGGCGGTCCTTGTGTTCCACTCTGCCAAAAGTTGGCCCCGGTCCGATTTGTGGACGTAACGATACCTGCCTTGCAGTCTATCTCGGGGAGCTAATGGGCCCTATTGAGTTGGCCACGAAGACCCATTTGTTCGGGGTCGGTCACACTCACGGGTCAACACCAATCCGTCGGCCTCCACGCATGAAGTGCGAGCCCGGGTAGGACTCTGATCTGAAGGCTAGTTTCCACCAGAAGTCGATCTTCTGGCACTCCTGAACGGTTTGCGCGCCGTGCGGCGTAAGCCAATCGATTGGGCATTCTGACTAACAGTCGGGGGAGTCTGGAAACAGTAATGTCTCCTATAGAGCGGGGGTAGTTGGTGACCTTACGGCGACTGCTCTTGAAACGAGCATCGGCTACACGATTCCGGGTGAACAGCCGGGCAAAGGATGCCGCGCTACGTAAGAGAGAGGACCGCGCAAGCGACCTCGAACTCGTAACCAGTTGGGAGACCGGAGTAATCTGGTTGCAACTGGAAGTAAGTGCGCGAGTGTCGGCCCGCTGGGTAACATACCTGGCTATCTCCCGGATAAGACGTTGGACTCTTACGGGCATGTGGCGGAGCTTGATGATGGACTGTTTGTCCTAAGTCTTCTGCGCTCACCTCACGGGAGACAGAACGATCAAATTTCGTTAAAACTTCCTGAGGTGCCGGGTTCGCCCGTTGTAGTCGACAGCTGAAGTTGAACAATCACTCGGATAACGATTTTACCGCCACTAATGGAACGGTCGTATTTCGATGCCGTTGATCCAAATAAGAACGTTACCTGCTGGACATATCGGTAGCTGATCGCGGAATATTGGTGACTCTCTGGAATAAAGTCACTTTGGAAAGACAGCAATATTCCTAGGGAAATGATTAATAATAGAGAAACGTTCAGCGATGGCACACATATATGTGAACGTTTCAGTGTCTACTTTAAATCAGTGTTCATAGAATCGGCTGCCGATTCGAACACATGTCACGCAACGCCTAAAAGTGGCTCGCACAATTCGTTGAGTATGGGAGGCATCAAAATCAACAAAGATATTATTCTTAAATACTTAAAGAAAATTAATATAAATAAGGGTTCGGGCAGTGACTCCATCCCTCCTATATTTATCTACAATTGTGCTCAGTCCCTCTCTGTTCCACTGGCCCTTTTCGACAGATCACTAAAGGCGGGAATTTTTCTGACGAGATGGAAAGAAGCGTGTGTCGTTCCAATTCACAAGGCCGGCCCAAAAAATGTAGTATCTAATTACAGACCGATATCTATTCTTCAGGTTATTAGCAAGTTATTTGAGAAGGTGGTATACGATTCCCTGCTGCCCTCGTTTAGGACAATTCTCCCTGAGAATCAGCATGGTTTCTGACCAGGACGCTTGGTTACATCAAATCTATGCCAAATTTTTGACTTTGTCACGGTCAACATGGATAAGAGACTGCAAGTAGATGTAATTTACACCGATTTCTCATAGGCTTTTGACCGCGTCGACCATGCTATTCTACTTGGAAAATTAGAATCTGTGGGCATACACGGCGACCTACTGCGATGGCTCTCTTCGTACTTGAGGAACAGGCGACAGGCTGTTGTACTGGGTGGTTTTCGGTCGAATTATGTAAACATTCTATCTGGCGTGCCCCAGGGCACACGATATTCAGGATTGTTTCCAACACTCACACTGCATTATGTACGCTGACGATCTTAAAGTTCATTCTGTGGTCGAAGATATTTCACAGTGTCACCGATTAAAGGAGGACCTTGCTCCCATGTCAGACTATTGCTCTTTCAATAAATTAAGTTTAAATGCGGCGAAATGCAACAAGGTATCCTTTACTCGTAACCGATCAAAGTATGATTTTGACTACAGGATAGGCGGAGAGATTATAGTAGAGAAGAGTGTAGTGCGGGATAATGCTGGACAACAAATTAATGCTGGATACACTTATTGAACACATGGTGGGAAAAGCTTACAGAGCTCTAGGTTTCGTATTGAGAGCATGCAAACCATTCTCCGACATTAATGTGCTCTTCACTCTTTATAACGCCTACGTTCGCAGTATAGTGGAGTTTGCGTCACCTATATGGTCACCGCAGTACAATGTACACATTGACCGTATAGAGCGTATTCAGAAAACCTTCGTAAGGCACTTGTATCATCGAGCCCTCGTTGAATATACCTCATATTCTGACGGCTTGGCAAGGTTCGAAATGCTGAGTCTTCAGCAGCGACGTAAAGTGACTGATATGTCGTTCTTCCACAATATACTTTCGCATCATATCGACAGCCCACAAATTCTAAGCAGAATAGCCTTAAATGTCCCATCGCGCCGAACTCGTCACCCAAGGGTATTCAATGTACCCAGACGCCATACAAATCAAGCAAGGAATTCAACTCTTCAATGAATTATGGAAGCCTACGATGAATCGTTTCAGGAACTAGACATATTCTCAATGAGTAAAAACGAGTTTATCAGAGCGGTAATAGACCAGACCATAAAAGCTTGAACAGATACATACCTGTGCAGAATCACACCCTCTCATATATACACAACTATGACACATACACGTAGAGATGTACTTACACAGACTCATTAAACAAACATCACAATCACACATATAAACACACTCATCCTACTCTATCATACACACTCACAAATCGAGAGAACATGATTATTTATTTATTTATTTTTATTTATTTTTTATTTATTTATTTATTTATTTATTTTCAGGAAAACCAACAGCTAATTATAATTTAACAATGCCGGAGTAACATAGCAGAGAGCCAATTAAAGGTTTTCACGTTTAAATAACGTTGTAGAAACATATGTGTTCTTTCAATTAAAGCTATCGATTAAGAATGCATCAAAAATTATTCAACAATGCTAAAAAATTCACTGTTCAGCCGCTGCCTAGCTGAGTTAACACTCGTACAGAATAGATCAAAGTCAAAGCGTTTAATCATGTCATTGAAATTGTCACTTGTTCGCCACAGAAATGCATTTTGCCTATATTTGGTACCAGCATGAGGAACATGAAGAGCAGGGTTAAATCTATTGAGTTTGGAAGGAACATGGAGATTAATTTTATTTAGTAAGTCAGGACAGTTAATATTATTGGAGGTAATTTTTAGCAAAAAGGTTAAGTCCGCGGTTTCACGCCGCTTAATCAAGGGGAGGATATGAAATTTCTTGCATAAATTGAAATAGTTAGATGAGCTGTATGGGATTTTCAGACGGAAGCAGAGATATTTCATGAACTTCATTTGAATGCGCTCGATTCTGTTTATATATTTGTCATAACAAGGGTTCCATACTTGAGATGCATATTCCAAGATGCTTCTGACAAAAGTGCAGTAAAGGATCTTGAAAGTTTTAGCACGGTGAAAGCAAGCTGCACTCCTCATAACAAAACCTAAAGCTTTGGAAGCTTTAGAAATAATAGATTGAACGTGATTATCGAACAGTAGATGAGAATCATGAATGACACCAAGATCTTTAACCACGCTGCACCTCTGCAAGTTATGAAATTTTAATGAGTATGAGGCTAGAGCAAATATTTTTTTACGGGTGTAGGTGACAACGGTGCACTTGGATGGATTGAGGTCAATTTTATTAGAGAGACAGTAACTGTCCAATCTTGAAAGGTCCGCCTGAAGGTCGGCGACATCACCGACCGATTTAATTATTTTGAAAATCTTCATGTCATCAGCAAAACATAGTAAGTGACTATTTAGAAAACAGCTAGCTATATCATTGATGAAAATTAAGAACAGCAATGGACCAAGTAGTGAGCCCTGCGGTACACCGCTAGGGATAGCAACCCAACTAGAAATATAGTTTTTGATGACGATAGCTTGGGAGCGATTATTGATATAGGAGGAGAACCATCGGAGGAGGTCCCCTTGTATACCCATAAACTTAAGCTTGTTCAAGAGTAGTCTGTGGTCAATCCTGTCAAAGGCTTTACTGTAATCAGTGTAGACTACGTCTACTTGATAACCGTGATCCATAGCTTCAGTCAAGAAGTCATTAAAAAGGATAAGATTGGACACCGTCGAGCGACCCCTGATAAAACCATGTTGCGACGGATTGATAGAGTTTTGGAGAGCGGCATATATAATATAATAAATATTATTATATAACATTATATAACATAATAAATAAATATTATTACACAACATCACGCACATAAACTGTATATTATCAGGAGACTGTTTTGACCGTAATATTGTTATTATTATTTATTAACTTAAGACCCGAGCGCTGTTTTTCTCTTTTGTTGGAATAGAATAATAAATAAGTCGTCGTGGCAAGCGTTGCAAAAATGCGATGTTCCAAAGCAGAAGAATACGGCGACAGAGCAGCAGTAGCGGCACTTGTACTCTAAGAAATCGGCTCCGTGTTTGGGGCACGTCCTCGCTCCAGCCACATCGGAACAAGCCCCGCAGACCAGCTCTGAAGGGTCGTAAGCGCCGCCCCACCCGGCGCCGGCGGCTCCTGCCGCTTCCACTTCGCAACGCGCCTCACCGCCATAGTAAGCCTATAACAAACATATATTTATTTTTTTATTTTTTTATTTGTTGAGTGGGGCTTTTCTAAGGTCTTTATGAGCCTTGTAACACTGCGACCATTGCTGATCTATTGTGCTCGCCACCTACTATAGTTCTGCGCTAAGCCCCGTGTCATTCAAGAACCGCAGCAGGCTTTTGGCGCCAGATTGTTTTACCTCCTCAGGTTGGAGGTAGTGACCACCCAGGTGGTTGTATCTTTTACGCATCAGCGGGCCACACTCGCACATGAGGTGCTGGGGAGTTTCCTCTGCCCCTTGGCAGAACCTGCACATTTTTGTGTCCTTGAGCTTGAGGTTGAACATGTGTTTGTTCAGGCCACAATGCCCCGTGAGCGCCCTTACCAGTATGCGTAGATTGTTCCTATTTAGCGATAGGGCCTCACGGGCCGTCTTACCGTCGTAAGGCTTAATAAGCGCTTTGGAATGATTCAACCATGGGGTGTTGTTCCAGTGGTTGACGGATTGTTCTAAACACATTTGTTTGAGCATTAGGTTTGCAAGGCTTTTTGGTACGCCACAGCAAGGTTCAGGGCCGTATAACGTTCCCTTTGCTCCCGTCCTAGCAAGTTCGTCGGCTTTTTCATTCCCCTCGATTCCTGCATGGCCGGGAACCCATCTTAGTATTACCCTGTTCTTTTCGCCCAGGGAATTCAGTAGTGATATGCAGTTTTGCACTAGCTTTGAATTAATGGTATTCGAGGCTAGTGCCATAAGAGCTGCTTTGCTATCCGAGTGGATATAGATACGGTGGTTGGCGTAGTCCTTTTGGAGGTTGATATCCGCCAATTCAATAATGGCGTAAACCTCCGCTTGGAATATGGAGGCGTATTTTCCCAAGTTTACACTTCTTTCGAAGTTTGGTCGCTCTCCATATATACCACAGCCTACGTCAAGTCCCGATTTGGACCCATCAGTATACCATTTAAGGCTACCGGCCTCCCATTGCAGTTGACTTTTTAGCCAGTCGTCTCTGGGCGGCAGTTCCACTGTAAAAAGTTTTCCAAAGTTTAGGAGTGGGAGCATGGTGTCTGATACCATGTTGAGGGTTGGATTTTCACTGACTGAGTCAAGAACTGATCTTAGTGCTTGTGAGATCCAGTTTACCTTCTCTCGGGCAGATAGCCTGTACATGCTGGCTTTCGCCACCTGTTGCAAATGAATGTGTAGGGGCGGTAAGTTCAGCAGTGCATCTAGAGCTGCTCCAGGAGTGGAGGACATTGCGCCAGTTGTCATGAGGCACGCCGTCCTTTGGATATTGTTTAGTTTGGTAATCACAGTTTTCTGGTTGGCTTTGTTGCACCATACCACCGAGGCGTACGAGATTATCGGCCTCACAATGGCAGTGTATAGCCAGTGGGAGATCTTGGGGTTAAGGCCCCAGTTTTTCCCCGCCAGTCTTCTGCTTATACCCAAAGCACTTTTAGCTTTTTGAATTGTTTTATCTAGGTGGCTGTTCCAGGTGAGTCTTTGGTCGAGCGTGACTCCCAGATACTTTACTTCCTTGGAGAAAGGAATCTGCCTGTGGTTTAAGATTGGCATTTTTAGTCCACCTAGTTGACGTTTGTTGGTAAATGGCACGAGGACGGTCTTATCGGCGTTGACCGATAATTCGTTCTCTCTGCACCAATTGCTAACGATTGTTAACGCTTTTTGCATTATGTGTGAGATCGTGTTTTGGCAGAAGCCCCGGACAATGACTACTAGGACATCAGCATAGCCCTGTGTGTCTATCCTGGCCTCTGCCATCCTATGCAGGAGTTGATCTATTGCAAGAGTCCATAGTAGGCGCGAGAGTACGCCTCCCTGCGGGCAGCCTCTTGTAGTGGTGACTTCAAGGTTTGTTCCGTGAAGAGCTACCTTGGCCGTGCGGTTTGAGAGCATCGCTTTCACCCATCTGGTTGTGGTGTTGTCAACTTGTTTTGACTCTAGCCCCTTCACCAGTGATTTAATTGGGGTTTTGTCGAAGGCGCCCTCAATGTCTAAAAATGCGCATACTGCGATTTGTTTGTCTTCCAACGCCTTTTCCACTCTGTCTACTAGGTAGAGCAGAGCGGTTTCCGTGGATTTGCCTCTGCGGTAGGCGTGTTGGTTACAGCTGATAGGGTTGACCGTTAGGTTTTTTTCCCTGATATAGCTATCCAGTATCTTTTCCATCGCTTTCAGTAGAAAGGATGTTAGGCTAATTGGCCTGAAGGACTTTGACAGTGCGTAGTCCTTCCTGCCAGCCTTGGGTATGAATAGCACTTTGACCTTGGTCCATTCTTCTGGTATATGTCCCCAGGCATAGCTTGCTCTGAAGATTTTAACCAGATATGGGGTTAGAATGTCGATACCCTGTTGCAAAAGCACGGGCATGATTCCGTCGTCCCCGCATGATTTGTAGGGTTTAAAGGATTTTACGGCCCATTTAACTTGATCGGGCCTTATGATTCTAGCAGCCCTACTCCAGTCCTCGTTTCGAGGTCTGTATGGAGCAGTGGCGGCGTTGCTAGTTGTCACAGCACCTGGGAAGTGGGTCGATATTAGTTCCTCCAAAGTTTCCTTTTCATTTGTTGTAAAGGTTCCGTTTGGTTTTTTCAGAAGACCAATTTGGTTAGGTTTGTCCTTTGCGAGCAGTCTATGTACTCTGGCTCCTTGAGGCGTTTCCACTATGTCCTCGCAGAAGCTTTTCCATGTTGCTCTTTTGGCTCTCCTAATTTCTTTGTTGTACTCGGTTAAGGCTTTTTTGTATTCCTCCCAGTTGAGAGTTTGTTTAGCCTTATTAAATCGTTTCCGGGTTTCCTTCCGTAGTTTGTCCAACTTCGGGTTCCACCATGGAACTTTTCTTTTGAAGGTCTTTGTCTTGAGTGGGCAGCTTTCCTCATAGGCGTTTATAATGCCTTTTGTGGTATCCGCCACGGCCAATTCTAGACTCTCGCGTGTTTTTATATTTTTTTGTATTGTTTCAAGGTTAAGCCTTAGTGTGGTACGGTAAGCGTCCCAGTCGGTGGCTTTAGGATTCCTGAAAGTTGTGGTTTGACAGTCTACGGTGTTTAGTAGTTTAAAGGTTATTTGTCTGTGATCAGACATTGAAGTGTCATCCCTGACATGCCAGTTTTTTATGTGTCTGGCTAGATTTTTAGAGGCAAAAGTAATGTCTAAAACTTCCTGTCTTGCACTTGTCACAAAGGTCGGCATGCAGCCTTTGTTTAATAGGCATAGGCAGTTGGTTGTGATAAAATCATTAAGTAACTCACCTCTATTTTTGATGTCTGAGCTCCCCCACGCGGTGTGGTGTGCGTTTGCATCACATCCAACCAGTAACTCAGCCTTTTGGGTACGGGCGTACTCCACCAGGTTTGCCAGCTCTTCGGTTGGATTTTGTTTCTCTCCAGATAGATAGGCTGAGCATAAGATGACTCTGGATCCATTCCATCCTTTGAGATTTATATACGCTGCTGACAGGTCATTAGTACATAGCTCTGTAACAGGCAGGAAGTTAATGTTTTTCTTGAACACTATGCATGCTCTGGGTTTTTTCCCTCCCGGGTACGAGAGGATTCTACCCGCAGCGTTTAAGCCCTGGATAGTTAAGTTATTTACCCAGGGTTCTTGTACGAGGGCGATGTCGATTTCTCCTTTGGTGAAGCAACACTCCGTCACTGCGCTGGCGGCAATGGCGTGGTGGAGGTTGATCTGGAGAATCCTCGTAAAGTTGCCTATGTTCGCCATCAGTGATCCATAGGGGTTGTGGGCTCTGTCGCAGGCTTTTCCCTCTCCAATGGAGGACGAGACCGTCCATGTTTGGATTGGGATGTGCCTTGCTCATTCCCGGGTTTTTCCCCCTTTTTAGGCGCTCCTGTACTCTCGTCAGCAGGAGAAGGCCGATTTGCCGGCTCTTTCTTTCGCTGTATGGGAGCAAGCGTTTGTCTGCCTTTGTTGGAGTAGGACGGGATAGCCCTGTTTCCTGGGGGATTCGTGGGCTCACCCCTGATTTTCAAAGAAATCTTTCCAAAACCAAGGGTGGCCCTGTAGTCGGTTTTCCGAAGGGTCTCCAAAGAGGGCTCGTCAATTGAGAAGGTCACGTGGTGTCCATTCTTTTCCTCCCTGCTGTTGAGTATTTTCCAGTATTCTGGAGATATGCCTTCGTTCTGGTTTGTCAGCAGACTTAGGGCGTCCTTTATGTTCGCCGCCTCGCTGCTGGGGAAGAACGTTGTGCAAACTAGTGGCTTGGGCATTTCGCTTTCCGTCATGATAGACAGCTTTGCCTCGGGCCATGGTTTGAGGTTTGGGATTACTCCCACAAGCCAATCCTGGCTCTTCTGATTTTCACATGTGATCAGGACCCAGCCAGGCCTGTGAGTGAAACCCAGAAATTTTGGGCCCGAGCCTCTGACAGTGATGTTTTTAATCAGGGTCAGTAGCGAGCGGTGCACCAAATGCATTTGGTTTTCTTCCATCGGGCTTTCATTTTTTATTCCCACACGTGAAGAACCCACCACCTCCCTGAAGTTTGGCTTGATGCCTTCTTCTGGGTATATCTTAGGAGCCTTTTTTGAGTTTTCCCTTGGCGACTCCTCCTCCGACCGTGTGCGTTTGGACGCCCTTTGGTCATCAGATATGGGAGTGCTCTGATGGGTCAGGCTCTTAATATCTTTCCAGGGCCTGAGGCATGCTACCGAGGCTTCTCTAGCACTCACGTTTGCTGCCCTCAGCATCCTGAAACGTTTTCGAGCAGCACCGGACAACTTTGTCCTGTGCTTCTCGTGTGTCTCAGTGTCTTGGTCCTTTTCTTTGGGCATAGCAGAGTCGTTTCCTATTCTGTCTGCACCTTTGCTTCTCCCTGCGACAGCTGAGATTTTTTCGGGCAAAGAGTCGGTTTGAGTCGTGCTCCATGGCTCCGAACTGTTTCCTTCCCGGACGGTACCGTCCTGGTCGAAGTTTAGAGGGGAATTTTTATTTTCTTTAGAGTCCATATTTGTTCCCAGGAGTAGTCAGGAAAGGGTCGTCAAAAACCGACAGAGCCTGTTATCGGTCAAAGGGCATTTCTACTTCCCGATTCGCCCCGGTTTCGGAAAGCCACCGTTAGAGACTGAGCTCTCCCTCAGCCACGCAGCCGTCGGCACGGTACGGGTAACACCTTAGCTTGGGGTGGAGGTCTTTTGGCCTCCAAGTCATCAACTTCAGGGATCTCTCCCTGTTGTAGCTGACCGGAGTTTCCAGGGTGCACCGGCACGCCCACTCACTACTTTCCCATCCTAGACTTTTAGGAATAGTCTGGGCCAGAGTGAGATAAAACGTGCACACGGGGAGGTAGACCTCCATCGCACCCCAATATAACAAACATAAGTCCGGTCATATTTATGTTTTTTTTTAATTTATTTTATTTATTGCAGTGTATCTTCAACCCAGAATAATTGCAAATGTGAGCATATAAACATTGAAAAAAAAATTAGATATTTAGGCATAGAAATAGATTCCAAACTAAATTGGGAATTCCAAATAAAATCGCTTACGGCGCGAACAAGGAAATTACTGTACGTGTTCCGCGAACTTAGGAATGTACTGAGTAAAGAAACACTGCGAATGGTGTATATGGCTCTTGGTCAAAGTATATGGGTGCATGGAATTATAGCGTGGGGCTCATGTACAAAAACAACAATGGATCGACTATTAAAAGCACAAAAGTTACTATTAAGAGTCATAAACAAAAAGCCTCCTCGGTACAGTTCAAACCAGCTCTTTGCGGAGTTTAAGGTTTTGGATATCTGCCAGCTATTTATTAAGCAGTGCCTTGTAAGCTTTCACAAAACTAAAGAGTACAGAGCAAGAAGTCAACAATTGTACTTAACGAGAAATGCTGGTAAGGAATTTTTCACAATTCCAAAGGTTAAAAGCACATTTGCCCGAAGACAATGTTTTTTTATCGCCCCGAAAGTTTATAACTCACTATGTGAAACCACGGAAAACGTGAGAAATTATGTAACTTTTAAAGGTAAAGTAAAAAACTGGCTTCTAGATATTGGGCGTTCAAAAACTAAAGACCTTATTAATACTGTAGGGTGAATATTAAAAAAAATATGTATTTGTAAAATTGTGCAATATTACATATCATTTTCCTAAACATATATACTAGAATGTAGTGTTTATTCATATATTTGTATATATTATTACTTATTTTCCACTTAAATTTATTGTATATAATGTAAAGTTTACTTTATTTTTACCCCTAATTGCAACATATATATTTATTTTTTCTACTTTAAATTTTACTTTAATTTGTGTAAACAACACATTTGTTAGATTTAGAAATATTTAAAATTGATCACCTTCGTCAGTTCGCGAGTTACAAAAATACAGTTGGTATAACACAGCACAGCCAGAGACAGACCTTCTAGGTCTAGTTGGTTGTGCGATTTCGCCTCATTCGGATATGCTAGCATATTTATATGCATAGAGCTATGTTTTTCGCTATAATAATGTTTGTTCTTAATTATTCCTCATGTACAGCAGTATGCATGTCCTTGTATTTTTTTGTTCTTGTACGTTATAAATAAATAAATAAATAAATATTATATAACTAATGCAAATATAAAATGAGAGTAAACAATTTCAGCGTAGGAATTATGAACAAAAATATTTACAAAATTGAATCAAAAGCAGAAAAAAGAATTCGTGGAATAGTCTAGTGGCTACGTCACCTAACTAGGCCAGGAGCTGTTCTAAGGTAAACATTTATTTTTAATGTGCTTGCAACAATACCGTGTTTATAAAAATATTTAATTTATGTTGCATAAAAATAATTCATTTTTGCACAAAATAATTGAATTGCAAATCCATATTAAAAATCACTAAATACTTAAAGCTAAAAGTGGGAAATTAAAATGTCAGCAAATAAATTCAACTCAGACTTAAAAAAAATAAAATAGTCGAAATTGGAATAGGAATTTAAATAAAGTAGTCCTGCATTTTACTTATAGGGTTAAATAATATTAAAACTAAAACAAATTTTCTCTTAATATACATACTTTAAAACAAATAATAATAATAAAAAATTAAATAATATTAATAATAACAATATAACATTCAAATTATATAAGATTAATATAATATAACATTGAAATATAATAATAATATAAAAAAGATAATAATAATATAACATTTAAATTATAATATAAGATTCAAATTATTCAAATGTCCAGGTTAGATTACAATGTCCAATATTTTTAAAATTTCTTGTCTGCCCTCTTTTACAAGCCAATTTCTAAGCAGCCTTTTAAATTAGGTCTTATTTTGCGACCATTTTATGTCACCAGAAAGAACATGAAAAACCTTGGTGCAATGAATGTATAGATGCGCTGACCAAAAGTAGTATACTTTCTAGGTACTATCATTATCTTTGGAATACCTCGTTACTATCGTATTTTAAGAAAAAATATTTATCTCATTGAACGTGATGTTTTTAAATATAGTTGCCTAGTATCCAACACATCATATTCATATCCGTTGGAAGTTTCACTCTAGTGCCGTGGGTTCCATCGTAAGCCATATTAGTCGTCAAAAAGTCTTAAAATAGGCTTCCTGATGAAGGTCCCGACAGAGTTAGCAATGAAACGCTTTGTTTTCCGCAAATATTAAAAAAAATCTCTTTTTAATCTTATTTTCGTGCTTGCGTCATCGAGCGGGGTAGGGGCCGGTTTGGAGTATCAAAATTCACTCCGAGCGGCCAAAGAATCAGTCATAACTCTGAAAGGAAGGGGTTGTACAAGTGATTATTACTTCTTCTTGTAGATCTTCAGCTATTCTATATAACCAAAACTGGGTAGAAAAATAAAATGGTCGTCGAGTGAATAGTTTTGCTGAAGTGTTCACGAAAGACGTTTTCATACAAAATAGATTGCGGCAGTGCACCGACATTACCCACCCAATTTATTTACCGGCCTACCAACCGACAAAGAGGTAAAGTATTGCGAACGCACTAAAAAAATCGAGACGAAGATGGATACATTTCGAACCCCCCCCTCCCCCCCCCCCCTTCCCAACAGCCGATTATGAACGTTTCCAGACTGAAGTCTGCTTGAGTGTGGTAGCGAATGGTTTCGTGCAGCTTGAGTCACAAGATCCACTGTCTTCTCGGATCGGCTCAACTCACAGTTCAGCTTCTATTTAGAAGCCTCCTCGTGTGGAAGGCTACCCCAGGTAAGACTCTCGCGTCTCAGGTCTCAAAGCTGGTTGACCGGTTTCTCCCGGCGGGATTGCATTCCGGCGCTACTGTACGGTTTGCGCACCGTTCGGCGACGCCAATCGGTTGTGCATTCTGACTAATTGCTGAATGAGTCTGGAGACTATGGAAAAATACTGTCTTCAGAGGCGGGGGTGGATGTTGAACTCTTGTCATGCCACTCTTGAAATGACTTTCGGCCACTCGATCCCATGTGGGACTACGGGCAAAGAACGCCCAGGTCCGTGATAAATTCAAATTGAATGACCGCTGTAATACAACAAGTAGAGGCCGCGTAAGCGATTTCGGACCAGTAACCAGTCGGGAGGATGGAGGTATCCCGAAGTTTAACTTCAGATGGAGATATCCTACCAAAACTGGTAGTGGGGAGAGGCTGCCCGCTGGTTACATTTCGCGGTGCCTCGTCGTAAGGCGTTGGTCTTTAGCGGGCTGTTGGCGAGCTAGACAGTAGATTGCCTTGTCTCTAAGTCTTCTACCCTAATCCCACGGCTGAAAAAAGATCACATATCGTTATACCAGCCTGGGGTGACGGGTTCGCCCGTTGTAGTCGATACCGCCTTACTGTGTGTCTGAGTGTCTATCTATCTCTCTCTCTCTCTCTCTCTCTGTGTATGTGTGTGTGTGTGTGTGTGTGTGTGTATTCTTTCACGATAGCGACCAAACGCTTCATCCATTTGGCATGCAGATATCATTTGGTCATGGCAAGAGTTGAAAAGATTGGGGTTGGAATCAGTCCATCAGAGGCCGCGCTAGTCATACTTTAATCTCAAAATATTGGACTTACACCCAAAACTATATTCTAGTATTGGTCATTACTTGAGTAATGCTCGAGAACTAGTTTTTATTTTATAGTCGAGTATTGGTAAGTCGAGTAATACCCAAGTCCTACCCAGAGCTGAATATCCGTCTGATGATACTTGAGAGCTACTTGTCAAAATTTTTCGTTGATATACGTTAGTGCATGTGTATATTATTGTGTTTACGTATTATTACCCGAAATGGCAGAGTTCCTACAACGGCTAGAGGAAATTAAGCGAATGTTCGTGGTCGGTGGTGCGGCAGTACGCCCTCGAGGGCACAATTGGTTTTCTCCATATTGAAGTCCGTATAAAACAAAGTCCAAAATAAAACGCAAAAGCCGATATGAGGGCGTTACACGAAAATTCAGGTTAGGTGATTCGTACGCGCGCTTCAAAAGAATGAATGAGGTAAGAATCGAACTGTCAAGTCGCGGCGAAAACAAATTGGCGTGTTTTTTTAAAATCACCGGCTATGAATTAAAATGAACAATTTAATTCATATCTTATAGAAAAACAACCTTATAACAGGAATCAATATTCTCTGTAATTCTTCATCATAATTTAAGATGAAAAATAAAACATGAGTAATTTATTTACAAATAAATTACGAAATAAAAATAACTTTATTTGTATTTTGCTATGACAAAAGAATATTTGCCAATGCTTGTCCCTCTATTAGAGTATTACTCGGCGTTATGAACGATTTTCGAGTTAATAAACGATTTTCGACTATAGATCGCATCAAATAATTAAGTAGGTACTACTTGGTTGAGTAAAGACTCAAGTAATGATCAATACTCAACTATAGACTCGAGAGTCAGAGACTTGAAATTCGGTACACAAATGCCTCGTTGGACCGAAGTCACATTAAAAATTTTCAGTTGGAATACCTCATATACAAGCGACACGAAGTCCGCCAAACAAAAGTATGGAAGAATCAAATATTTAAATTGCCGCGCGACGTTCTCTCAAAATTGAAATCTTAATTGCGTTGTGTACGCGCGTCACTCGTACGAAACGGCGAAATTTACAGCGACGCGAAATTGCAATTCGATTTGAAAATTGAATGAGATGACGTCTTTGGCTAGTTGCCGCGAAAGTCTTGGGGTAACACAACCCATTTAACTTTCCTGGCAAGGGGACACACTTCTGTGTGCCGGTCTGTCTGTGTTTTCCTCCACCATAGCGCCGAAACGCTTCATTCGATTGAGCTTAAATTTGGCAAGCTGGCATCTTTCGGCCATGGCAAGAGTTGAAAAGATTGTGATTGAAATGAATCCACTAGGAGGCACACTATTCATAATTAAATCTCGAAATATTGGACTAACAGACTTGAAATTCGGTACTCAGATGCGTCGTAGGGTCGAAACCTTATTGGTATACTCTTATACAATATCTCTTATACAAGTGACACAAAAAAACGACATACATTTTAATCAAATAATGACGTCGAGCCGCCCGAGGCTAGCCGATAAAGGAGGGGGGGGGGTGCGTGAGAGGAAAGGGTAGCGTTGCGGGGGTAGCGTTAGGGTGGGGGCCGGGGCAGCGTTGGAGGCGTTGAGGGAGAGGGTTGAGGGGGGGGTTGAGGGAAGGTGGGTTGACGGAATGGAAAGGCGGGTAGTGGGGATTATTGGAAGAAGGGGAGAGGGGGGGTTTACGGGGAATGGGGAGGGAGAGAGTGTGCTAGGGGAGAAGTGGGGGTGGAAGAGGTAGCCAAGAAATGATATACAGTAAATCACTTAAACTTTTAAATGTACAAAAACAAAGACTATAACAGGGTGGGGAGGTGAAGCGAAAATTCATATGGAGCCCTTGTTCAGAGCTCAGAAACTAATATTGGAAATTATAAACAGAAAGCCCTGCAGATACTCGTCAGATGATCTCTAAACAGAATATAATGTGCTAGACGTACCACAACTATGTTAGTATCAAACTAATTTAGAGACCGCAATAAGAACGCAACAAAGAATCTGCACGCAGTAATCTCGAGCTAAACATTTCGACTTCCCTCGAATGCAGACCACTTTTGGGCAAAGGCATTTTGTTTACATAGCCCCCAGGATATTTAATATGCTCTACGAAGTTTTAAAAATGCATATTCCTAAGTCTTAATTTGAAGCCAAAATTGACTCCTGGTTGAAACATGACGCTCGGCAAAGTAGCCATAAATTAATATACCCAGACAGTTTCAATCATTAAATTTTATTTTTGACAATTCTTATTATTATTATTTTTATTATTTTCACTGACTTTTTTATTACTATTTCTTATTCTGTAAATTTGGTTATTACTGTTTACTATTATTTATTGTTTTAATTTTACTTTATTTAACACGATTATTTATTTTCTGTATTCTTTTTTTTAATATTTCCAGTTTTGTTTATTAGCTTTAATTTGTAATGGTGACGGTAATATATATTTGTATGTTTTTTTCTCTTCTTTTTCAAATTGCCGAATATATGTCAATACAAATCTAGAGAGCTCGCTTGCCTGGAACAAGTCCTGGCACTTAGTTGGGTAGCAGCAGCACTTACTTACATGCTAATGCTCATGTCGGCCGTGTTCAATTGTTATTTTTATTTTAATAATTTTGAATACTTATTGAATATTAACATGAATATTAGCGATGCACATTTATTGTAAATGCGTTGGTAAATTAATTAATTAATTAAATAAATAAAACATAACAAGTCACAATAAAAAAAATGTAAAAAAATGCATATTAAATTAAATGGGTAGGTACGATGCTATGTATTTTCGCAATATTTTAAAAAGTCTTTATCCGCATACTTGTTAATGTCAAGCAGATAAACTCGGATCTCTCGAAAATATCGATTTTATTAATCGCCTTCAATCTATCAGGCAATTTATTAAAGAGTTTGAGGCCTATGTAACGACTAGTCGTCTGGAACTTGGATATAAGCTTAATATTAGACTACTAGATTTTCAGAAATCTTCAAGAGCAATCTAATCGCTGACGTAAATGTTTTGTCATTTCTTCTCAGAAGAAATCTTATCTTCGCGTCTTAGCGGGTGGTTTTGCGAGCTATTTGTTTTCAAGTAGTGCTTCACTGGCAATTTTGTTCCTTGAACTGGGTATGTGGTCATTCTATGAATGTAAATATTTTATACTTTTAATTCCTGGTGACACTCCGAGCCGAGTAGTCGATTCAATTAGTGCTTTGTGTGAGAAAAACAACGGAATTTGCGAAATGCCTGACGTCTGCGAGTGTCCGAATTGCAGCAGTATACGATTGAGGCTTTTAGCAGTAAGTGTATAACATAATATATTTTGAGTCTTTTTTTCCTTAGATGACTACATCATAATTATCACGTGTTCGTTATAGACGTTTTGAATAAAAGCTTATTTTACAGAAGGAACATTGGAAATGTTCGAATGCATATAAAATTTCGAATGATCATGTCATTGACTTAATTTCGTTCCGGAGTAATTTAACTACTTTCATACATACGTAAAAGTATTTCGGACGGCTGCCGAGGTCAAAAACTTAGATTTTGAATCTCAGGCACATCCCATACAAGAAAAAAAACTAAACTCACTACCCCCACTTGATGCAACTAATAACCATGACAATGTTACTGGACTATCAGCCTTATGTACTAGGACAATATTTTATAGAGTTATTTGATGTAATAATTTGTTTTCTACTAATTATTATTGCGTTACAATACACTTCTAACATATAAAATATTTTAGTTTTAGGTCGGCACAACTAACTGTTTAACTCCCAACCTGTAGCCTCCTCGAAGAGGGACGAACCTGGAAAGGACTCTGTGAACCCTATCACGGCTGTGTCGTAGATAGGTGGGATTGGAATCCAATCGGAGGGAATACCTCGGGCGACACTGGGCCGTTTGCGCACCGTGCGGCGGTTGCCAATCAATAACCGGGAGGGGGGTGGCCCTGGAAACGGCCTGATAGATTCTTAAGCAACTGGAGCTGTCAACTACAACAAGTGAACCCGTCACCTTTTTTCACCAAGTTTTAAAGGTAATTATCATCCTGTCTCCCGTGAGGTGATCCCAGAAGACTTGGTACGAAAACAATCCATAGTCTAGCTACTCCACCTGCCCGTCAGAGGCCAACACCTTATGACGAAGCACCGGGAAAGGTACCCAGTTTCTTAATCAACGGGGGTGGTAGTTGACCAGGTGTTAGTTACCTTGAAACGATTCGTTGGCCACATAATTCGAGTGAGCTTGACGGGAAATTGCGAAGCGGATCCGCGATAAATTCGATTTAGGAATAACCACTGGCGTCAGGTAGAGGCCGCGCAAGCAAACTCGAATCTGTGACCAGACTGAAGGATGGAGAATTCCGAGAGCATCCACTCTAGCACCACATTTCGAATGTTTCTATTTTCGTTCTCTCTCTCTCTCTTTTTCTAATGGTCCATGTTGAGAATCCATCGAGGAAAATAGCGAAGCCCAGATCTCTAACCTGTGGAATTTTGGTATATTTGGCATTGTGATGCTTTGGTTCTTTCAGATATTGGTGACCCAGTTTATTGCAGCCTTAGAGTTGGTCTAAATTCTCTTCTTTATTATCGTTAGATAAAGTTTACTATTAGAAATACATGATATTGATCATAATATCAATGCCTTTTATTGTTTTAACATCCTAGAATGGCGAGTTCGCCCGCAGCATAGTAAAAACTGTTCAATAGTTCTGTACAGTAACTTCTCCAGAACTCCAACACTTGATCCACCTCATTTTAATGTCGTGCGGTTTCATCTTCGGTGACACGAGGTTTCAAATTCATGATTCTTGTAGATCTTTTACTTTTCTAAAAAGGACTCTCATCACGTTCTTTGAATAACCAGTGCTCCTGTTCGGAAGACCTTGATGATCATTCAAAGATTGATGTGAACATTCTTGTCATTACGGCACTAGTTTGTACTTTTCAACTTAGTTCTAGTGGTTCTGAACCGTGAAGAAATTGCCTTCTGTCTTAGTTGCCTTTTTCGAGGATGACCTGGGCGGTTTTAGACATGAAGTTTCCATTGCTGTCCGAGGCAGGGTATTCTTAGATGCTTTCTCTTAAATAACTTTCTAATCAATCAATATTATCCAAGAACAAATATTTACTATAGGAGAATCAAAGGATGCTATCAGGGTATGATAGGAGGAACCCGACGATCCCGCGGCGCGTGACTTCAAATGGTGCTGCATTCCCAAATTATGAGTTTCGACCTCTGCGTCCAGATCCTTCGGATCTTCGGTGGGTTCAGTACTACCAAATTGGACGTCCCATCAGGATTAATATGGCTTCTTTATTATTTTAAAAAATAATCTCAATATTATATACCTTTTGACCTCAATGACTTTTTTGCGGTAAAAAGGTCGTAAGACGACTTGATGGCAATATCCTCCAGCCAACCAGGTATGAATCCTATAGCTGTAATCAAATTGCATGGAAGAACATCTGCACCGTCAACTGAAATCTGATATAATAGCTCATAAAACAACCCGCGCTGCCAGCAATCCTCATAGATTTTAAAGCTGCATTCAAAGAATACAACAAGGCTACTTCACCAAAACTCGTCAAAGAGACAACTATTCGCTTTCAATTTAAAATATCATCTAGCGCACTGAAGTAATCACTTTCACAGAGAAGAACTTCGCTTCACAACTTATAAAATACTTTCAACCATGTTCGACTCATTCCTGCTTTCAGAGATGCGATTTACGAACTTTTCATTTGCAATGACAGATGATTTTACATCAGAAATTTTTCTGTGCGCAAATCTTCAGAACTAACATTAATCAGACAATATTCAGTTTAAATTCAAACTGACCATTTTTACATGCTTAAATTTTTTTTTTTTTTTGTTATTATTATATAAGTCGATGGAACCAGCATACATATTAGATGAAATAAAGTCAGCACCCAAAGAGCATACTAAGCATTCGAGACGAACTGATACTTGTTTTTAGACACGAATTTTCCAGTTCCATTCAACATATCTTTATTCAGCCGATACTGTTTTTAACTCTTTATAGTACAATTTCCATTGACGATGTCTCATTCCGGGTGCACTCGCGTTCTAAGCTCTATCAAGATGACCTCCGCTTCCTCCTGCAAAAGTATACTGACAACTTCCGGTCCTTTTTTGAGGTTCCTAATGGTTCCGTCCAGCCTCGGTGGTGTTGACCAAAATCTTCCTATCGTCTGGCCTGCCCAAATCACTGTTCAACTCCTATCTGGTAGCCACTCGAAGAGGGGCTTTCTTAGTCTGGGCCGCATTGAGCTTCCGCCACGGCTGTAATACTGCAATCGGAGGCGGTTGGAATCAGAAGATAGCGAATTCAAGGGAATACCTCGGGCGAAACTAGACGGTTGGTGCACTATCTAAACTTGCGAAAAAAACGGAGAAACCGTCAGCCGGCAAATAGACAGGGGATCTGGAGACTTATGTTTTAAGGGTAGTTGTCGACCTGACGTCTTCAACGCTTCAGTCGATCCGTCGGCCACCCGATCCCGAGTGACCATGGTGGACAAAGGGCATCGCGTTGCGCAAAATATTCAAACTGAATAACCGCTAACGTCAGGTAGAGGCCACGCAAGCGACCACGAATTCGTGAACGTACCGGGGGACGTAAAAATCCGGCCAAAACTGGTAGTAAAAGCGGGAGGTTGGCGCGCTGGGTTCACTATCCAGTGACTCGCGGCAAGGCTTCGGCTTCTTACGGGCATATTGGTGGAGTTAGAATGCCAACTGTATTGTCCCCCTAATTTCTGTGTAATCACATCACAGTTAATAGAACGATCCATATTTTTATAACAGCCTGAGGTGTCGGGTTCGCCCGTTGCAGATGACAGCTCCAGAGGTTTCTATTTGGTCAGCTCGCAGCTACCACTCCTCTATAAAATCTGTTATAAATACTTTACAGGCTTAAGTATATACTTCTAAATCCAGAACGAGGATTTGGCTATTCTCTTTCATAAAATTGCGCATATCAAGCTTATATATTTTAATTTCATGCCTTGCTTATAACAATCTTTTTAAATAATAGAACATTGGGAATTTTGCAGTATTTAGACCTGTCAACCTATATTTAGGAAACTTCATTGGCCGATTTTAATCAATGTTCTTTATTCATGGTTTTTCGATAAAATTTAACTCTTATTAGAGTTAAATTTTACCGAGACATTTTACTTTGAAAAAAATATGAGACTGGTTTTTGAGATGTATGGATGTTGATTGTTTACCGGTCACGAAGGGGCTCCCATTAAAACTAATTAGAACAGTCGAAAGTTGTGCAGATCCATACATGCATCTCGTTTCAATATAAGCATTTCCCAACAGAATCAGAAAAGTCCTTCACTGCCCTATAGAGTTGTCAACTACTACGGGCGAACCCGCCACTCCAGGAAAGTATAATGATAACAGATATTTCTTGTAGCCGGGAGTGAACGCAGACACTTAGAGATAACACAGTCTACCGTTTAACTACGCCTATCATACATAACTAAACAAAAAAAAATCATAGGAATTGTCGTCTGTAGTCCTATTACGAATACTCTTCGATTGCATACAGGACAGGGAAATGCTTATTGTTTAAACGAGATGTATTCTTGGATGAATACCACTTTCGACGGTACACTGTAGGTTTAATGGGATCCCTTTTCCCAGTCCAGTCCGGGAAAACCTTCCAGCTATGTAAGTGGCTTTTATTATTTTTATTTTTTTCATCAAAGTGTCATCCTTTAAACGAATTCTTTAAAAAAAGATTTTACAAAAAACCAATCAAATATTAACAATATTATACAATTTTATCTTATGTTTTGAACTCTTGTAAATATCATATAGCCTTAAGTATAAACTTCTCGACCAGAAATTACGATTTATATCTTATTTCATGGGAAAGAGCAAATGAAGTATTTTATTTTTATTTTCATTTAATAGCTGGCTGATAGCGAGCCCAGCAATCGTATATCGTCCTTTTAAAGAGTGGATATATTCGAATTTCAAATCGAATTTTCGAAATGTTATTCCGCATTTAAGAGACGATTGATTGTGATTTTTTTCATTGTTTTTTGCTTAAATTTGTCTTTAATAAAGACATTTTATTTTGGTTTGCAAAACGATACGCTTTGTTTTTGAGATGTGGATGAAGGGTGATCGTTCGCTAGCGATAAAGGGATCCCATTAAACCTACAGTGTACCGTCGAAAGTGGTACTCATCCAAGAATACATCTCGTTTAAACAATAAGCATTTCCCAGTCCAGTCCGGGAAAACCTTCCAGCTATGTAAGTGGCTTTTATTATTTTTATTTTTTTCATCAAAGTGTCAACCTTTAAACGAATTCTTTAAAAAAAGATTATATATATATATATATATATATATATATATATATATATATATATATATATATATATATATATATATATATATATATATATATATATATATATATATATATATATATATATATATATATATATATATATATATATATATATATATATATATATTGTTAATATTTGATTGTTTTTTTGTAAAATCTTTTTTTAAAGAATTCGTGTAAAGGATGACACTTTTATGAAAAAATAAAAATAATAAAAGCCACTTACATAGCTGGAAGGTTTTCCTGGACTGGACTGGCTTATTGTTTAAACGAGATGTATTTTTGGATGAGTACCACTTCGACGGTACACTGTAGGTTTAATGGACTATATATATATATATATATATATATATATATATATATATATATATATATATATATATATATATATATATATATATATATATATATATATATATATATATATATATATATATATATATATATATATATATATATATATATATATATATATATATATATATATATAAAAATATATATATATATATATATATATATATGACTCTCGTCACTTTCTTTAAATAAGCAGCGCTCCAGTTCAGAAAGATCTTGATGAGCATTTGAAGAATATGGTAACATTCTTGTCATTTCGGTACTACTTTTGTACTTCTCGAAGCTCTAGCGGTTCTGACCCGTGGATGAAGAAATTCCATTTTGTCTTTGTTGCCTTTTCGAGGATGATCAGGGCGGTTTTAGACATGAAGTTTTCATTACTGTTCGAGGCAGGATGTTCTCACGGTAGATCTTTCTCATAAATAACTTTTTAGTAAATCAATATTTTCGAAGAATAAAAATTTATTACAGGAGCGTCAAAGGATGCAATCAGGGTTTGATAGGAGGAACCCGACGATCCCGCCGCGCGAGACTGCAAATGGTGCTACAGTCCCAAATTATGAGAATCGAAATTTGCGTCCAGATCCTTCGATTCTCCAGGGGCGTCAGGACCATCCAGATGGACGTCGCACCGGGATGTGTTTGGTATGTACAGCTACTTAAATATTTTTAAAAATATCTCAAGATTATATACCTTCTGACCTTAACGACTTTTTTTGTGGTAAAAGTCGTTAAAAGCCTTGATGTATAATTGACGGCCATATCCTCCAGCCAACCAAATTTACGAATACTATAGCCGCAATCGAATGATATTAAAGAACATCTACACCGTCAACTGAAATCTGTCATCATGGCTCATGAAACAACGCGTGCTGCCAGCAATCCTCATAACTATTAGGGCTGCATTCAAAGAATACTACAAGGCTATTTCACCAGATCTCGGCTATGAGACAACCATTCGCTATAAATATATATGTATATATATATATATATATATATATATATATATATATATATATATATATATATATATATATATATATATATATATATATATATATATATATATATATATATATATATATATATATATATATATATATATATATATATATATATATATATATATATATATATATATATATATATATATATATATATATATATATATTTATATATATATATATATATAGATATATATATATATATAAATATATATATATATATATATATATATATATATATATATATATATATATATATATATATATATATATATATATATATATATATATATATATATATATATATATATATATATATATATATATATATATATATATATATATATATATATATATATATATATATATATATATATATATATATATATATATATATATATATATATATATATATATATATATATATATATATATATATATATATATATATATATATATATATATATATATATATATATATATATATATATATATATATATATCTATATATATATATATATATATAAATATATATATATATATATATATATAAGTGTTATTCATACCTAAGGCTGGCAGGAAGGACTACGCACTACCAACGTCCTTCAGGACAATAAGACTCCCATCCTTTCTACTAAAGCGATGGAAAAGATACTAGATAGCTATATCAGGAAAAAAATTCTAACGGTCAACCCTATTAGCTGTATCCAACACGCCTACCGCAGAGGCAAATTCACGGAAACCGCTCTTCTCTATCTAGTAGATAGAGTGGACAAGGCGTTGGAAGACAAACAAATCGCATTATGAGCGTTTCTATACATTGAGGGTGCCTTCGACAAAACCCCAATTGAATCACTGGTGAAGGGGCTAAAGTCAAAACAAGTTGACTGTACCACAACCAGATGGGTGAAAACAATGCTCTCAAACCGCACGGCTAAAGTAGCTCTTCACGGAATGAAATTTAAAGTCACCATCACAAGAGGCTGTCCGCAGGGAAGAGTACTCTCGCCCAGTTATGGAATCTTGTAATAGATCAATTCCTGCATAGGATGGCAGAGGCCAAAATAGACACACAGGGCTATGCAGATTACCTAGCAGTCATTGTCTGGGACTTCTGCCAAAACACATTCTCATATGTCATGCAATGAGCGTTAACAATGGTTGGCAATTGGTGCAGAGAGAACGAATTATTATCGGTCAACGCCGGTAAGACCGTCCTCGTGCCATTTACCAAAAAATGTCAACTAGGTGGACTGAAAATGCCAATTCTAAACCACAGGCAGATCCCTTTCTCCAAGAAAGTAAATTATCTGGGATTCACACTCGACCAGAGACTCATCTGGAACAGCCACATAGATAAAACAAATCAAAAAGCTAAAAGTGCTTTGGGTATAAGCAGAAGACTGGCAGGGAAAATTTGGGGCCTTAACCCCAAGATCTCCCACTGGCTATACACTGCCATTGTGAGGTTGTTGCACTCACCTCACACTGCCGTTGTGAGGTGAGTGCAACAAAGCCAACCAGAAAACTGTGATTACCAAACTAAGCAATATCCAATGGACAACTGTCTTCATGACAACTGGCGTAATGATCTCCACACCTGGAGCAGCTCTTAATGGACTGTTGAATTCGCCGTCCATACACATTCTTTTAAAACAGGTGGCTGTCCACTAAAGTGGGGCTTAATGGTCGATCTCATCGTAGTCTTTCCAAATCTAGTAAGCAGAGAGCGATCGAGTCCTATAAGATTACCTGTACCCTTCCTAGTATATGCTAGGCCTTTGCCAAAGTCTTTGTGAGTCAACTCAGAGTAAAGTGATGACAACGAACATTATAACATCCTGGAATGGCGGGTTCGCCCGTAACATAAAGCAACTGTTCTTTGAACAGAAGTTACTGTGCAGAGCTATTGCTCTGTACAGTAACTTCTCCAGCACACCAAAACTTGATCCACTTCATTTTAAAGTCGTACGGTTTCATCTTCGGTGACACAAGATTTCAAATTCATCTTCGGTGACACAAGGTTTCATGGTCCATGTAACACTTTTACTTTTCTAAAGATGACTCTCGTCACGTTCTTTAAATAAGCAGCGCTCCAGTTCAGAAAGATCTTGATGAGCATTCGAAGAATATGGTAGCATTCTTGTCATTTCGGTACTACTTTTGTACTTCTCGACTTAGCTCTAGCGGTTCTGACCCGTGGATGAAGAAATTCCATTTTGTCTTAGTTGCGTTTTCGAGGATGACCAGGGCGATTTTAGACATGAATTTTTTATTGCTGTCCGAGGCAGGGTGTTCTTAAGGTAGATGCTTTCTCTTAAATAACTTTTTAATCAGTCAATATTATCTAAGAATAAAAATTTACTACAGGAGCGTCAAAGGATGATATTAGGGTTTGATACGACGAACCCGATGATCCCGCGGCTGTTGACTGCGAATGGTGCTACAGTCCCAAATTATGAGTATCGATATTTTGGTACAGATCCATCGATTTTCCAGTGGAGTCAGTACTATTCAGTTGGACGTCCCACCACGTTTCGTTTGGTATGTACAACTTCTTTAATATTTTAAAAAATAATCTCGATATTATATACCATTTGACTTCAATGACTTTTTTGTGGTAAAAGGTCGTTAGAAGCCTTGATGTATAATTGATGGCAATATCCTCCAGCCAACCAGATTTACGAATCCTATAGCGGCAATCAAATGATATTGAAGAACATCTATACCGTCGACTGAAATCTGTCATCATGCCTCATGACACAACACTTGCTTTCAGCAATACTTATAGCTATTAGGGCTGCATTCAAAGAAAATTACAATGCTACTTCTCCATACCTGCTTAGGAGACAATTATTCGCTTTCAATTCAACATATCAACTACCTAATTGAAGTAATCACTCCCACAGAGAACTTCGCTTCACAACTTTTTAAATACTTTCAATTATGTTCGACCCGTTCCTGCTTTTAGATATGCGATTTGCGAACTTTTAATTCGCAATGGTAAATGCTTTTTCATCAGAAATTTTACTGTGCGCAAATCTTCAGAACTAACATACAACCGACAATATACAGTTTAAAATCGATGTGATAATTTTTACATGCTGAAAATTAAAAAAAATTTTTTGGTAACAGGATATAAGTCGATGGACTGGAACCAGCAAACATATTAGATGAAATGAAGTCAACACCACGCCAACCAAAGAGCATACTAAGCATTCGAGACAAACTGATGCTTATTTTTATACAAGCAATTTTCCAGTACTATTCAAAATATCTTTATTCTTTCGTTATTAGTTTCATCATTTTATAGTACAATTTCTTTCATCAATTTCTATAGACCTCCGCTTTCTCCTGCAAAAGTAAACTGACAACTCCCGATTCCTTTTTTTGTGGTTCTAAATGGTTCCATGCAGACTGGGTGGTGTTGGATAAAATATTATTGTCATCTGGCCTGCCCAACTCACGGTTCAACTCCTATCTGGTAGCCTCCTCGAAGAGAGGCTTTTCCCGACAGGGCCGATTTGAGATTCCACCACGGCTGTAATCCTGCAGGGTATTGACATTCTAACCCCATATCTGGTTAAAATCTTCAGAGCAAGCTATGTCTGGGGACATATACCAGAACAATTTACCAAGGTCAAAGTTCTATTGTGCTAACCTAAGGCTGGCAGGAGGGACTTCGCACTGTCAAAGTACTTCAGGCAAATAAGACTCACATCCTTTCTACTGAAAGCGATGGAAAAGATACTAGATAGCTATATCAGGGAAAAAATTCTAACGGTCAACCCTATTAGGTGTAACCAGCACGCCTATCGCAAAGGTAAATCCACGGAAACCGCTCTGCTCTACCTAGTATACTGAGTGGAAAGACGTTGGAAGACATACAAATCGCATTATGCGCATTTCTAGACATTGAGGGTGCCTTCGACAAAACCCCAATTGAATCACTAGTGAAGGGGCTAGAGTCAAAACAAGTTGATTCCACCGTAACCAGATGGATGAAAGCGATGCTCTCAAACCGCACGGACAAAGTAACTCTTCATGGAACGAACCTTAAATTCACCACCACAAGAGGCTGTCCGAAGGGAGGCGTCCTCTCGTCCCCACTATGGACTCTTACAATAGATCAACTCCTGCATATAATAGCACGGGGCCAGGATAGACACACAGGGCTATACAGATGACCTAGCAGTCATTGTGTGGGGCTTCTGTCAAAATTTCTGCCAAAATCTCAGACGTGATGCAAAGAGCGTTAACAATGGTTGGCAATCGGTGCAGAGAGAACGAATTGTTGGTCAACGCCGGTAAGACAGTCCTCGTGCCATTTACCAACAAACGTCAACTAAGTGGGCTGAAAATGCCAGTTCTAAACCACAGGCAGATCCGTTTCTCCAAGGATGCTAAAGTATAGTCACGCTCGACCAGAGACTCACCTGGAACAGCCACCTAGATAAAACAATGCAAAAAGCTTAAAGTGCTTTGGGTATAAGCAGAAGACTGGCAGGGAGATATTGGGACCCTAACCCCAAGATCTCCCACTGGCTATACACTGCCATTGTGAGGCTGATAAACACGTACGCCTCGGTGGTATGGTGCAACAAAGCCAACCAGAAAACTGTGATTATCAAACTAAGCAATATCAAAAGGACGGCGTGCCTCATGACAACTGGCTGAATGTCCTCCACTTCTGGAGCAGTTCTAGATGCACTGCTGAACTTACCACCCCTACACATTCACTTAAAACAGGTGGCGAAAGCCAGCATGTACAGGCTGTCTGCCCGGGAGAAGGCAAATTAAATCTCATAAGCACTAACATCAACTCTTGACTCAGTCAGCGAAACTTCAACCTTCAACATGGTATCAGATACCATGCTCCACTCCTAAACTTTGTAAACTTTTAGAGTGGAACTGCTGCCCAAAGACGTCTGGCTAAAAAACTATCTGCACTAAGAGGCCGGTAGCCTTAAATGGTATACTGATGGGTCCAAATCGGGACTTGATGTAGGCTGCGGTATATAGGGAGAGCGACCAAACCAAGTGTTCACCAAAGTGTAAACTTGGTGAAATACGCCTCCATATTCCACGCGGAGGTATACGCCATTATTGAATGTGCGGATATCAACCTTCATTAAAAATACGCCTACCACCCGTATCTATACCACTCGGATATCAAGGCAGCTCTTATGACACTAGCCTCGAATACCATTAATTCAAAGCTGGTGCAAAGCTGAATATCACTACTGAATTCTCTGGGCGAAAAGAACAGGATAGTTGTAAGATGGGTTCTCGGCCATGTAGAAATCGAGGAAAATGAAAAAGCCGACGAACTTTCTAAGTCGGGAGCAAAGGGAACGTTATATGGCCCTGCACCTTGCTGTGGCGTACCAAAAAGCTTTGAAAACCTTATGCTCAAAAAAATACAACACGCCAGGGTTGAATCATTCCAAAGCGCTAATTAAGGCTTACGACCGTAAGACTGTCCGTGAGGCCTTATCGCTACATAGGAACAATCTACGCATACTAGTGAGGGCGCTCACGGGGCATTGTGGCCTGAACAAACACATGCACAACCTCAAGCTCCGGAACACGAAAATGTGCAGGTCTTGCCAAGGGCAGAGGAAACTCCACTGCACCTCATGTGCGAGTGTAGCCCGCTAATGCGTATAAGATACAACCACTCGGGGAATCATTACCTCCAACCTGAGGAGGTAAAACAATCTGGCGCCAAAAGCCTGTTGCGGCACCTAAATGAGACGAGGCTTAGCGAAGAACTATAGTAGGCGGCGAACACAATAGATCAGCAATGGTCCCAGTGTTACAAGCCTCATAAAGTCCTTAGAAAAGCCCCACACAACAAATAATAAAAAAAAAACCTGCAGTGGGAGGCGGTTGGGATTCGGAGAAATATGTTGGGCGGAACTGCGCGGTTGGTACTATATTTGCGCTTGCAATAAAAACTTAGAAATCCCCAGCCAGCGAATAAACAGGGGAATCCGGAGACGTATGTTTTGAGGGTAGTTGTCTACCCGACGACTTCAATGCTTAAATCGATCCGTTGGCCACCAGTTGACGAGTGACCATGGCGGAGAATGGGCGTCGCGGTCCGCAAAATATTCAAACTGAATAACCGCTTATGTCAGGTAGAGGCCACGCAAGCGAACTCGAATTTGGGACCGAATTCAGCCGGGGGTGAAAGCAGACACTTAGAGATAACACAGTCCACCGTTTAACTATGCATATCATACATAGCTAAACGAAAGATAAATATCACAGGAATTGCCGCATTTAGTCCTATTGCGAATATTCTTGCGATTGCATCGCTTTTAGCTATTAAAAATGATGATCGCTTTAGCATTGTAACGACCGTCCTCTCGATTTCCTATCCTTTCCTAACCTTTCTTGCTTGCTGAGTCGTTTAAGATTTACATTTTAGAATCGGTATAAGGTGGATTAAATATATGTAAAAACACCTTTGCTACAGGCAGGACAACACGAAGAGATGATCGTGGAGGGCCGAAGTTACAGGAGAATAAGCGAGATTGACTGGAGCAATCCGACGGTAGTGCGCATAACAGTGGATGGTGACACTCTCGGATTCTTTGAATACAGACGTAGGCGCCAGGAATAGCCCACTTTACCTACAGGAAAATACATAATAAAAAATGCTAAATACGTATTTTAATACAGAAATAATTGGAAGGCATGCCTTCCAATTATTTCTCGAAATATTTTTAAAAAGAATAAATTTTTCTACAAATTTGTAGTTTTTCATTTAACTTTATCATAGACCACTTTAACATTTTAAGCAATGTTACAAAGTCTTTCAAAAGAATAAATGGGGTGGAAAAGAGGGGGGGGGGGGAGTTTCGCCACTACCTTGTAGAATCGGTGAATTTAAGAGCCCTATCACATATTTTTTCCAGAAAGGCAAGAAAAGTGGATTTTTGGCGTTCTAATTCCAAGAAATGAAGAGATTTCTACAAACTTTAATTACTGAATTACCTGGACCATTTCTTGATGTTGACCATAGCGGCCTTTAATTTTAGATATAACTAATATTATTTACTTATTCAGCCCATTTTCCGAAAGTCGTTATTCGTAAAACGCTCGGAAGGCAAACTTTGAGCTCCTTAATACAGTAATATCATTACAACGAAAACCGTATACTATTTTTTTTTATGTCCGTCATGTATTCTTGATGTACACTATGGCTTTATTTTTTCGTTTTTTGACCACATATCCAAGGTATACATTACTTACAATTACACAAAATTAAAAAAAAATCTTCCTGTATCATTCTAATTTTCTCAGAAATAAAATAAGATTCTTATATAATACTTATACTATATTAAAGTTCACTCTTTTAGCAATACGACATAATATAAATTATTGTCATTAGAAAGGAGAAAACACTGCAAAAAACAATTAGAAATTGTGTATATATTTGCTTGCGCAAGAGAAGAGCGCTCAGTGCCGCGGTTTTCTCCCAGGGTTGAATAGTTATTTATTTATTTATTTATTTATTTATCCTATCTTTTATAGTTACATCCAAAAAAAATGCGTTCATTTATTCAACTCATTTTAAAAGAATACCTACGCTATTTTGTAATAAGGCTCTTAATACGACTATTTTTTAATTTATTTCTACCAGTCGGACGCCAACAATGGCAGTAGTCGTTTTGCGTCGTTTGACAGATCCGCGCTTAGCCCTATCGGCCGGGTCCCGTATATTTTAAACACCATAAATATATGATACACATTAATAACAAGAGTAATTATTAGGCAACAATATGGAACTCATGACAAAAGCATATTGTTAGTATTAATTTACAGAATCGACCAAAAATTTGCGGTGCAGTTTTTTGCTCGCGAAAGCTAGCTTCCGACGGGTTAACAACGGTCAGTATGACGAGAAGAATAGGTTTATGTGGGGGAGCGATCACGATTCGTTTCCTATCCTTCTTTTGTTTGTGCAAGTTTATGAAAATATGGTGTTTCGGACAGAACTACCATGCAACCGCACTTTGAACTTGTCAACTACTACAGGCGAACCCGCCACCCGAGGTAGGTATAATGATATTGATCATTCTTTCAGCCGTGGGGTAAAGGTAGAGACTTAGGGACAATGCAGTCCACCGTCTAACTGCGCCAGCTGCTCGAGAGAGTCCAGCGCCTTACCGCGAGGCACTGGGATGTGAACCCCTCGCTCTCACTATCAGCTTTGGCCGAATTCCTCCGTCCTCCTGTCTTGTCACAGGCTCGAAGTCGCTTGCTCGGCCTCTATCTGATATTAACGGAAATTCAGTTCAATTACATGGCAAACCGTGGCGTCATATGCCTGTCTATCATACGGAATCAAAACCCTGAATTTAAAATGTCCCGGATACAAACCCTAGAATTGTCGCCCAGTGTGGCAATCTCTGAAGATGTCGATTTTTCGAAGACTCAGCATACAATAAATCGCAAATTGTTAATAATCAACTTATCATTAATTCTCAAAAATTCTCAAAGGTTCTCAAAATTTATGCTCTTTGTAATAATGCCAGAAATTATTTAATGTAAATTACATATTTTGATATAAAGACATTTTCTTTTACATGAGAGATAATAAAACTAAATTGAACATCATCTACAACTTTTATTTTCCCGGCACACCAAATGACGATTTGGGAAAGTATTGTGAACGCGCAATTTTTTTTTTGAGGTGACGACGGAAATGTCCATTTTGAGCCCCCTGAGACGATTAAGACCATTTCCAGATTGATGTCTGTCTGTGTTTCTGTAAGTATTCCTCCACGATAGCCCCCAAGCGCATAATCCGATTGAGCTGAAATTTGGTCTGCAGGCTACAGTTGGCCATGGTAAGAGTTGAAAGATGTGTGGTAAAAATTGGTTCACCGGGCGCACTAGTCATATATCATCCTCGAAATATTGGATTTACATAGATGCTAGAAATTTGGCACATAGATGCTTTGTTGAGCCAAAATCATGTGTGAAATTTTGGAAGGTTGGACAAGTGTGAAATTTTGGGGGATAATATTATATGTAATTTTCGCTATACATTTTAATTACATTATAATGCCATCTGTTGGCGCTTGGCACAAAACCCGCTCTTAGCCGAGAAACGAACTGCGCCACCTAAAGTGTCACAATAGAATCAAACCGGGTTCGTCTGCCGGCCGAGAGAGGGCGCTCATCGATTTTTTTAATGAAAATTATGTTCAGATGATATCAGTCCTTGGATAGTTGAGACTTGAAATTTGGTACACAGTCCTTGTTGTGCCGAAATCACGTTGTGAAATTTTGGTTAAATTATCTCATATACAGATGAGTTTTAATTAACCAGCATCCTTGAAGGAGGTGAATCAGTACGAGCAGGTAAGCAACTACCGATAAAAAATTGTAAATAAATAAAAAATAGAAATTTGATGGTTTTTTTTTCAACTTAATTGAAGGAAGAATTTAATTTAATTGAATGAAGGATGCCAGTTAATTAAAACTCGCCCCGTACATAATTATTTAAATGTTAAGGCGAGCCACTTGAGGCTATCCAAAAAACGAATTGCGCCACTAAAGGCGGTTGTAAAACGGGGTCCAAGATGGTTTATCTGCCGACCGAGAGAGGTCATCGATTTTATTTATGAAATTATTATTCAGATGGAATCAGTCCTTGGCTACTTGTCAGGTAAGTCTTAAAGTGACACAACTGATCTTTTTACTTTCTCGGCCTACCAACCGACCAAGAGGGAAAGTATTGCGAACGCGCACATTTTTTTGTGAGATGAAGACGGAAATATTCAGTTGACCCCCTGAGACAATTAAGACTAATTCCAGATAGATTAGTTCATAGTTCTTGTAGATCTTCTTTCTTGTAGATCTTGTAGATCTTGTAGATCTCCACAGTTCTTGTAGATCTTCAGCTATTCTATATATAACCAAAACTGGGTGGAAAAATAAAATGGTCGTCGAGTGAATAGTTTTGCTGAAGTGTGCACGAAAGACGTTTTCATACAAAATAGATTGCGGCAGTGCAGCGACATTACCCACCCAATTTATTTATCGGCCTACCAACCGACAAAGAGGTAAAGTATTGCGAACGCACTAAAAAAATCGAGACGAAGATGGATACATTTCGAACCCCCCCCCCCTCCCTCCACCCTTCCCACCATCCGATTATGAACGTTTCCAGACTGAAGTCTGCTTGAGTGTGGTAGCGAATGGTTTCGTGCAGCTTGAGTCACAAGATCCACTGTGTTCTCGGATCGGCTCAACTCACAGTTCAGCTTCTATTTAGAAGCCTCCTCGTGTGGAAGGCTACCCCGGGTAAGACTCTCGCGTCTCAGGTCTCAAAGCTGGTTGACCGGTTTCTCCCGGCGGGATTGCATTCCGGCGCTACTGTACGGTTTGCTCACCGTTCGGCGACGCCAATCGGTTGTGCATTCTGACTAATTGCTGAATGAGTCTGGAGACTATGGAAAAATACTGTCTTCAGAGGCGGGGGTGGATGTTGAACTCTTGTCATGCCACTCTTGAAATGACTTTAGGCCACTCGATCCCATGTGGGACTACGGGCAAAGAACGCCCAGGTCTGCGATAAATTCAAATTGAATGACCACTGTAATACAACAAGTAGAGGCCGCGTAAGCGACTTCGGACTAGTAACCAGTCGGGAGGATGGAGGTATCCTGAAGTTTAACTTCAGATGGAGATATCCTACCAAAACTGGTAGTTAGGGGAGAGGCTGCCCGCTGGTTACATTTCGCGGTGCCTCGTCGTAAGGCGTTGGTCTTTACCAGCCTGGGGTGACGGGTTCGCCCGTTGAAGTCGATACCGCCTTACTGTGTGTCTGAGTGTCTATCTATCTCTCTCTCTCTCTCTCTCTCTCTCTCTCTGTGTATGTGTGTGTGTGTGTGTGTGTGTGTATTCTTTCACGATAGCGACCAAACGCTTCATCCATTTGGCATGCAGATATCATTTGGTCATGGCAAGAGTTGAAAAGATTGGGGTTGGAATCAGTCCATCAGAGGCCGCGCTAGTCATACTTTAATCTCAAAATATTGGACTTACACCCAAAACTATAGTCGAGTATTGGTCATTACTTGAGTAATGCTCGAGAGCTAGTTTTTATTTTATAATCGAGTATTGGTAAGTCGAGTAATACCCAAGTCCTACCCAGAGCTGAATATCCGTCTGATGATACTTGAAAGCTACTTGTCAAATTTTTTCGTTGATATACGTTAGTGCATGTGTATATTATTGTGTTTACGTATTATTACCCGAAATGGCAGAGTTCCTACAACGGCTAGAGGAAATTAAGCGAATGTTCGTGGTCGGTGGTGCGGCAGCACGCCCTCGAGGGCACAATTGGTTTTCTCCATATTGAAGTCCGTATAAAACAAAGTCCAAAATACAACGCAAAAGCCGATATGAGGGCGTTACACGAAAATTCAGGTTAGGTGATTCGTACGCGCGCTTCAAAAGAATGAATGAGGTAAGAATCGAACTGTCAAGTCGCGGCGAAAACAAATTGGCGTGTTTTTTTAAAATCACCGGCTATGAATTAAAATGAACAATGTAATTCATATCTTATAGAAAAACAACCTTATAACAGGAATCAATATTCTCTGTAATTCTTCATCATAATTTAAGATGAAAAATAAAACATGAGTAATTTATTTACAAATAAATTACGAAATAAAAATACCTTTATTTGTATTTTGCTATGACAAAAGAATATTTGCCCATGCTTGTCCCTCTATTAGAGTATTACTCGGCGTTATGAACGATTTTCGAGTTAATAAACGATTTTCGACTATAGATCGCATCAAATAATTAAGTAGGTACTACTTGGTTGAGTAAAGACTCAAGTAATGATCAATACTCAACTATAGACTCGAGAGTCAGAGACTTGAAATTCGGTACACAAATGCCTCGTTGGACCGAAGTCACATTAAAAATCGCAGCGTCGCGCGTTTGCTACCGCGCGACGTACTTTCAAAATTGAAATCTTAATTGCGTTGTGTACGCGCGTCACTCGTACGAAATTCGAATGTTTAACGGCGAAATTTACAGCGACGCAAAATTGCAATTCGATTTGAAAATTGAATGAGATGACGTCTTTGGCTGGTTGCCGCGAAAGTCTTGGGGTAACACAACCCATTTAACTTTCCTGGGAAGGGGACACAGTTCTGTGTGTCGGTCTGTCTGTGTGTTCCCCCACCATAGCGCCGAAACGCTTCATTCCATTGAGCTTAAATTTGACAAGCTGACATCTTTCGGCCATGGCAAGAGTTGAAAAGATTGTGGTTGAAATGAGTCCACCGGGAGGCACACTATTCATAATTAAATCTCGAAATATTGGACTAAGAGACTTGAAATTCGGTACTCAGATGCGTCGTAGGGTTGAAACCACATTGGTATACTCTTATACAATATCTCTTATACAAATGACACAAAAAAACGACATATATTTTAATCAAATAATGACGTCGAGCCGCCCGAGGCTAGCCGATAAAGGAGGGGGGGGGGGGTGCGTAAGAGGAAAGGGTAGCGTTGCGGGGGTAGCGTTAGGGTGGGGGCCGGGGCATCGTTGGAGGCGTTGAGGGAGAGGGTTGAGGGAGGGGGTTGAGGGAAGGTGGGTTGACGGAATGGAAAGGCGGGTAGTGGGGATTATTGGGAGAAGGGGGGAGGGGGGGGTTTACGGGGAATGGGGAGGGAGAGAGTGTGCTAGGGGAGAAGTGGGGGTGGAAGAGGAAGCCAAGAAATGATATACAGTAAATTACCTTAAACTTTTAAATGTACAAAAACAAAGACTATAACAGGGTGGGGAGGTGCAGCGAAAATTCATATGGAGCCCTTGTTCAGAGCTCAGAAACTAATTTTGGAAATTATAAACATAAAGCCCTGCAGATACTCGTCAGATGATCTCATTACAGAATATAATGTGCTAGACGTACCACAACTCAATGAGTATCAAACTAATTTAGAGACCGCAATAAGAACGCAACAAAGAATCTGCACGCAGTAATCTCGAGCTAAACATTTCGACGTCCCTCGAATGCAGACCACTTTTGGGCAAAGGCATCATATTAAATATCCTGGGGGCTATCCCCAGGATATTTAATATGCTCTACGAAGTTTTAAAAATGCATATTCCTAAGTCTTAATTTGAAGCCAAAATTGACTCCTGGTTGAAATATGACGCCCGGCAAAGTATCCATAAATTAATATACCCAGACAGTTTCAATCATTAAATTTTATCCTTGACAATTCTTATTATTATTATTTTTATTATTTTCGCTGACTTTTTTATTACTATTTCTTATTGTGTAATTTTGGTTATTACTGTTTACTATTATTTATTTTTTTAATTTTACTTTATTTTACACGATTATTTATTTTCTGTATTCTATTTTTTTATATTTCCGGTTTTGTTTATTAGCTTTAATTTGTAATGGTGACGGTAATATATATTTGTATGTTTTTTTCTCTTCTTTTTCAAATTGCCGAATATATGTCAATACAAATCTAGAGAGCTCGCTTGCCTGGAACAAGTCCTGGCACTTAGTTGGGTAGCAGCAGCACTTACTTACATGCTAATGCTCATGTCGGCCGTGTTCAATTGTTATTTTTATTTTATTCATTTTGAATACTTATTGAATATTGACATGAATATTAGCGATTCACATTTATTGTAAATGCGTTGGTAAATTAATTAATTAATTAAATAAATAAAACATAACAAGTCACAATAAAAAAAATGTAAAAAAATGCATATTAAATTAAATGGGTAGGTACGATGCTATGTATTTTCGCAATATTTTAAAAAGTCTTTATCCGCATACTTGTTAATGTCAAGCAGATAAACTCGGATCTCTCGAAAATATCGATGTTATTAATCGCCTTCAATCTATCAGGCAATTTATTAAAGAGTTTGAGGCCTATGTAACGACTAGTCGTCTGGAACTTGGATATAAGCTTAATATTAGACTACTAGATTTTCAGAAATCTTCAAGAGCAATCTAATCGCTGAAGTAAATGTTTTGTCATTTCTTCTCAGAAGAAATCTTATCTTCGCGTCTTAGCGGGTGGTTTTGCGAGATATTTGTTTTCAAGTAGTTCTTGACTGGCAACTTTGTTCCTTGAACTGGATATGTGGTCATTCTATGAATGTAAATATTTTATACTTTTAATTTCGGTTGACACTCCGAGCCGAGTAGTCGATTTAATTAGTGCTTTGTGTGAGAAAAACAAAGGAATTTGCGAAATGCCTGACGTCTGCGAGTGTTCGAATTGCAGCAGTGTACGATTGAGGCTTTTAGCAGTAAGTGTATAACATCATATATTTTGAGTCTTTTTTTCCTTAGATGACTACATCATAATTATCACGTGTTCGTTATAGAACTTTTGAATAAAAAGTTTATTTTACAGAAGGAACATTTGAAATGTTCGAATGCAAATAGAAAATTTTGAATGATCATGTCATTGACTTAATTTCGTTCCGGAGTAATTTAACTACTTTCATACATACGTAAAAGTATTTCGGACGGCTGCCGAGGTCAAAAACTTAGATTTTGAATCTCAGGCACATCCCATACAAGAAAAAAAACTATACTCACTACCCCCACTTGATGCAACTAATAACCATGACAATGTTACTGGACTATCAGCCATATGTACTAGGACAATATTTTATAGAGTTATTTGATGTAATAATATGTTTTCTACTAATTATTATTGCGTTACAATATACTTCTAACATATAAAATATTTTAATTTTATAATATTTTAATGTTATAAAACAATATTCATAATATTTTTATGTTAGTCGATTTTATATATTATTTCCAACTTCGTAAGATTGGACAAACTGAAAAGTCATACTAGACGGTTCTGTTCCGGACGGTTCCGTGCAACTTAGGTCTGACGACCTGTTTGTCATTTTTAAGTCGGCACAACTAACTGTTTAACTCCCAACCTGTAGCCTCCTCGAAGAGGGACGAACCTGGAAAGGGCTCTGTTAACCCTGTCACGGCTGTGTCGTAGATAGGTGGGATTGGAATCCAATCGGAGGGAATACCTCGGGCGACACTGGGCCGTTTGCGCACCGTGCGGCGGTTTCCAATCAATAACCGGGAGGGGGGTGGCCCTGGAAACGGCCTGATAGATTCTTAAGCAACTGGAGCTGTCAACTACAACAAGTGAACCCGTCACCTTTTTTCACCAAGTTTTAAAGGTAATTATCATCCTGTCTCCCGTGAGGTGATCCCAGAAGACTTGGTACGAAAACAATCCATAGTCTAGCTACTCCACCTGCCCGTCAGAGGCCAACACCTTATGACGAAGCACCGGGAAAGGTACCCAGTTTCTTAATCAACGGGGGTGGTAGTTGACCAGGTGTTAGTTACCTTGAAACGATTCGTTGGCCACATAATTCGAGTGAGCTTGACGGGAAATTGCGAAGCGGATCCGCGATAAATTCGATTTAGGAATAACCACTGGCGTCAGGTAGAGGCCGCGCAAGCAAACTCGAATCTGTGACCAGACTGAAGGATGGAGAATTCCGAGAGCATCCACTCTAGCACCACATTTCGAATGTTTCTATTTTCGTTCTCTCTCTCTCTTTTTCTAATGGTCCATGTTGAGAATCCATCGAGGAAAATAGCGAAGCCCAGATCTCTAACCTGTGGAATTTTGGTATATTTGGCATTGTGATGCTTTGGTTCTTTCAGATATTGGTGACCCAGTTTATTGCAGCCTGTGAGTTGGTCTAAATTCTCTTCTTTATTATCGTTAGATAAAAGTGTACTATTAGAAATACATGATATTGATCATAATATCAATGGCTTTTATTGTTTTAACATCCTAGAATGGCGAGTTCTACCGCAGCATAGATAAACTGTTCAATAGTTCTGTACAGTAACTTCTCCAGAACTCGAACACTTGATCCACCTCATTTTAATGTCGTGCGGTTTCATCTTCAGTGACACAAGGTTTCAAATTCATGGTTCGTGTAGATCTTTTACTTTTCTAAAAAGGACTCTCATCACGTTCTTTGAATAACCAGTGCTCATGTTCGAAAGACCTTGATGATCATTCAAAGATTGATGTGAACATTCTTGTCATTACGGCACTAGTTTGTACTTTTCAACTTAGTTCTAGTGGTTCTGACCCGTGAAGAAATTGCCTTCTGTCTTAGTTGCCTTTTTCGAAGATGACCTGGGCGGTTTTAGACATGAAGTTTCCATTGCTGTCCGAGGCAGGGTATTCTTAGATGCTTTCTCTTAAATAACTTTCTAATCAATCAATATTATCCAAGAACAAATATTTACTACAGGAGAGTCAAAGGATGCTATCAGGGTATGATAGGAGGAACCCGACAATTCCGCGGCGCGTGACTTCAAATGGTGCTGCATTCCCAAATTATGAGTTTTGACCTCTGCGTCCAGATCCTTCGGATCTTCGGTGGGTTCAGTACCACCAAATTGGACGTCCCATCAGGATTGATATGGCTTCTTTATTATTTTAAAAAATAATCTCAACCTTTTGACCTCAATGATTTTTTTGTGGTAAAAAGGTCGTAAGACGACTTGATGGCATTATCCTCCAGCCAACCAGGTATGAATCCTATAGCTGTAATCAAATGGCATGGAAGAACATCTGCACCGTCAACTGAAATCTGATATAATAGCTCATAAAACAACCCGCGCTGCCAGCAATCCTCATAGATTTTAAAGCTGCATTCAAAGAATACAACAAGGCTACTTCACCAAAACTCGTCAAAGAGACAACTATTCGCTTTCAATTTAAAATATCATCTAGCGCACTGAAGTAATCACTTTCACAGAGAATAACTTCGCTTCACAACTTATAAAATACTTTCAATCATATTCGACTCATTCCTGCTTTCAGAGATGCGATTTACGAACTTTTCATTTGCAATGACAGATGATTTTTCATCAGAAATTTTTCTGTGCGCAAATCTTCAGAACTAACATAAAACAGACAATATTCAGTTTAAATTCAAACTGACCATTTTTACATGCTTAAAATTTTAAAATTTTGTTGTTATCATTATATAAGTTGATGGAACCAGCATACATATGAGATGAAATATAGTCAGCACCCAAAGAGCATACTAAGCATTCCAGACGAACTGATACTTGTTTTTAGACACAAATTTTCCAGTTCCATTCAACATATCTTTATTCAGCCGATACTGTTTGCAACACTTTATAGTACAATTTCCATTGACGATGTCTCATTCCGGGTTCTCGTGTTCTAAGCTCTATCAAGATGACCTCCGCTTCCTCCTGCAAATGTATACTGACAACTTCCGGTCCTTTTTTGAGGTTCCTAATGGTTCCGTCCAGCCTCGGTGGTGTTGACCAAAATCTTCCTATCGTCTGGCCTGCCCAAATCACTGTTCAACTCCTATCTGGTAACCACTCGAAGAGGGGCTTTCTCAGTCTGGGCCGCTTTGAGCTTCCGCCACGGCTGTAATACTGCAATCGGAGGCGGTTGGGATCAGAAGATAGCGGATTCAGGGGAATACCTCGGGCGAAACTGGACGGTTGGTGCACTATTTGCACTTGCGAAAAAAACGGAGAAACCGTCAGCCGGCAAATAGACAGGGGGATCTGGAGACTTATGTTTTAAGGGTAGTTGTCGACCTGACATCTTCGAAGCTTCAGTCGATCCGTCGGCCACCCGATCCCGAGTGACCATGGTGGACAAAGGGCGTCGCGTTGCGCAAAATATTCAAACTGAATAACCGCTAACATCAGGTAGAGGCCACGCAAGCGACCACGAATTCGTGAACGTACCGGGGGACGTAAAAATCCGGCCAAAACTGGTAGTAAAAGCGGGAGGTTGGCGCGCTGGGTTCACTATCCAGTGACTCGCGGAAAGGCTTCGGCTTCTTACGGGCATATTGGTGGAGTTAGAATGCCAACTGTGTTGTCCCCCTAATTTCTGTATAATCACATCACAGTTAATAGAATGATCCATATTTTTATAACAGCCTGAGGTGTCGGGTTCGCCCTTTTGCAGATGACAGCTCCAGACGTTTCTATTTGGTCATCACGCAGCTACCATTCCTCTATAAAATCTCTTATAAATACTTTACAGGCTTAAAAGTATACACTGCTAAATCCAGAACGAGGATTTGGCTATTCTCTTTCATAAAATTGCGCATATCAAGCTTATATATTTTAATTTCATGCCTTGCACAATGTTTTTAAATAATAGAACATTGGGAATTTTGCAGTATTTCGACCTGTCAACCTATATTTAGGAAACTTCATTGGCCGATTTTAATCAATGTTCTTTATTCATGGTTTTTCGATAAAATTTAACTCTTATTAGAGGTAAATTTTATCGAGACATTTTACTTTGAAAAAAATATGAGACTGGTTTTTGAGATGTATGGATAGTGATTGTTTACCGGTGACGAAGGGGCTCCCATTAAAACTAATTAGAACAGTCGAAAGTTGTGCAGATCCATACATGCATCTCGTTTCAATATAAGCATTTCCCAACAGAATCAGAAAAGTCCTTCACTGCCCTATAGAGTTGTCAACTACTACGGGCGAACCCGCCACTCCAGGAAAGTATAATGATAACAGATATTTCTTGTAGCCGGGAGTGAACGCAGACACTTAGAGATAACACAGTCTACCGTTTAACTACGCCTATCATACATAACTAAACAACAAAAAATAACACGAAAAGTCGTATGTAGTCCTATTACGAATACTCTTGCGATTGCATCCCTTTCAGCGATTGAAAAGCGATAATCGCTATAGATTTGTAACGACGGTCCTCTCGTTATCCATTCTTTCTTGTGGTTTAGGTTTAACATTTTAGAAAGGGTCAAAGGTCGATTATAAATGTAACACACCTTTGCTACATGTACGAGACCAGCGAGAGACTATCTTGGTGGGCCAACATTACAGAAAACTATTCGGGATTGACAGAAGCAATCCAATGGTCGTGCATGTATCTGTGGATGGTGGCTCCATCTCAATGTTTGAGTACCGACCTACACGCGAGGAGTAGCGGAATACAGCGTCCACCTACAATTACAATACATAATTTTAAAAAAACGCTACTATCGTATTTTCATAATAGAATAATAATTGAAAGGCGACACTTTAAAAACAACAATTGTAATTCATACGTGCCTAACTAAATATTTTTAAAGATTAAATATTTCGACAAATTTGTAATTTATCTTTTAAAACTCTAATTTAAAACCGTAAAATACACGTTATCATTGACCACTTTAACATGTTTAGTAATGTCACAAAGTCTTTCTAAAGGGGTGGGGTGTCGCGACCATTTAAATTCGGTAAATTTAATACGACCATTTTTTATTACTCTACACTATGCATTAACCGGTCGGACGCCAACAATGGCAATAGTCATTTTGCGTCGTTTGACAGATTTTTGGTCAGCACAACTCACTGTTTAACTCCCATCTGGTAGCCTCCTCGAAGAGAGACGAACCTAGAAAGGACTCTGTGAATCCTGTCACTGCTGTGTCGTAGACAGGTGGGATTGGATCTAATCGAGTGGAATATTTCGAGCGACGTTGGGCCGTTTACCCATTTTGCGGCGGTTGCCAATAAATAACCGGGGTGGGGAGAAGTTGACCTAGCAGCGGGGGTGGTAGTTGACCAGATGTTAGCTACCTTGAAACGATCCGTTGGCCACCCAATTCGATTGAGTTTGACGTGCATAGGGCGCCGCAGATCTACGAAAAAATCGATTTATGAATTACCACTGACGTTAGGTAGAGGCCGCGCAAGCAAACTCGAATCTGTGACCAGACTGATGGATGGAGAAATCCGAGAGCATTCTCCTCTAGCACCACATTTCGAATGCTTCTATTTTCTGTATCGTATTTTAATGGTCCATGTTGAGATGTTGAATTTTGGTACATTTTGTTTTGTAATGCATTACAGCCTTCGAGTTCGTTAATTACAGCCTTCGAGTTCGTTAATTGACTTCTTTATTATGGGTAGATAATGTTTCATAGTAGAAATACTACGTGGTATTGTTCATAATATTAATGCCTTTTATCTTTTTTACATCTAATGGTTTGTTGGCTAGGTAGGATGATGAGCTTCGTCTGGTTGATTAAGAAGACAGCCTTTATAACAGCACATTCATATCGGTTGCGGATGTCGCTAACAGCCCAGTCATAGGCCTAACTTAGGTTGGCAGTCCCCCTACCAGCATTGGCTAATCACCTTCCTTACAGTTCCTCAAAAGTCACGAGGATGGTATACTCTCCGTAGAGTTTGAAGAAAATCGGCATTTAAATTGCATCATTATTGTACTTCCTTTTTGTCACATCTATAAATTATCCATCATTATCGCACATCTTTAAATATTCAATGTCAAGTGTTCTCAGTAGGATTTGTTATTAAATTAACAATAAGCATGTGTCCAGGTATTCCAGTGCGAAACATCGTTTTAGAACACGACTTTTCGCAGTCTGTCCTTTCTCATGAAGTTGGAAAGAATATATAATATCGTCTATAAAACATAGCATGACCGGGTGTCATACTCGCTCTATGATGTGGCAAACGTCTAGGATTTGCTCCAGAGTATACTTTAAAAAAAAAAACCAGCCAGCTCTTTCGGAATTTGAGGACGAAAGTAGCTTATAAGACGCAAAATAAACAGTTGGAGTGGGATGCTTACGTGACAAAAGCCAGTTGTGGTTCTGTATTTGCCGCTGTTGAACCGCAGTTATAGTTATGACCTGTCCACTAAAGTAGGGCTTAATGGTCGAACTCATGGTAGTCTTTCCAAATCTAGTAAGCAGAGAGCGATCGAGTCCTATGGGATTACCTGTACCCTCCCTGTTTGGCCTTTGCCAAAGTTCTTTGTGAGTCAACTAAGAATGTTATAACATCCTGGAATGGCGGGTTCGCCAGCAGGATAGAGCAACTGTTCTATTGAACAGAAGTTACTATGCAGAACTATTGTTCTGAACAGTAACTTCTCCAGCACTCCAAAACTTGATCCGCTTCATTTTAAAGTCGTACGGTTTCATCTTTGGTGACACAAGGTTTCAAAATCATCTTCGGGGACACAAGGTTTCATGGTCCTTGTAACCCTTTTACTTTTCTAAAAAGGACTCTCGTCACGATCTTTTAATATGATTACGCTAAGCATTCTTGTCATTCCGACACTACTTTTGTACTTTTCGATTTAGCTCTAGCGGTTCTGACCCGTGAATGAATAAATTCCATTTTGTCTTAGTTGCCTTTTCGAGGATGGCCAGGGCGATTTTAGACATGAAGTTTATATTGCTGTCCGAGGCAGGGTGTTCTTATGGTAGATGCTTTCTCATAAATAACTTTTTAATCAATCAATATTATCCAAGAATAAAAATTTATTACAGGAGCGTCAAAGGATGCAATCAGGGTTTGATAAGAGGAACCCGACGATCCCGCCCCACGAGACTGCAATGGTGCTACAGTCCCAAATTATGAGAATCGAAATTTGCGTCCAGATCCTTCGACTCTCCAGGGGCGTCAGGACCAATAATATTTCTGTCTGCCCAACTCACGATTCAACTCCTATCTGGTAGCCTCCTCGAATAGGGCTTTTCCTGACAGGGCCGCTTTGAGCTTCCGTCATGGCTGTAATACTGCAGGGTTTTGACATTCTTACCCTATATCTAGTTAAAATCTTCAGAGCAACCTATGCCTGGAGACATATACCAGAAGAATGAAATAAGGTCAAAGTGGTATCTATACCTAAGGGTGGCAGGAAGGACTACGCACTGTCAAAGTCCTTCAGGTTGATAAGACTCACATCCTTTCTGCTGAAAGCGATGTAAAAGATACTAGATAGCTATATCAGGGATTTTTTTTTACCGATCAGCCCTATTAGTGGTAACCAACACGCCTACCGCAGAGGCAAATCAATGGAAACCGCTCTTCTCTACCAAGTAAACAGAGTGGATAAGGCGTTGGAAGAAAAACAAATAGCATTATGCGCATTTCTAGACATTGGGGGTGCCTTCGACAAAACCCCAATTGAATCACTGGTGAAGGGGTTAAAGTCAAATAAGTTGACCCCACCACAACCAGATGGGTGAAAGCGATGCTCTCAAACCGCACGGCTAAAGTAGCTTCACGGAAAAAACCTTAAAGTCACCACTACAAGAGGCTGTCCGCAGGAAGGCGTACTCTCACTGCCACTATGGACTCTTGCAATAGATCAACTCCGGCATAGGATGGCAGAGGCCAGGATAAATACAGGGCTATGCAGATGACCTAGCAGTCATTGTCCGGGACTTCTGCCAAAAAACGATCTCACACGTGATGCAAAAAACGTTAACATGGTTGGGAATTGGTGCAGAGAGAACGAATTGTCGGTCAACGCCGATAAGGCCGTCCTCTTGCCATTTACCAAAAAACGTCAACTAGGTGGATTGAAAATGCCAATTCTTAACCACTAGCAGATCACTTTCTCCAAGGAAGTAAAGTATCTGGGAGTCAAGTTCGATCAGAGACTCACCTGGAACAGCCACCTAGATAAAACAATTCAAAAAGCTTAAAGTGATTTGGGTATAAGCAGAAGACTGGCAAGGAAAAAATGGGGCCTTAACCCCAAGATCTCCCACTGGCTACACACTGCCATTGTGAGGCCGATAATCACGTACGCCTCGGTGGTATCTCGTGGTATCTATTAAATAGATGTTACTGTAACTTCTCCAGCACTCCAAAACTTGATCCACTTCATTTTAAAGTCTTATGGTTTCATCTTCGGTGACACAAGGTTTCAAATTCATCTTCGGGGACACAAGGTTTCATGGTCCTTGTAACCCTTTTACTTTTCTAAAAAGGACTCTCGTCACGTTTTTTTAATATGATTACGGTAAGCATTCTTGTCATTCCGGCACTACTTTTGTACTTTTCGACTTAGCTCTAGCGGTTCTGACCCGTGGATGAAGAAATTCCATTTTGTCTTTGTTGCCTTTTCGAGGATGACCAGGGTGGTTTTAGACATGAAGTTTTCATTACTGTTTGAGGCAGGATGTTCTTACGGTAGATGCTTTCTCATAAATAACTTTTTAATAAATCAATATTTTCGAAGAATAAAAATTTATTACAGGAGCGTCAAAGGATGCAATCAGGGTTTGATAGGAGGAACACGACGATCCCGCCGCGCGAAACTGCAAATGGTGCTACAGTCCCAAATTATGAGAATCGAAATTTGCGTCCAGATCCTTCGATTCTCCAGGAGCGTCAGGACCATCCAGATGGAAGTCGCACCAGGATTTCTTTGGTATTTACAGCTACTTAAATATTTTAATAAATATCTCAAGGTTATATACCTTCTGACCTTAATGACTTTTTTGTGGTAAAAGTCGTTAAAAGCCTTAATGTATAATTGATGGCCGTATCTTCCAGCCAACCAAATTAACGAATTCTATAGCCGCAATCGAATGATATTAAAGAACATCTACACCGTCAACTGAAATCTGTCATCATGGCTCATGAAACAACGCGTGCTGCCAGCAATCCTCATAACTATTAGGGCTGCATTCAAAGAATACTACAAGGCTATTTCACCAGAACTCGGCTATGAGACAGCCATTCACTTTCAATTCATCATATCAGCTACCCAACTGAAGTAATAACTCCCACTGAGAACTTCGCTTCACACGTTATTAAATACTTCCAATTATGTTCGACCTATTCCTGCTTTCAGACATGCGATTTGCGAACTTTTAATTCGCAATGGTAAATGTTTTTCATCAGAAATTTTACTGTGTGCAAATCTTCAGAACTAATATACAAGGGACAATATATATTTAAAAATCGACCTAACAATTTTTACATGCTTAAATATATATATATATATATATATATATATATATATATATATATATATATATATATATATATATATATATATATATATATATATATATATATATATATATATATATATATATATATATATATATATATATATATATATATATATATATATATATATATATATATATATATATATATATATATATATATAATATATATCAAGGGAATCCTTCGTCACGATGTAAGTGGCTTTTATAATTATTTACTTTATAATCATCTTATTGATCATTTCTAAAAAGAATATATACACAAAACTATCAAATATTTCAATATATATATATATATATATATATATATATATATATATATATATATATATATATATATATATATATATATATATATATATATATATATATATATATATATATATATATATATATATATATATATATATATATATATATATATATATATATATATATATATATATATAAATATATAAATATATATATATATATATATATATATATATATATATATATATATTTATATATATATATATATATATATATATATATATATATATATATATATATATATATATATATATATATATATATATATATATATATATATATATATATATATATATATATATAATATATATATATATATATATATATATATATATATATATATATATATATATATATATATATATATATATATATATATATATATATATATATATATATATATATATATATATATATATATATATATATATATATATATATATATATATATATATATATATATATATATATATATATATATATATATATATATATATATATATATATATATATATATATATATATATATATATATATATATATATATATATATATATATATATATATATATATATATATATATATATATATATATATATATATATATATATATATATATATATATATATATCTATATATATATATATATATATATATATATATATATATATATATATATATATATATATATATATATGTTACCACCATATAATTCGAAGGACCAAAACCACCAAAGAACATACTAAGCATTCGGGACGAACTGATACTTATTTTTATACAAGCATTTTTCCAGTATCATTCAACATATCTTTATTCTGCCGTTGTTATTTTCTTTTTTTTATTGTACAATTTCCCTCATTTTATATAGACATGTACTAGAAGAATGGACCAAGGTCAAAGTGTTATTTATACCTAAGGCTGGCAGGAAGGACTACGCACTACCAACGTCCTTCAGGACAATAAGACTCCCATCCTTTCTACTAAAAGCGATGGAAAAGATACTAGATAGCTATATCAGGAAAAAAATTCTAACGGTCAACCCTATTAGCTGTATCCAACACGCCTACTGCAGAGGCAAATTCACGGAAACCGCTCTTCTCTATCTAGTAGATAGAGTGGACAAGGCGTTGGAAGACAAACACATCGCATTATGAGCGTTTCTATACATTGAGGGCGCCTTCGACAAAATCCCAATTGAATCACTGATGAAGGGGCTAAAGTCAAAACAAGTTGACTGCACCACAACCAGATGGGTGAAAGCAATGCTCTCAAACCGCCGCGCACGGCTAAAGTAGCTCTTGAATGAAATTTAAAGTCACCATCACAAGAGGCTGTCCGCAGGGAAGAGTACTCTCGCCCCGTTATGGAATCTTGTAATAGATCAATTCGGATTCGGTAATTAGATTTCGGTACTACTTTTGTACTTCTCGACTTAGCTCTAGCGGTTCTGACCCGTGGATGAAGAAATTCCATTTTGTCTTAGTTGCGTTTTCGAGGATGACCAGGGCGATTTTAGACATGAATTTTTTATTGCTGTCCGAGGCAGGGTGTTCTTAAGGTAGATGCTTTCTCTTAAATAACTTTTTAATCAGTCAATATTATCTAAGAATAAAAATTTACTACAGGAGCGTCAAAGGATGATATTAGGGTTTGATACGACGAACCCGATGATCCCGCGGGTGTTGACTGCGAATGGTGCTACAGTCCCCAAATTATGAGTATCGATATTTTGGTACAGATCCATCGATTTTCCAGTGGAGTCAGTACTATTCAGTTGGACGTCCCACCACGTTTCGTTTGGTATGTACAACTTCTTTAATATTTTTAAAATAATCTCAATATTATATACCATTTGACTTCAATGACTTTTTTGTGGTAAAAGGTCGTTAGAAGCCTTGATGTATAATTGATGGCAATATCCTCCAGCCAACCAGATTTACGAATCCTATAGCGGCAATCAAATGATATTGAAGAACATCTATACCGTCGACTGAAATCTGTCATCATGCCTCATGACACAACACTTGCTTTCAGCAATCCTTATAGCTATTAGGGCTGCATTCAAAGAAAATTACAATGCTACTTCACCATATCTGCTTAGGAGAATATTATTCGCTTTCAATTCAACATATCAACTACCTAATTGAAGTAATCACTCCCACAGAGAACTTCGCTTCACAACTTTTTAAATACTTTCAATTATGTTCGACCCGTTCCTGCTTTTAGATATGCGATTTGCGAACTTTTAATTCGCAATGGTAAATGCTTTTTCATCAGAAATTTTACTGTGCGCAAATCTTCAGAACTAACATACAACCGACAATATACAGTTTAAAATCGATGTGACAATTTTTACATTCTTAAAATTAAAAAATATATATTGGTAACATGATATAAGTCGGTGGACTGGAACCAGCAAACATATTAGATGAAATGAAGTCATCACCACGCCAACCAAAAGCATACTAAGCATTCGAGACGAACTGATACTTGTTTTTGTACAAGCAATTTTCCAGTACTATTCAAAATAATTTTATTCTTTCGTTATTAGTTTCATCATTTTATAGTACAATTTCTTTCATCATTCTATAGACCTCCGCTTCCTCCTGCAAAAGTAAACTGACAACTCCCGATTCCTTTTTTTGTGGTTCTAAATAGTTCCATGCAGACTGGGTGGTGTTGATAAAATATTATTGTCATCTGGCCTGCCCAACTCACGGTTCAACTCCTATCTGGTAGCCTCCTCGAAGAGAGGCTTTTCCCGACAGGGCCGATTTGAGCTTCCACCACGGCTGTAATCCTGCAGGGTATTGACATTCTAACACCATATCTGGTTAAAATCTTCAGAGCAAGCTATGTCTGGGGACATATACCAGAAGAATTTACCAAGGTCAAAGTGCTATTGTGCTAACCTAAAGCTGGCAGGAGGGACTTCGCACTGTCAAAGTACTTCAGGCAAATAAGACTCACATCCTTTCTACTGAAAGCGATGGAAAAGATACTAGATAGCTATATCAGGGAAAAAAATCTAACGGTCAACCCTATTAGCTGTAACCAGCACGCCTACCGCAAAGGTAAATTCACGGAAACCGCTCTGCTCTACCTAGTATACTGAGTGGAAACACGTTGGAAGACATACAAATCGCATTATGCGCATTTCTAGACATTGAGGGTGCCTTCGACAAAACCCCAATTGAATGACTAGTGAAGGGGCTAGAGTCAAAACAAGTTGATTCCACCATAACCAGATGGATGAAAGCGATGCTCTCAAACCGCACGGACAAAGTAACACTTCATGGAACGAACCTTAAATTCACCACCACAAGAGGCCCCAATATGGACTCTTACAATAGATCAACTCCTGCATATAATAGCACGGGGCCAGGATAGACACACAGGGCTATACAGATGACCTAGCAGTCATTGTGTGGGGCTTCTGCCAAAATTTCTGCCAAAATCTCAGACGTGATGAAAAGAGCGTTAACAATGGTTGGCAGTCGGTGCAGAGAGAACGAATTGTTGGTCAACGCCGGTAAGACAGTCCTCGTGCCATTTACCAACAAACGTCAACTAAGTGGGCTGAAAATGCCAGTTCTAAACCACAGGCAGATCCGTTTCTCCAAGGATGCTAAAGTATAGTCACGCTCGACCAGAGACTCACCTGGAACAGCCACCTAGATTAAACAATGCAAAAAGCTTAAAGTGCTTTGGGTATAAGCAGAAGACTGGCAGGGAGATATTGGGGCCCTAACCCCAAGATCTCCCACTGGCTATACACTGCCATTGTGAGGCTGATAATCACGTACGCCTCGGTGGTATGGTGCAACAAAGCCAACCAGAAAACTGTGATTATCAAACTAAGCAATATCAAAAGGACGGCGTGCCTCATGACAACTGGCTCAATGCCCTCCACTTCTGGAGCAGTTCTAGATGCACTGCTGAACTTACCACCCCTACACATTCACTTAAAACAGGTGGCGAAAGCCAGCATGTACAGGCTGTCTGCCCGGGAGAAGGCAAATTAAATCTCATAAGCACTAACATCAACTCTTGACTCAGTCAGCGAAACTTCAACCTTCAACATGGTATCAGATACCATGCTCCACTCCTAAACTTTGGTAAACTTTTAGAGTGGAACTGCTGCCCAAAGACGACTGGCTAAAAAACCATCTGCACTAAGAGGCCGGTAGCCTTAAATGGTATACTGATGGGTCCAAATCGGGACCTGATGAAGGCTGCGGTAAAACTGGTGCAAAACTGAGTATCACTACTGAATTCTCTGGGCGAAAAGAACAGGATAGTTGTAAGATGGGTTCTCGGCCATGTAGAAATCGAGGAAAATGAAAAAGCCGACGAACTTGCTAAGTCGGGAGCAAAGGGAACGTTATACGGCCCTGCACCTTGCTGTGGCGTACCAAAAAGCTTTGAAAACCTTATGCTCAAAAATATACAACACGCCAGGGTTGAATCATTCCAAAGCGCTAATTAAGGCTTACGACCGTAAGACTGTCCGTGAGGCCTTATCGCTAAATAGGAACAATCTACGCATACTGGTGAGGGCGCTCACGGGGCATTGTGGCCTGAACAAACACATGCACAACCTCAAGCTTCGGAACACGAAAATGTGCAGGTCTTGCCAAGGGCAGAGGAAACTCCACTGCACCTCATGTGCGAGTGTAGCCCGCTAATGCGTATAAGATACAACCACTTGGGGAATCATTACCTCCAACCTGAGGAGGTAAAACAATCTGGCGCCAAAAGCCTGTTGCGGCACCTAAATGAGACGAGGCTTAGCGAAGAACTATAGTAGGCGGCGAACACAATAGATCAGCAATGGTCCCAGTGTTACAAGCCTCATAAAGTCCTTAGAAAAGCCCCACACAACAAATAATAAAAAAAACCTGCAGTGGGAGGCGGTTGGGATTCAGAGAAATACGTTGGGCGGAACTGGGCGGTTGGTACTATATTTGCGCTTGCAATAAAAACTTAGAAAGCCCCAGCCAGCGAATAAACAGGGGAATCCGGAGACGTATGTTTTGAGGGTAGTTGTCTACCCGACGACTTCAATGCTTAAATCGATCCGTTGGCCACCAGTTTACGAGTGACCATGGCGGACAATGGGCGTCGCGGTCCGCAAAATATTCAAACTGAATAACCGCTTATGTCAGGTAGAGGCCACGCAAGCGAACTCGAATTTGGGACCGAATTCAGCCGGGTGTGAAAGCAGACACTTAGAGATAACACAGTCCACCGTTTAACTATGCATATCATACATAGCTAAACGAAAGATAAATATCACAGGAATTGCCGCATTTAGTCCTATTGCGAATATTCTTGCGATTGCATCGCTTTTAGCTATTAAAAATGATGATCGCTTTAGCATTGTGTCGACCGTCCTCTCGCTTTCCTATCCTTTCCTATCCGTTCTTGCTTGCTGAGTCGTTTAAGATTTACATTTTAGAATCGGTATAAGGTGGATTAAATATATGTAAAAACACCTTTGCTACAGGCAGGACAACACGAAGAGATGATCGTGGAGGGCCGAAGTTACAGGAGAATAAGCGAGATTGACCGGAGCAATCCGACGGTAGTGCGCATAACAGTGGATGGTGACACTGTCGGATTCTTTGAATACAGACGTAGGCGCCAGGTATAGCCGACTTTACCTACAGGAAAATACATAATAAAAAATGCTAAATACGTATTTTAATACAGAAATAATTGGAAGGCATGCCTTCCAATTATTTCTCGAAATATTTTTAAAAAGAATAAATTTTTCTACAAATTTGTAGTTTTTCATTTAAAAACTCTAATTTAAAACTGTAAAACACACTTTATCATAGACCACTTTAACATTTTAAGCAATGTTACAAAGTCTTTCAAAAGAATAAATGGGGTGGAAAAGAGGGGGGGGGGGGGGGGGGGGGGGAGTTTCGCCACTACCTTGTAGAATCGGTGAATTTAATACGACTATTTTTTAATTTATTTCTACCAGTCGGACGCCAACAATGGCAGTAGTCGTTTTGCGTCGTTTGACAGATCCGCGCTTAGCCCTATCGGCCGGGTCCCGTATATTTTAAACACCATAAATATATGATACACATTAATAACAAGAGTAATTATTAGGCAACAATATGGAACTCATGACAAAAGCATATTGTTAGTATTAATTTACAGAATCGACCAAAAATTTGCGGTGCAGTTTTTTGCTCGCGAAAGCTAGCTTCCGACGGGTTAACAACGGTCAGTATGACGAGAAGAATAGGTTTATGTGGGGTAGCGATCACGATTCGTTTCCTATCCTTCTTTTGTTTGTGCAAGTTTATGAAAATATGGTGTTTCGGACAGAACTACCATGCAACCGCACTTTGAACTTGTCAACTACTACAGGCGAACCCGCCACCCGAGGTAGGTATAATGATATTGATCATTCTTTCAGCCGTGGGGTAAAGGTAGAGACTTAGGGACAATGCAGTCCACCGTCTAACTGCGCCAGCTGCTCGAGAGAGTCCAGCGCCTTACCGCGAGGCACTGGGATGTGAACCCCTCGCTCTCACTATCAGCTTTGGCCGAATTCCTCCGTCCTCCTGTCTTGTCACGGGCTCGAAGTCGCTTGCTCGGCCTCTATCTGATATTAACGGAAATTCAGTTCAATTACATGGCAAACCGTGGCGTCATATGCCTGTCTATCATACGGAATCAAAACCCTGAATTTAAAATGTCCCGGATACAAACCCTAGAATTGTCGCCCAGTGTGGCAATCTCTGAAGATGTCGATTTTTCGAAGACTCAGCATACAATAAATCGCAAATTGTTAATAATCAACTTATCATTAATTCTCAAAAATTCTCAAAGATTCTCAAAATTTATGCTCTTTGTAATAATGCCAGAAATTATTTAATGTAAATTACATATTTTGATATAAAGACATTTTCTTTTACATGAGAGATAATAAAACTAAATTGAACATCATCTACAACTTTTATTTTCCCGGCACACCAAATGACGATTTGGGAAAGTATTGTGAACGCGCAATTTTTTTTTTGAGGTGACGACGGAAATGTCCATTTTGAGCCCCCTGAGACGATTAAGACCATTTCCAGATTGATGTCTGTCTGTGTATCTGTAAGTATTCCTCCACGATAGCCCCCAAGCGCATAATCCGATTGAGCTGAAATTTGGTCTGCAGGCTACAGTTGGCCATGGTAAGAGTTGAAAGATGTGTGGTAAAAATTGGTTCACCGGGCGCACTAGTCATATATCATCCTCGAAATATTGGATTTACATAGATGCTAGAAATTTGGCACATAGATGCTTTGTTGAGCCAAAATCATGTGTGAAATTTTGGAAGGTTGGACAAGTGTGAAATTTTGGGGGATAATATTATATGTAATTTTCGCTATACATTTTAATTACATTATAATGCCATCTGTTGGCGCTTGGCACAAAACCCGCTCTTAGCCGAGAAACGAACTGCGCCACCTAAAGTGTCACAATAGAATCAAACCGGGTTCGTCTGCCGGCCGAGAGAGGGCGCTCATCGATTTTTTTAATGAAAATTATGTTCAGATGATATCAGTCCTTGGATAGTTGAGACTTGAAATTTGGTACACAGTCCTTGTTGTGCCGAAATCACGTTGTGAAATTTTGGTTAAATTATCTCATATACAGATGAGTTTTAATTAACCAGCATCCTTGAAGGAGGTGAATCAGTACGAGCAGGTAAGCAACTACCGATAAAAAATTGTAAATAAATAAAAAATAGAAATTTGATGGTTTTTTTTTCAACTTAATTGAAGGAAGAATTTAATTTAATTGAATGAAGGATGCCAGTTAATTATCTCATAAAATATTTATCTCATTGAACGTGATGTTTCTAAATATAGTTGCCTAGTATCCGACACATTATATTCATATCCATTGGAAGTTTCACTCTAGTGCCGTGGGTTCTATCGTAAGCCATATTAGTCGTCAAAAAGTCTTAAAATAGGCTTCCTGATGAAGGTCCCGACAGAGTTAGCAATGAAACGCTTTGTTTTCCGCAAATATTTAAAAAAATCTCTTTTTAAATCTTATTTTCGTGCTTGCATCATCGAGCGGGGTAGGGGCCGGTTTGGAGTATCAAAATTCACTCCGAGCGGCCAAAGAATCAGTCATAACTCTGAACGGAAGGGGTTGTACAAGTGATTATTACTTCTTCTTGTAGATCTTCAGCTATTCTATATAACCAAAACTGGGTAGAAAAACAAAATGGTCGTCGAGTGAATAGTTTTGCTGAAGTGTTCACGAAAGACGTTTTCATACAAAATAGATTGCGGCAGTGCACCGACATTACCCACCCAATTTATTTACCGGCCTACCAACCGACAAAGAGGTAAAGTATTGCGAACGCACTAAAAAAATCGAGACGAAGATGGATACATTTCGAACCCCCCCTCCCCCCCCCCCCCTTCCCACCAGCCGATTATGAACGTTTCCAGACTGAAGTCTGCTTGAGTGTGGTAGCGAATGGTTTCGTGCAGCTTGAGTCACAAGATCCACTGTGTTCTCGGATCGGCTCAACTCACAGTTCAGCTTCTATTTAGAAGCCTCCTCAAGTAGAAGGCTACCCTGGGTAAGACTCTCGCGTCTCAGGTCTCAACGCTGGTTGACCGGTTTCTCCCGGCGGGATTGCATTCCGGCGCTACTGTACGGTTTGCGCACCGTTCGGCGACGCCAATCGGTTGTGCATTCTGACTAATTACTGAATGAGTCTGGAGACTATGGAAAAATACTGTCTTCAGAGGCGGGGGTGGATGTTGAACTCTTGTCATGCCACTCTTGAAATGACTTTGGGCCACTCGATCCCATGTGGGACTACGGGCAAAGAACGCCCAGGTGCGCGATAAATTCAAATTGAATGACCGCTGTAATACAACAAGTAGAGGTCGCGTAAGCGACTTCGGACCAGTAACCAGTCGGGAGGATGGAGGTATCCTGAAGTTTAACTTCAGATGGAGATAGCCTACCAAAACTGGTAGTTAGGGGAGAGGCTGCCCGCTAGTTACATTTCGCGGTGCCTCGTCGTAAGGCGTTGGTCTTTAACGGGCTGTTGGCGATCTAGACAGTAGATTGCCTTGTCTCTAAGTCTTCTACCCTCATCCCACGGCTGAAAAAAGATCACATATCGTTATACCAGCCTGGGGTGACGGGTTCGCCCGTTGTAGTCGATACCGCCTTACTATGTGTCTGAGTGTCTATCTATATCTCTCTCTCTCTCTCTCTCTCTCTCTGTGTATGTGTGTGTGTGTATTCATTCACGATAGCGACCAAACGCTTTATCCATTTGGCATGCAGATATCATTTGGTCATGGCAAGAGTTGAAAAGATTGGGGTTGGAATCAGTCCATCAGAGGCCGCGCTAGTCATACTTTAATCTCAAAATATTGGACTTACACCCAAAACTATAGTCGAGTATTGGTCATTACTTGAGTAATGCTCGAGAACTAGTTTTTATTTTATAATCGAGTATTGGTAAGTCGAGTAATACCCAAGTCCTACCCAGAGCTGAATATCCGTCTGATGATACTTGAGAGCTACTTGTCAAAATTTTTCGTTGATATACGTTAGTGCATGTGTATATTATTGTGTTTACGTATTATTACCCGAAATGGCAGAGTTCCTACAACGGCTAGAGGATATTAAGCGAATGTTCGTGGTCGGTAGTGCGGCAGCACGCCCTCTAGGGCACAATTGGTTTTCTCCATATTGAAGTCCGAATAAAACAAAGTCCAAAATAAAACGCAAAAGCCGATATGAGGGCGTTACACGAAAATTCAGGTTAGGTGATTCGTACGCGCGCTTCAAAAGAATGAATGAGGTAAGAATCGAACTGTCAAGTCGCGGCGAAAACAAATTGGCGTGTTTTTTTAAAATCACCGGCTATGAATTAAAATGAACAATTTAATTCATATCTTATAGAAAAACAACCTTATAACAGGAATCAATATTCTCTGTAATTCTTCATCATAATTTAAGATGAAAAATAAAACATGAGTAATTTATTTACAAATAAATTACGAAATAAAAATACCTTTATTTGTATTTTGCTATGACAAAAGAATATTTGCCCATGCTTGTCCCTCTATTAGAGTATTACTCGGCGTTATGAACGATTTTCGAGTTAATAAACGATTTTCGACTATAGATCGCATCAAATAATTAAGTAGGTACTACTTGGTTGAGTAAAGACTCAAGTAATGATCAATACTCAACTATAGACTCGAGAGTCAGAGACTTGAAATTCGGTACACAAATGCCTCGTTGGACCGAAGTCACATTAAAAATCGCAGCGTCGCGCGATTTTTATATATATATATATATATATATATATATATATATATATATATATATATATATATATATATATATATATATATATATATATATATATATATATATATATATATATATATATATATATATATATATATATTTATTTTATATATATATATATATATATATATATATACTATATATATATATATATATATATATATATATATATATATTTATATATATATATATATATATATATATATATATATATATATATATATATATATATATATATATATATATATATATATATATATATATATATATATATATATATATATATATATATATATATATATATATGTTACCACCATATAACTCGAAGGACCAAAACCACCAAAGAACATATTAAGCATTCGGGACGAACTGATACTTGTTTTTATACAAGCATTTTTCCAGTACCATTCAACATATCTTTATTCTGCCGTTGTTATCTTCTTTTTTTTATTGTACAATTTCCCTCATTTTATATAGACATGTACCAGAAGAATGGACCAAGGTCAAAGTGTTATTCATACCTAAGGCTGGCAGGAAGGACTACGCACTACCAACGTCCTTCAGGACAATAAGACTCCCATCCTTTCTACTAAAAGCGATGGAAAAGATACTAGATAGCTATATCAGGAAAAAAAATCTAACGGTCAACCCTATTAGCTGTATCCAACACGCCTACCGCAGAGGCAAATTCACGGAAACCGCTCTTCTCTATCTAGTAGATAGAGTGGACAAGGCGTTGGAAGACAAACACATCGCATTATGAGCGTTTCTATACATTGAGGGCGCCTTCGACAAAATCCCAATTGAATCACTGGTGAAGGGGCTAAAGTCAAAACAAGTTGACTGCACCACAACCAGATGGGTGAAAGCAATGCTCTCAAACCGCCGCGCACGGCTAAAGTAGCTCTTCACGGAATGAAATTTAAAGTCACCATCACAAGAGGCTGTCCGCAGGGAAGAGTACTCTCGCCCCGTTATGGAATCTTGTAATAGATCAATTCCTGCATAGGATGGCAGAGGCCAGGATAGACACACAGGGCTATGCAGATTACCTAGCAGTCATTGTCTGGGACTTCTGCCAAAACACATTCTCATATGTCATGCAATGAGCGTTAACAATGGTTGGCAATTGGTGCAGAGAGAACGAATTATTATCGGTCAACGCCGGTAAGACCGTCCTCGTGCCATTTACCAAAAAAATGTCAACTAGGTGGACTGAAAATGCCAATTCTAAACCACAGGCAGATCCCTTTCTCCAAGAAAGTAAATTATCTGGGATTCACACTCGACCAGAGACTCATCTGGAACAGCCACATAGATAAAACAAATCAAAAAGCTAAAAGTGCTTTGGGTATAAGCAGAAGACTGGCAGGGAAAATTTGGGGCCTTAACCCCAAGATCTCCCACTGGCTATACACTGCCATTGTGAGGTTGTTGCACTCACCTCACACTGCCGTTGTGAGGTGAGTGCAACAAAGCCAACCAGAAAACTGTGATTACCAAACTAAGCAATATCCAATGGACAACTGTCTTCATGACAACTGGCGTAATGATCTCCACACCTGGAGCAGCTCTTGATGGACTGTTGAATTTGCCGTCCATACACATTCTTTTAAAACAGGTGGCTGTCCACTAAAGTGGAGCTTAATGGTCGAACTCATCGTAGTCTTTCCAAATCTAGTAAGCAGAGAGCGATCGAGTCCTATGAGATTACCTGTACCCTTTCTAGTATATGCTAGGCCTTTGCCAAAGTCTTTGTGAGTCAACTCAGAGTAAAGTGATGACAACGAACATTATAACATCCTGGAATGGCGGGTTCGCCCGTAACATAAAGCAACTGTTCTTTGAACAGAAGTTACTGTGCAGAGCTATTGCTCTGTACAGTAACTTCTCCAGCACACCAAAACTTGATCCACTTCATTTTAAAGTCGTACGGTTTCATCTTCGGTAACACAAGATTTCAAATTCATCTTCGGTGACACAAGGTTTCATGGTCCATGTAACACTTTTACTTTTCTAAAGATGACTCTCGTCACGTTCTTTAAATAAGCAGCGCTCCAGTTCAGAAAGATCTTGATGAGCATTCGAAGAATATGGTAGCATTCTTGTCATTTCGGTACTACTTTTGTACTTCTCGACTTAGCTCTAGCGGTTCTGACCCGTGGATGAAGAAATTCCATTTTGTCTTAGTTGCGTTTTCGAGGATGACCAGGGCGATTTTAGACATGAATTTTTTATTGCTGTCCGAGGCAGGGTGTTCTTAAGGTAGATGCTTTCTCTTAAATAACTTTTTAATCAGTCAATATTATCTAAGAATAAAAATTTACTACAGGAGCGTCAAAGGGTGATATTAGGGTTTGATACGACGAACCCGATGATCCCGCGGCTGTTGACTGCAAATGGTGCTACAGTCCCAAATTATGAGTATCGATATTTTGGTACAGATCCATCGATTTTCCAGTGGAGTCAGTACTATTCAGTTGGACTTCCCACCACGTTTCGTTTGGTATGTACATCTTCTTTAATATTTTTAAAAATAATCTCAATATTATATACCATTTGACTTCAATGACTTTTTTGTGGTAAAAGGTCGTTAGAAGCCTTGATGTATAATTGATGGCAATATCCTCCAGCCAACCAGATTTACGAATCCTATAGCGGCAATCAAATGATATTGAAGAACATCTATACCGTCAACTGAAATCTGTCATCATGCCTCATGACACAACACTTGCTTTAAGCAATCCTTATAGCTATTAGGGCTGCATTCAAAGAAAATTACAATGCTACTTCACCATACCTGCTTAGGAGACAATTATTCGCTTTGAATTCAACATATCAACTACCTAATTGAAGTAATCACTCCCACAGAGAACTTCGCTTCACAATTATAAATAGGATAGAAAACGAATTTACCGCGTGAAATTTGTAGGACCCGACGTTTCGGTGACGTTGCAGCCGCCGTTGTCTAGGGTAGACTAGGGTGTCTACCCTAGACAACGGCGGCTGCAACGTCACCGAAACGTCGGGTCCTACAAATTTCACGCGGTAAATTCGTTTTCTATCCTATTTATAATGTCAAACAACCGCGATAGTCTTCGAGTTCGCTTCACAACTTTTTAAATACTTTCAATTATGTTCGACCCGTTCCTGCTTTTAGATATGCGATTTGGGAACTTTTAATTCGCAATGGTAAATGCTTTTTCATCAGAAATTTTACTGTGCGCAAATCTTCAGAACTAACATACAACCGACAATATACAGTTTAAAATCGATGTGACAATTTTTACATGCTTAAAATTAAAAAATATATATTGGTAACATGATATAAGTCGATGGACTGGAACCAGCAAACATATTAGATGAAATGAAGTCATCACCACGCCAACCAAAAGCATACTAAGCATTCGAGACGAACTGATACTTGTTTTTATACAAGCAATTTTCCAGTACTATTCAAAATAATTTTATTCTTTCGTTATTAGTTTCATCATTTTATAGTACAATTTCTTTCATCATTCTATAGACCTCCGCTTCCTCCTGCAAAAGTAAACTGACAACTCCCGATTCCTTTTTTTGTGGTTCTAAATGGTTCCATGCAGACTGGGTGGTGTTGGATAAAATATTATTGTCATCTGGCCTGCCCAACTCACGGTTCAACTCCTATCTGGTAGCCTCATCGAAGAGAGGCTTTTCCCGACAGGGCCGATTTGAGCTTCCACCACGGCTGTAATCCTGCAGGGTATTGACATTCTAACCCCATATCTGGTTAAAATCTTCAGAGCAAGCTATGTCTGGGGACATATACCAGAAGAATTTACCAAGGTCAAAGTGCTATTGTGCTAACCTAAAGCTGGCAGGAGGGACTTCGCACTGTCAAAGTACTTCAGGCAAATAAGACTCACATCCTTTCTACTGAAAGCGATGGAAAAGATACTAGATAGCTATATCAGGGAAAAAATTCTAACGGTCAACCCTATTAGGTGTAACCAGCACGCCTATCGCAAAGGTAAATCCACGGAAACCGCTCTGCTCTACCTAGTATACTGAGTGGAAAGACGTTGGAAGACATACAAATCGCATTATGCGCATTTCTAGACATTGAGGGTGCCTTCGACAAAACCCCAATTGAATCACTAGTGAAGGGGCTAGAGTCAAAACAAGTTGATTCCACCATAACCAGATGGATGAAAGCGATGCTCTCAAACCGCACGGACAAAGTAACTCTTCATGGAACGAACCTTAAATTCACCACCACAAGATGCTGTCCGAAGGGAGGCGTCCTCTCGTCCCCACTATGGACTCTTACAATAGATCAACTCCTGCTCATAATAGCACGGGGCCAGGATAGACACACAGGGCTATACAGATGACCTAGCAGTCATTGTGTGGGGCTTCTGCCAAAATTTCTGCCAAAATCTCAGACGTGATGCAAAGAGCGTTAACAATGGTTGGCAATCGGTGCAGAGAGAACGAATTGTTGGTCAACGCCGGTAAGACAGTCCTTGTGCCATTTACCAACAAACGTCAACTAAGTGGGCTGAAAATGCCAGTTCTAAACCACAGGCAGATCCGTTTCTCCAAGGATGCTAAAGTATAGTCACGCTCGACCAGAGACTCACCTGGAACAGCCACCTAGATAAAACAATGCAAAAAGCTTAAAGTGCTTTGGGTATAAGCAGAAGACTGGCAGGGAGATATTGGGGCCCTAACCCCAAGATCTCCCACTGGCTATACACTGCCATTGTGAGGCTGATAATCACGTACGCCTCGGTGGTATGGTGCAACAAAGCCAACCAGAAAACTGTGATTATCAAACTAAGCAATATCAAAAGGACGGCGTGCCTCATGACAACTGGCCTCAATGTCCTCCACTTCTGGAGCAGTTCTAGATGCACTGCTGAACTTACCACCCCTACACATTCACTTAAAACAGGTGGCGAAAGCCAGCATGTACAGGCTGTCTGCCCGGGAGAAGGCAAATTAAATCTCATAAGCACTAACATCAACTCTTGACTCAGTCAGCGAAACTTCAACCTTCAACATGGTATCAGATACCATGCTCCACTCCTAAACTTTGGTAAACTTTTAGAGTGGAACTGCTGCCCAAAGACGACTGGCTAAAAAACCATCTGCACTAAGAGGCCGGTAGCCTTAAATGGTATACTGATGGGTCCAAATCGGGACCTGATGTAGGCTGCGGTATATATGGAGAGCGACCAAACCAAGTGTTCACCAAAGTGTAAACTTGGTGAAATACGCCTCCATATTCCAAGCGGAGGTATACGCCATTATTGAATGTGCGGAATCAACCTTCATTAAAAATACGCCTACCACCCGTATCTATACCACTCGGATATCAAGGCAGCTCTTATGACACTAGCCTCGAATACCATTAATTCAAAGCTGGTGCAAAACTGAGTATCACTACTGAATTCTCTGGGCGAAAAGAACAGGATAGTTGTAAGATGGGTTCTCGGCCATGTAGAAATCGAGGAAAATGAAAAAGCCGACGAACTTGCTAAGTCGGGAGCAAAGGGAACGTTATACGGCCCTGCACCTTGCTGTGGCGTACCAAAAAGCTTTGAAAACCTTATGCTCAAAAATATACAACACGCCAGGGTTGAATCATTCCAAAGCGCTAATTAAGGCTTACGACCGTAAGACTGTCCGTGAGGCCTTATCGCTAAATAGGAACAATCTACGCATACTGGTGAGGGCGCTCACGGGGCATTGTGGCCTGAACAAACACATGCACAACCTCAAGCTTCGGAACACGAAAATGTGCAGGTCTTGCCAAGGGCAGAGGAAACTCCACTGCACCTCATGTGCGAGTGTAGCCCGCTAATGCGTATAAGATACAACCACTTGGGGAATCATTACCTCCAACCTGAGGAGGTAAAACAATCTGGCGCCAAAAGCCTGTTGCGGCACCTAAATGAGACGAGGCTTAGCGAAGAACTATAGTAGGCGGCGAACACAATAGATCAGCAATGGTCCCAGTGTTACAAGCCTCATAAAGTTCTTAGAAAAGCCCCACACAACAAATAATAAAAAAAACCTGCAGTGGGAGGCGGTTGGGATTCAGAGAAATACGTTGGGCGGAACTGGGCGGTTGGTACTATATTTGCGCTTGCAATAAAAACTTAGAAAGCCCCAGCCAGCGAATAAACAGGGGAATCCGGAGACGTATGTTTTGAGGGTAGTTGTCTACCCGACGACTTCAATGCTTAAATCGATCCGTTGGCCACCAGTTTACGAGTGACCATGGCGGACAATGGGCGTCGCGGTCCGCAAAATATTCAAACTGAATAACCGCTTATGTCAGGTAGAGGCCACGCAAGCGAACTCGAATTTGGGACCGAATTCAGCCGGGGGTGAAAGCAGACACTTAGAGATAACACAGTCCACCGTTTAACTATGCATATCATACATAGCTAAACGAAAGATAAATATCACAGGAATTGCCGCATTTAGTCCTATTTCGAATATTCTTGCGATTGCATCGCTTTTAGCTATTAAAAATGATGATCGCTTTAGCATTGTGTCGACCGTCCTCTCGCTTTCCTATCCGTTCTTGCTTGCTGAGTCGTTTAAGATTTACATTTTAGAATCGGTATAAGGTGGATTAAATATATGTAAAAACACCTTTGCTACAGGCAGGACAACACGAAGAGATGATCGTGGAGGGCCGAAGTTACAGGAGAATAAGCGAGATTGACCGGAGCAATCCGACGGTAGTGCGCATAACAGTGGATGGTGACACTGTCGGATTCTTTGAATACAGACGTAGGCGCCAGGTATAGCCGACTTTACCTACAGGAAAATACATAATAAAAAATGCTAAATACGTATTTTAATACAGAAATAATTGGAAGGCATGCCTTCCAATTATTTCTCGAAATATTTTTAAAAAGAATAAATTTTTCTACAAATTTGTAGTTTTTCATTTAAAACTCTAATTTAAAACTGTAAAATACACTTTATCATAGACCACTTTAACATTTTAAGCAATGTTACAAAGTCTTTCAAAAGAATAAATGGGGTGGAAAAGAGGGGGGGGGGGGGAGTTTCGCCACTACCTTGTAGAATCGGTGAATTTAATACGACTATTTTTTAATTTATTTCTACCAGTCGGACGCCAACAATGGCAGTAGTCGTTTTGCGTCGTTTGACAGATCCGCGCTTAGCCCTATCGGCCGGGTCCCGTATATTTTAAACACCATAAATATATGATACACATTAATAACAAGAGTAATTATTAGGCAACAATATGGAACTCATGACAAAAGCATATTGTTAGTATTAATTTACAGAATCGACCAAAAATTTGCGGTGCAGTTTTTTGCTCGCGAAAGCTAGCTTCCGACGGGTTAACAACGGTCAGTATGACGAGAAGAATAGGTTTATGTGGGGGAGCGATCACGATTCGTTTCCTATCCTTCTTTTGTTTGTGCAAGTTTATGAAAATATGGTGTTTCGGACAGAACTACCATGCAACCGCACTTTGAACTTGTCAACTACTACAGGCGAACCCGCCACCCGAGGTAGGTATAATGATATTGATCATTCTTTCAGCCGTGGGGTAAAGGTAGAGACTTAGGGACAATGCAGTCCACCGTCTAACTGCGCCAGCTGCTCGAGAGAGTCCAGCGCCTTACCGCGAGGCACTGGGATGTGAACCCCTCGCTCTCACTATCAGCTTTGGCCGAATTCCTCCGTCCTCCTGTCTTGTCACAGGCTCGAAGTCGCTTGCTCGGCCTCTATCTGATATTAACGGAAATTCAGTTCAATTACATGGCAAACCGTGGCGTCATATGCCTGTCTATCATACGGAATCAAAACCCTGAATTTAAAATGTCCCGGATACAAACCCTAGAATTGTCGCCCAGTGTGGCAATCTCTGAAGATGTCGATTTTTCGAAGACTCAGCATACAATAAATCGCAAATTGTTAATAATCAACTTATCATTAATTCTCAAAAATTCTCAAAGGTTCTCAAAATTTATGCTCTTTGTAATAATGCCAGAAATTATTTAATGTAAATTACATATTTTGATATAAAGACATTTTCTTTTACATGAGAGATAATAAAACTAAATTGAACATCATCTACAACTTTTATTTTCCCGGCACACCAAATGACGATTTGGGAAAGTATTGTGAACGCGCAATTTTTTTTTTGAGGTGACGACGGAAATGTCCATTTTGAGCCCCCTGAGACGATTAAGACCATTTCCAGATTGATGTCTGTCTGTGTTTCTGTAAGTATTCCTCCACGATAGCCCCCAAGCGCATAATCCGATTGAGCTGAAATTTGGTCTGCAGGCTACTGTTGGCCATGGTAAGAGTTGAAAGATGTGTGGTAAAAATTGGTTCACCGGGCGCACTAGTCATATATCATCCTCGAAATATTGGATTTACATAGATGCTAGAAATTTGGCACATAGATGCTTTGTTGAGCCAAAATCATGTGTGAAATTTTGGAAGGTTGGACAAGTGTGAAATTTTGGGGGATAATATTATATGTAATTTTCGCTATACATTTTAATTACATTATAATGCCATCTGTTGGCGCTTGGCACAAAACCCGCTCTTAGCCGAGAAACGAACTGCGCCACCTAAAGTGTCACAATAGAATCAAACCGGGTTCGTCTGCCGGCCGAGAGAGGGCGCTCATCGATTTTTTTAATGAAAATTATGTTCAGATGATATCAGTCCTTGGATAGTTGAGACTTGAAATTTGGTACACAGTCCTTGTTGTGCCGAAATCACGTTGTGAAATTTTGGTTAAATTATCTCATATACAGATGAGTTTTAATTAACCAGCATCCTTGAAGGAGGTGAATCAGTACGAGCAGGTAAGCAACTACCGATAAAAAATTGTAAATAAATAAAAAATAGAAATTTGATGGTTTTTTTTTCAACTTAATTGAAGGAAGAATTTAATTTAATTGAATGAAGGATGCCAGTTAATTAAAACTCGCCCCGTACATAATTATTTAAATGTTAAGGCGAGCCACTTGAGGCTATCCAAAAAACGAATTGCGCCACTAAAGGCGGTTGTAAAACGGGGTCCAAGATGGTTTATCTGCCGACCGAGAGAGGTCATCGATTTTATTTATGAAATTATTATTCAGATGGAATCAGTCCTTGGCTACTTGCCAGGTAAGTCTTAAAGTGACACAACTGATCTTTTTACTTTCTCGGCCTACCAACCGACCAAGAGGGAAAGTATTGTGAACGCGCACATTTTTTTGTGAGATGAAGACGGAAATATTCAGTTGACCCCCTGAGACAATTAAGACTAATTCCAGATAGATTAGTTCATAATAGCGCCCAAAAGCTAATCCGATTGAGCTGAAATTTGGTACGCAGGCATCATTTTATCATGGCAAGAGCTGAAAAGATTGTGGTAGAAATCAGTTATACTGACGCAGTTATACTGCCCGTTCAAAATACCGTTGATATTCGACGGTCATTATTATTGCGTAAACGATCGAATGAAACATGTTTAATTCGTTGCATTCTCATTATCCGCGCTCGTCTCCGACTATAATTATCAATCAGGTCAACTTCCTTCCCGAAGGGATATCACGCTCAAAGTTCTTTGATAAGTACTTGGCTACCTGCCGGGAAAGTCTTGGGGTTACACAACCGATCTTTTTATTTCAATGACCTATTTGGGATTTAAAGCGTCGCCAGCAAATAAATAAAGTGGAAATGAAACGTATTAAAAGAGGCAAGACAAGTAAAATAGAGCGGATTTAACGGGTTAAAGAAATTGATTCTTTATAAACAAATCGTCCATGTGTGTAAGTTCATTTTTAGAATTTATTAAGAATTTTATTCGGTAAAATGTAGTATTAATGCACAATTTTATTCTGTGGCAAAAAAAATTTAGAAATTATATCACGAACAATAAAAAAATAGTCCATCGTCTAGTATTTCGATGGTCAAAGCATCATAACAATTTATTTATTTAGTTTGAATAACAGATACACAAACAATTCTTTAATAAACACATTACATTATACCAATATTTTCATATTATTTCTTATTAGACCACAGTATCATATGTGTATTCCGCAAGCTAAATTAACTTTTGCCTACGTGCCATTTAACTAGCGGTAAATTATAAATATATAACATTTATAAATAACAATACGAATAATACAAAAACTAATAATATAAACCATATGTTAATAAATATAAATAACAATACTATTACTATTAAACTTATAAGAAAAACCATACTATTAATAAAAAAAACTATTAATATAAAACATATTTATAAATAACAACACTATTAATATAAAAACTATTATTATAAAGCATATATAATAAACAATACTATTAATATAAAACATATATAAATACCAACACTATTAAAATAAAACATATATAAAAAAACAATACTAATGATATAAAACATCTATAAATAATAAAACTATTAAAATAAAGCATGTTTAAATAACAATACTATTAATATAAAATATATATAAGTAACAATACTATTAATATAAAAAAATATAATAATAATAATACTATTAGTATAAAAACTAATAATATAAAACCTATATAAATAACAATATTATTAATATAAAAGGTAATAATATTAAACAAATTGTGGAGATTCAGTACGTACATAGCTTAGAATTAATGATGAAACGAGTTATCAAATTAGTTGTTTATTTTTATACTTCCTTTGCCTTTCCTCCGGACAAAGTAAAGCAGAAGCTACTGCGCTGTCAAAACTGTCACGATATCATATAGACTTATTGAATTACACATCTAGAATATAGATTTAAGTTTTATGTAATAACTAGGTATATTTATTAAGTGGATATGACATAGCAAACTATTTGGTATAATAATATATTGTTATGAAAACTTTATGATAGTTTAGCATTACCGTAATCAAATTAGTTAGACGTAAAACGCTCCAAATATTCAGTGGATGCCACATTACTGATCCATACTTCAGAATCAAATTTATCAATGATGTGTAGACCAACGTTAAGGATGAGGGGTTGTTGGCGTGGCTTCATTGTTCAGAAGACGAAACCAAGAATAACATATTATATAAAATTAAAGCTTATTTTCTATTTCGAAAATACCATTAAAGTGGTAATGAAATGAATATTTTACATCCTACTAATATTATAAACGCGAAAGTTTGTATGTATGTATGGATGTTTATTACTCTTTCACGCAAAAACTACTGAATGGATTTTGATGAAACTTTACAATAATATAGCTTACACATCAGAATAATACAGGCTATAATTTATAAAGATATATGGTTTTCTATCATCATTATCACAATTTTCTATCACCACGCGGGTGAAACCGCTGGGCGCTAGTTTAAGATAATTCCTAGCTCTCTCATGTGTTCGACACAATTTATTTTAATGATAATTTTATTGTAAAATATTTCAGTCCCGGCTAAATTAAAATTTGTCGCTGTGAAAAGACAGGATATTTTTCAATGTTGAGGTCATACGTGCAAAACAAATGTGTGCATTCAAAATATTTTAACAAAAGGTCATTTATGTAAAAGAGAAAAAGCAATGGTCCCAGATATGAACCGGGCTATTGTTTTAAGCAGGGCGCTGTAAAGTTTTTAATCGATTCCAGGAATAGATTACAAGTGAGCAGAAACATTTTGTTTGTACACGTGTCGCCTTATAACAACGCGAGGCCTTCAGTTACAATGTTGAATTGATTTACATATACACACGCACGAATAAGCATTCCGTTGCTCTATGAGTCGATTTATACATTTATTGAAATTGAAAATTCTCTGTATTACACATAAAACGTATTTTCTTAAAGTAGCTATGTTTTCGTAAGAGGTAGTTTTTAAATAACAAATAATAAGTTTTAAATGACAAATAACACATATAATATGTTGTAAACAGATATGCGATATAAAACAAAATGTAATATATTGTAATATAATGCAAAAGAATAATACTATATGTATGTGCATGTATGTATATGTATAAGTGTATGTGTAAATGTATCTATATGTGTACCTAAGTCAGTCAGGCTTCTCCACCCAAGTCAGAAAATAAGTCGTATGCCCAGATACAGGCTATATTCGGCCTAGTTGGGTATGCGCTGAGCATGGGCCGTTGTTTACTTCGCACCATTACTTGGTATGACCTTTTTTATGTGTTTTATCATTATAATTGAAATAAAAGAAAAAAATTACCACTTGGAACAATAGATGTATGATATTTAAATATCGAACGGAATTGACAAAAACAATATGACATAGTTTTGATGGAATATAATAATGTTGAAATATGGCCTTATAGTCCAGAAGGCAGCGACAAAAAAGGGAATGAGTTTTGTAACAGCTGATACTTTTAGATCAGACAGTATTTTGGCCATAGCATCCTAGGATAGAGCAAGCAGGTTAGACTCCAGGACACCTGGCGCTGGAGTACTAGGAAATTTGTAATTTTAATTAGTACCCTCAAAGGGTCATAGAAAAGCTGGAAATTCACCAGTAGACCGTGGATGCACTAAAAAACTCGAATCAAATGGTCAGACTGCTTAAAAATAACTGTTATAATGCGTGGCGGCAGCATTACTCCATGAAAATGAAGTCCATTATATTGCGCGGCTCATTAGATGCGTAATAGTTAGCGACAAATACGTACCGGCATATTTGTAGGGACTTTACATAGTTTTGTGACATGTACGAGTAATCCCGACGCCACGCATTCTATTGTTAAGTAGTCTCACCATTTGTTTCAAGTTTTTTATTGCATCCACTGTCTACTGATAAATTTTCAGCTTTTCCAAAATACTTTGGGGGTACTAATTAAAATCACATTTTTTTTAGTTGCCAGCACTAGGTGTGCCGAAATCTGGCCTACTGACTCTACCCTGGCATTCTATGGTCAAACTACTGTCTGATCTGATAGGATCAGCTTTTACAAAACTCTTGCACTTTTTTGTCGCTGGCTTCCCGACGATTAGTCATACGAAGTAATTTTAGAGAAACAATTAAGCTATCGCAATGGTGTTGGCTGTTGAATTTAGCGATGACTACTCGGGCCCACCTGGAACCGGCTGCACTTGAGCTCTCCGATCAATCGCGATGACTTCCTTTACGTCCACTATAATTCCCATGATATTGTGAATATCGAAAAATATTTGTTTGAGGTTCTGAGTTGAGGTTCCATAACAGTCGCATGGTTCTCTAGTCTAGAGCATCGAGTTTTTCTACAGAAAATGACACGCTCTTAGATAAGGTACATTCGTTTCGTTCACATTAACTAGTTCAAGGATGTCATCGTACTTCATAGGCATTAGTTGCATGGTTTATAGGATATTATTCTTCTAAGAGGCTAAGTCGGACTACTTCATTACGTGTCGGAAACGAGTTGCACACGGCGCGATTTTCATTCATGGGAACATCGTTTCAAATCTTCGCGATTTTAGGAGCTTCGTTCCGAAATCTTATAGCTATTGACGATTTTAAGAGCTTCTTAAAGCTACATATTTAAACGGTCAGGAGGCTTAGTCACATATTGGATTTACGAAGGTCAATGCTCGCTGAAGGCGATTTACTATTTCCAGTCTCTGCAGGCATGACATGTGCTGGAGGAAAAAACTTTACTATGACGCCGAAATACTTTCATCCGATGAGGATAAAGGTTTTCCATTTGCTAAAGGCAAATGTAGAAGTTTTTAAAATATTGTTTCAGTTTTCTCTAATACAGATAAAAAAAATACAAAATACATTTAGATTGCTGAAGGAACATTTTGATATTTGTCCTCTTGTTATGGTAACATAACAGTATTTTCTAGTTTTTTCCTGCATTAAAGAAGTCTTTCCCATTTTTTTAAAATGTAATTTCTTTACAATATTATTGTACCATACTCAGCAAACAGTATTTTTTCCAAAATTTTACTAACAATCGGTTTATGACCCAAATGAATATTATCATTCTATTTTCTTCTATTACATAGTAAGACTGATAATAGCTATGTGATTTTAATCGTTTCCCAAAGGATAGTCGAAATAAGGATAATAGTGTTCTGGGCTTATGTTTTACCAAATATTCAGGAGGAGATAATTTATCGTTTGACAGGGGGTATTTCGATAATTAAATAGCACAATGATTTAAACGCTTTTGATACATTTATGATTGCCTGTGTGAAATTGTTTTGATAAAATTCTTTTGTAAAACCACCGTTGTTCGATACCGTTTGCACAGTTCTTTCTTAACTCCTATTAAGGATGATATAGAGAAGTATTCATCAACTCTGTATATAAACGTTTTAAAAAAAAGGAATTTAACGAGGTTAATTATAAATAATTCTATCTTTCAATAACCATGTGAAAATCCATCTCAATGTACATACGTACGAGATACGTTTAGCTTCATTACATTACATTTTCGTCGTGTCCAATTGACGCCTAAAGACCGCTCTCGGACGTGTCAAAATAATTGGATTAGGTAGTAAGTCTCGTTACTACTCATTACTGAACTTACATAGGTAGTCAAGAATTAACTACTAGATTGTCAAACTATAAATATAAATAATCAAAAAAGAAGCCTAATATTTGAAGTAGTTAGTAATTCAAAAAGATATGTAGTAAAATTATTCATCGTAATAATAAAATTGTCAGTAAAATGTTAAATAATCAAATTAAAGCTACGTTATGCATTTTAAACTAAAAGTACAGATATAAGACCAAATAAAATAATCAGACAATAAGGCTCCACTTTTTTAAGTAATTTAAATGGGCACAATATTTGAAAAATCAAATTCGGCCAGATTATAGAAAGGGTGGCCTATCAGCATCTCCTTGATGTTTTTTTTAATGTTATGTCCTCCAGCTGTTTAAATTTTGTAGGGAAAAGGTACAAGTAGCTTCTCTTTACTATTGCCAGTCGCATTCGAGGTACGCAGAAAAGTAAAACTTCCAGAAATAATAAGAAAATATGCATTGAATGAGCAAAAATCTAATTATTTTTTCTCAAAATATTCTCCGTGAGCGTTTTTCTTACGTATTAACCAATGTTCCTAACATTTATTCCAATACTGCATGCTGACCGCTGAAACATATTTTTCATATCTTTCGACAGACTCTTCCGGAGATGATAATCGTAGACCGAGTAAATGGTTGTTAATTTTTGGGTTAACAAGTCACAGGGTATCAAGTCGGGACTGTATGGGGGGGGGGGGGGGGGGTATGGGTGAGCTCATGAGGTTCACGTTTTTCGCCTACAAAAATTCTTTTGTCTGTCTGGCCGTGTGAGAGGTGCCATTATCATGGTGCTAGATGATGCAGCATTTACGGTTGCTCTAACGGAGTTTAATAACTTCCGCCAAGTAAATGACCATGCTGCACAAGCATTCAGGGTACAATGATTCTTTCCTGATGAAAAAAATGGCATCCGTTTCTCAGCACTTTGCATGCGCACCATTTCGGTAGGGTTAGGTTAGAGTTAGGGTTAGGAAAGACCCAAATGTTTTATTTCGGGGTCGTAGCTATTAATTTATAGTTTTTCATTTGCTACTATGTTTCAAACCAAGATTGATACCTTTTTGTTGAATCTGGTAAGCATGGCATTGCGCTAAATGGAGCGTTTCGTTTTTTGAGCCTAATTTAAATTGTGTGGGATGCACCGCGAGCATATCTGTCTCACAGCCAAATGTTTGTGTAGGATTGATCATACCTGACTCAATTCTATGCCTAAGGATACCCGAATCTCATGCTAGGCCACATGCCTGTCTGTTTCGATCATACGGCACACAGCATCGAAGTTTTTGTTGTTGACAGTGGGAGACGGACGCCATTCACAAAATTTTGCTATTGAGAAATCCCAAGACCCTGTTTGAATGCGACAAATTAGCACTAAATGCTTCGTCGCCAAAAGCAATGTGAAGCCAGGCGAGGCTCTGATGAGCTATCAATTATACTTAAAAAATCATACAGCGAAAATTTTCGCAATTTTTAAAATGTCGCAACAATGGAAAAACAAACCGATGAAAGAAACTTTATTATGCCGCCAAAGAATTATTTCAAATTCCAAAATCTTTGTTCAAATGTTTTAATCATTAAAAAAATGTTCATGTCTAGTTCTAGAATCTTTCAGTGTGACCTAAGTAATGATGTCAAATTTAGTTTTATTAAATAAATATTTTCATACAAAATTATTGGTCTTACATTGTCTTTATCGAACGGCGACTGCTTGGGTGAGGACTTCTAAGAACCTAATAAAAGTAACCGATTTTGTAAGATTATAATAGTGTTGTCTATAATACGTTGGGTAAAGGAGAAAACCTCCATAGCTGCCAAACTGGCAGTTGCAGCAGATATATATCAGACACAGTTTTGAATTTCACAGTGTGGTTGTGTACACATATATGAGGGGTAGACTGTGTAGAACTCTACCGGCAGCGTATATTTGAAATTGAGAAGGCAAAGCTGCAAAACGGTTGATATTCGTGCTATCATGCCAGGCTACTTGGCTTGCGACCGCTAAATCTGCAAACGTCATGTCATCGTGGTTGGATTCCTATGACTGTTCAACGGAGAAAAAGAGCGAATAAGTGATTTGATTATGACGTTTCTTTCAAAAAAATATATTACGACATTATGTAATATATTTCCATAAATGGTTTTGATAGAGGTTTAGTGGGTTAAAGGGTTAATAAAACTTTGGTAAACCTGCGACTGGCAAGTGATTTCACCTTCATCCGGTTGCATGTCAGCTCCCGATCGGTATTTGGTGCGGAATCCCAGATCTAATCAGCTAGGTCCACGAATTCTTTAAAAAAACGTATTTCTAATGAGATAGCGACACATATCAATTTTTTTATACATATCCATATCAACATCAACATACATATCATGTATCGACACAAAACGTCGAGGAAAAGTGTTTGAAAGCAGAAATCACTGCCCTTTTTTCTATCGGGCGCTTGCATAACTAACCAAAATAAAGGGTGGTAAAATAAGAACGCCATATTTAAATGTTGTCCCATTTCATTTATCTAACCGTAACAATTCAAAAAATCGGTTTTAACATCCTAAGACATCCCCCGGCAAG
>OX155980.1:47489972-47525828 GCA_944548615.1 Micropterix aruncella
ATAGCAAATGTATTAGTTATATTTGTAGTATTTTTTAGTATTTTCGTCGTATTAAAATGATGTTTTTCCATAAATAATGCAATATTTTTTTACATATGTCTAACTTTAAATATTATTTGCGTCGCTTGTATACAAGATGTTCCAAACAAATTTCACAACGTGATTTCGGTTCAACAAGGCATCTGTTTACAGAATTTCAAGTCTTGAATTACAACATTTACAGATTGAAGTTTCACTAGCGCGCCTTTGGTAGACCGATTTCAATTACAATCTTTTCAACTCTTGCCATGACCGAATGATGCCTGCATGCCGAATTTCACCTCAATCGGATGAAGCATTTAGGCGCTATCGTAGAGGAATTCACACAGCCACACACACACAGAAGTACGATCACAATACTTTCCTCCGCCAGGAAAGTAAAAGACAGAGCTACTCTGAAGATTTTCATACCACGATACAAAAATAGAGAGAGGCAAACGCAACATAGAATTTCTTTCGGACAAATACTCTGCATATAGGTACTTAGCGCTAAAGATAATCTATCATTATTACCTTTACTTTATCCCTATTCTATTTTCTATATATGTAATTGATAAATTCATTACTTTATAACCACATTCACAATGTGGTTATAAAAAAACATATTTAAGTGCTTAAAAATATAAATAAATATACATCTGCTAATATTTTCGGAGAAATACATACCTTCGCAATACAGGCGTATGCCCAGTTGGGTGGACAAATCTCGAAGGCCGCTTACATAATTCTTTTTCCTATGACTATCAATCAACTTATGTAAAATATTCTAGACAAGCCTAAAAATAGTGTATGTGTTTAATACATTTATGCAATGTAAACATAAATAAGGATTGCTTTTTATATGGGCTTTATAAAAATTAAAAAAAAGACACAAACACCATAAAAAATCTACTAATCACCGGAGGAAAAAAATTATTACTTATTAAGGAATATTATGTGTTTAAAAAATATTTAACATTTTCAATGCAATTTTTCTAATCTAATTATCAAATTTTATGCAAAACGCTATCACAAAAGAACGGTAAAAGTCATAAGAAAATATTATGTTAAAAAATTTCCATAATTTTCAATGAACTGCTGAAGCATTGAAAAATTAGCATTAGTATAACTATGTATGTAGAAATAAGTTTATATAGTTCGTGTAAATCAAGCTAGTTAATTAGGTTATGTTAGGGCGAAAGTACATCCATCTAGGTAGAAATATGTGCATATATTATAATTAGGGTAAATCAAGCTAGTTAGTTAGGTTATGTTAAGGCGTAAGTACATCCAACTAGTGTAAAACATTCGATTAGTGTAATAATATATTATTGTAATTTTAATTAGGCGTTTAATTAGGCAAAGTAAGTACACAGGTTTAGTTTAATCCAAGATAGTTAATATAGGTTGTTATGATATGATATATAGGTTAGGAAGTAAGTATATTAATTTAGTGGATGTCATTTATCTACTGTAAATATTTATTAGTCTAAATCCAGCTAGTTATTATAGGATTATAGGTTAGTTTCGATTAGGTTAGGAAGTTAATACATCTTCTTAACGTAAATCCATCTATTTATTTATTTATTTATTTATTTAAGAATTAATTACTATGAAACATTGATTAGCTTATAAAAATAACAGGAACCGAATGGCAAACCCTTAACCTTTTGCTTATTTGTTTCTGTCACCCAACTGGGACTAGCCCGTTCTAGGGTGGACAGGACTCCAATATTACAATCAAGATTGCTTGATTGCTTGGTTGCTTACAAATATACAAGTTTTAGTAAAAAGCTAATGACACTAAATTGCCCTAAAATGTGGTCTTCAGAATAAAATTAAAAAAAAAATAATAATAAAAAAATATTAAAAGATAATATAATAAATAAAATGCAATTCCATTATTTAATCTGCAATAAATATCATATAAAATTCGATTAAATAAAATAAATAAAGTTATATGTGAGAAAAGGAAGAAACGGTCATTAATATTTATTAATATAAAATTACCTAGTCTAAAAAGTATACTTCATTGTCAAAGTCAAATAATTTTTGGTAGTTAGTTCAATGTTAAAATATACTTAACATATATGTTTAAAAATATGTTAATAATTTGTGCACTTAAGTTTTATTATACTATTATTTCTAACATTTGATGTATGGTTAGTCTGTCATGATTCGATAACCATTTCTTTAGTTTATTTTTGAATTCCCTGAATGTCAAGTTCATTTTTATTTCCATATTGATCAGATTGTAAAATCTCGGCGCAATGAAAGAGTAATGTCTTTGTCCAAATGATGTTTTCCTTCTGGGTATTATTGAGCTATTTTCTAAAACTTGTCTCGTTGGTCGCCGGTTCTGAATTATTCCTAAATTTGAGTTACTGTCCAAAAATAGCCTTAAGAGGGAAGTTTTTAGAAAAAGTTGCCTACAGTCAAGAACTTTAGCTTCCTTATAAAGTTCATTAGTGGGATGGCGATATGGTCTACGTAGAATAATTTTTAATATAAATTTCTGCGCAACTTGCAATGGCTCTAGCAGGGTTTTACCACATCCACCCCATCCAATTATGCCGTAAGTAATAAGCGATTCACATAAAGCATAATAAACAGTTTTTAGCGTTTTGGAATCCAGAATATTCCTCAGTTCTTTGAAAACATATCCAAGGATTCGCACCTTCGTAGCCACGTTATGTATATGAGAATCCCAAAGGAGAAAGCAATCTAGAGTGATGCCTAGATATTTCCAAGATATTTCTCTTTGTATAGGCTGACAGTTACAAGACTCTACGCTATCGCACTCGTGTATTACAATAGTTTTATTAGTAGTGGGTTGACCTCTGGTTGTTATACTAAATGGCATGTATTTGGTTTTGCCAACATTAAGCGTCAACATAAAGTTTCCTAGCCAATTTTTAACAATTTCCATGCCCTCGTTTGCTTTCTCAAATGTGTAATCCCAGTTTGAACCCTTGAATAGTATAACAGTGTCATCGGCATAGGTGATGATTTTACCTACTGGTAACTGACATAGGTCATTTATGTAGACGAGGAATAAAATGGGTCCCAAAACGCTACCCTGTGGCACACCATACGTGAGATGCTGGCTTTTACTCTGGAGGCCCTGGATGGTGACACTTTGTACCCTGTTGGATAGGTAACTATCAACTATCTATTACCTATTATAATTATATTAGATAATATAATTATAATAGGTAATAGATAATATAAGGCAAATATGAGTATGAACACATTATTGTACTAACTCATTGAAACGCCACTAGCCTTAGTGGAGAACTAAGACGTGAAATTTGTATTTTTTAATTAATATAGACTACTAAAATAGCCAATTATTTAGTCGACATAGGTAAAATGTTTCATAGCTTGAGCCTCCTTCCCCCTTTTTTACAATTTTACCGAACCTTCGACGCGCTAGTAAAACTCGCACTTCTCCGGATTTTTTAAATTTGAAATTCGCTCACAAAATCTTTAAAGTTTCTTATTTTTCCTTTTTAGCATATCCCGTCAGCAGACTGTTTACAATTTACAATGATTCGGGGAAGTCGAATTTGCTACCATTAATGGACGCTCGATGCATTTTAGCTGCGTATTTCGCGAAAAAGTGGAACGAAATGTTTTTCAGTCTCGCTGGTTGAACGACCATTTAACGAAAAAATAATTGATTTCTGCATTCGGGTATTGGAATAGGAAAGAGCAGTTGACAAAAACACTCTAAAAAGCACTCGAAGCTCAACATTGGTGTTCGTTTAGCTTCTCGTTTCCATGTTGTTTTGACTTTGAGGTAGATAAAATAACTTTTATCTTCCTCTTCTTCTTAGGGTGTCATCCTTTGCGGTATAGACTATCAATCATGATGGATATTTTACCATCCCTCAAAGTAAATTTATACAGCTCTGGGGTTCTTTGTTTTACCTGAAATACTTCTTTTACCGAGGAACTTGCCATTCATAATATTGATATTCCTCTGTTTTTTCATTCAGCACAACAAAATGAATCTGAGAGATAGGTATACTCTTCTTTATATGCGGTCGCTCCACAAGGTCTGCAATAATGGATTCGACTGTGCCAGCTTTGCTGAACAGCTTCGATTTCGTATTGCGCGAGGAAGCTATCGCCGGAAAGATCTCTTTCACCTCTCAAAGCCAGACACCAATAGTTGGAGTGGCACTTAAAACCGGGAAATACTTTGGATTTAGTGCCGCTCTACAGGATGTTAAACATATACTCGTATAACAATGTTATGGAGAATTATAAAATTAAAGACTGTCGCGTTTTTTGACAATATAAAAAGATTAAAATATAAGTATTATGTCCTATAAATATAGGAAAATGAAAATATAGGAAAAACGGGTACGGAAAATATCACGAGACACGCATACGATCCATTACAGAAAAACATCAGAAACCGAACCCATCACCAGCTTTATTATAATACGCCAAGGAAATGACAGATCGAATAAGTGAGATGCTATACAAATTCGATATTAAAACAATCTTCAGTATAACCCAAAATATAGCTTGATCTCTGAGGCGTGTAAAAGATGTAATATATGTTAGCATTAATTTAGTTATGTAGTCATTTATTTTTAGACTTACACTCCAGCTTTAATATTCAAGGGCGAATTGGATTCATCTGCAATGCCCTTGAATACTATTTGAAACTAATAAATAAATAAATCCCGGCAAAGCCCGGGTGAGTATAAAATCGAATTGCGCTGTGGGTTAGAGTGCAACAGTCAACCTTGAACAGTTAACAGTTAGAAATTAATTAACGTGAGTCGCCTTTTGATTTTCAGTCGAATTATGTTACATCTAACGTGAAATTAGCTATTAGAAGTCAGAAGCATTGTGCAGAATTGAATGTATCACAGTCAGTCCAATGTCTAAAGACTTCCGATTCTGCTCATATGTACGTCACCTGTATTAGCTGGCTGTATTAAATGACTTTATACTACTGTAATAGTTTTCTGTATTATTAGAAATGTTTTATTGTATTACAACTATTTTCGGTTGACCTGTGAAAGGTATTGTGCTTAGGGAGTTACGCTTCGTCGGAATTCTGAATATCAGCAATATATTTTTGCTTGATTAGGTTGTTTACCATTGTTTATAATTTTAAGTTCAGTGAGACTGCTTTTCAGAAAACTTTTCTTGAAAATCGTGATATATTAGAAGCGCAAATTTTGTAGCGCAAAATTAGGGCAAATTTATGGAGATCAAAGTTTTAAGTACCTTTTTACAATTATAAATAGAATAAAACGAATTTACCGCCTGAAGTTTGTAACACACGCCGTTGTCCATGGTAGACTCAGTCTTCCCTGGACAACAGCGGCTGCAACTTCGCCGAAACGTGGGGTGCTACAAACTTCACGTGGTAAATTCATTTTATCCTATTTATAATGTCAAACAACCGCAGTAGTTTTCGATTTCATACATTTTTACAATGTTTATGAACTCATCATGAAGCTATTTTTATTAGTTTCTTATTATTTTTATTACTTAAAACGTGTATTACTCCACGTAAACGATGTTTTATTTATAACGGGAGAATCCAAAATGGATCGTGGAATGTACTTCCTAACTGAGATAAGGATACATTCAGAGAGCTCTTCGCCTACAAAATTAACAGGATTGTTGACTTGGCGTGCAAGTACCATGCTGCCTTGCAGCCACTGAAAACCCTCACCCACTAATGATGTTAATTAAAAGTTTACAATGTCTAAGCAAAAGTGCAACTGCAACAGCCGGGCGACCACAATCATCGCCTCGCTCAGAAGCAGGGCGTGCACATGACGTCCCGCCGGCGGACCGGAGCCGGACGAGGGAAAAGTTACGCTGCATAACGCAATAAGCCGTCGTCGCGTCGTCTGTCGTCACGTTCGTCGCTGCTCCGCGCCATTCCACAGATTAAGAATGAGACTAATACCGAAACACCAGACGTGTCATACCTTTAAGCCACACCCGGTTAACAGGGCTCGGTGGCATAGTGGTTAGGTCGCCTGATCTATCATTCGTAAGAATCCGGGTTTGATTCCACAGAATTGCATTTTCAATTATGTCGATCGAATGCAATAACGATACGATAACGCATATACACAGGTTACACGCACATACACACATACCATTAGTAGGATTGGTTGTAAGACATTGTGGTATGATAATAAACCCACCAATTATGAAATTCACAATAAAGAGTAGAAACAAACAAACCAATAAGTGGTACGGTGATATTATTTTACGTGAGTTGTATTAGTCGGTCAATGTTGGAGTGGAAAGTGTTGAAAAGCTGTTATTTGAGTTGTTATAAGAGTGCATTCTGCTAAATTGAACATCGCGTTCGGGCGGTGGTGTAAAAGTGAAGTGTCTCCAGCGGGGGCGGAATTCTAGATGTTTGAATTCTAAACCGACAGTAGCGGCTAAAGCCCAACAACTACTGTCCTATCCAGGATGAAAGCATATAAATATGACGGATATACATCTTTAAAGCAGCAACATTAAAAAGGTAAATCGGCCAAAGTTTAGAAATTACGAAATATACAATCTGAGGAAAATGCTCGAAATTCAGAACCAAAATATGCTTGCTTTTCGAAGGAAAGACGACCTCAAAAAAAATTAAAACCCACAAGATAAATCACTACGGCCATATTTTTCGCAGAAAGTCTTTTCATATACCGATTTACTTGCCGCATGGAGATTACTCAGTAGACAAACAGGAAGTAGGAAAACCGATTCGTGTGGAAATATCCTCTTAATCATGCAATCGGATATTGATTCAAATTGAAAGAGTAACAGGAGAAATCGGAACAAGGCAAATCCAAAATTAGACAACAGAGCAGGAATTACATAAAATGGATTAGGGCGATACGAAAACTAGAGAAGGGGAACAGATAAGGAGATCAACGAGATAAGGAAATATTAATAATAAGTCATAGTTTAAAAAAATAACATGTACTAATTATTATGGTAGAAGACAGATACAAAGAAACTACATACAATTTATTTTCCTCCCAATCCTTGTGTTGCGATCCTCTCACAACACATGCAGTGCCTTGTGGCGCGGAACCGACCAGTGGTCTGTGGACCCAGGACGGTAAATAAATGTCCACCACTCGGTCGCCGCTTGCCTCGTAAAGGGCAACCACGACCCCTACTGCAAGCCTCGATACGCCTCAGTGCTCTCTTAACCACCATGTTGCTCCCAGTTCCCTGGCACCAATATAAAACACCTTTCACAATCACACTTGCCAAAACGGCGTATAGTTACAAATCGAAGATATTATTGTTACAATACGATATATATCTTACAATCTAAGATAAAGTTACCAAACAAATACAGAAATTATAAAAGTCCGAGATAAATCTATTACACGAACACACAACATAAATTTTAGATCCAGCACGAATATAAAACACAGAACCAAGATAAATCCAACCCATGAACACAAACCATAAGACAGACAAATAACTTAATAATAGAAGTGTCTGCACTGCGCTCTGTCTCGTTGCGTCGGGCAGTGCCGAGTTTTGCGTGGAAGACATGAGCGACAAAACGCCCCACGTAGCCTGCAAACGGAGATGAGGTGCGCTCTTGTACCGCGTATTCTTGTACCTGGGGTGGCACGCGGTGTGGCGTGCGCGGCGACGGGCCACGCGTCGCAGTCTGGCGACGCGTCAACACACCGGGCCATGGTCGCAAGCCGTGTTTGGCGCGACCGGCACAATGTCACCAAGTACGGGCGTCGGCGTCTCGGCGTCACCCCGTTAAACGTTCGGGGCAGCGGGTGCGAACCGGGGGCGCTCGCGGCCGGTTGTCGGGTTGAGAACGCTTCGGCGCTCTGTTTTGTTAACGCCCGACCAATCTACTCGACGTACCCTCCTTGAGTCGGCGATCGTCCATGCTCACCTGTGATTCTGCTTCAGCCGGCAGTAGTCGTCTGTTTGTCGAGCGATTCGACAAATACTCGTCTTCGTTCAGACGGCCAGAAAAAATACGTTATCCGGCGTGGCTCGCGACTTGCCGTGTTTCCGAAGGTCCAGACTTGGACCGGGCGCTCAGAACTCCGCGGTCGAAGATAGTGTCCCGTCGCCGCGTCGATCACGTAGGTCCTAACTATATACCTGGCGCTCAAACTCAGCGGTTGTAGTGGACGTCCCGTCTTGCACTGTATGACTTGCACTGTATGGTACAGTGTCGTTATATTTTCTTCAAGGGCGGGTACCCTTCCCGTTCGGTTGACCGGAGCAGAGTGATTTGATATAGCTTGGTGTGCCCATATTTGTACTCACTCCTGCAGTTCTTATCGTGCGGCGTTTTTGTTGTCAACCAATGCCGTGAAGCCGCCATCTTATTTGAGAAGAAAGGGGAAAAGTCCTGTGGTACGGAAATTTTGACGAATGATTCCGATGAGTGTACCCCGTAAATGTCTGCTTTGTCACCTATTCGGGGAGATCAGAAAATCGAGCATGTCTCATCTGATGTGTATGCACACCGTTCTGCGATTAATCTGTGGCGAAGTAGAGCAGCGCGGGGCTTCGCTTCTGAGCGCCACTTTGTCACATTGAACTCGCCAACAATACTCGGCAAAGTAAATCAAGAGTTCGCGACCCGCCTTTGGCCCAAACGAAACCGCAGCCAAGAAATTAAGACTAACCGCTACCCGCTCACGTTACTCCCACCGCCAACTGATTAGTTATAGGTTATGGTCGTGGCTCGTTGAAATATGTTATTTAGGAGGAGATTGTTTTTTAGAGGAAATGCTGTACAATTGAAGGATTCAAATTGATTATTATCACTTTGATTTTATATTTATCTTAATTGTAAAAACAAATATAGACGATCATAATCCATTTACTGTGTTAAAATATTATTTTCATAGAGGTGGTACAATATGCTCTCACCCCACCAATTTTCGCTCTCTAATATTAATTATTTATTGATATGAATTGTGCAGTAAGATAGGATATACATGATTCTAGCAATATGGGTGGATACCCAATATTGACCCTCGAATTGCTGCCATAGTGGTGGATAAGAGGAATTTAGATGCTCGTGCACTTTATAAGAATAGATAGAGAGAGCTCCCTTATCATCGCGCGGAGATTTACCGATTAATTACATTTATGGACATCAATTTTAAAAGGTTAATTATTTATCATCTTTTTTTTTTCATATAATGCAAAAAAAATGTTATCTTGGGCCAATCAAAAATCGGTATGTCATTCGCAGCAATAAATTAAGTTGAGATTTTCCTTAGTAACCGTCTGCACAAAGAAGGACCAGGGAGCTAATGGGCCCTGTTGCAGTTGGCCACTAATACACATATGTTCAGGGTCGGTCAAACTCACGGGTCAACATTCATCCGGCGGCCTCCACGTAGAAGTGCAAGTCCGGGTAGGACTCTGGCTTGCGGGCCAGTTTCCCTTGAAGTCAACCTTTGGGCACTCCTGGACGGCTTGCGCACCGTGCGGCGTCAGCCACTCGATTGTGCATTCTGACCGACAGCCAGGGGAGCCTGTAAACAGTACTGTCTCCTATAGAGCGGGAGTAGTTGTTCACCTTATGGCAACTGCTCTTAAAAAGACCAATCGGCTACTCGATTCCGGGTGAAAAGCCGGATAAAGGACGCCTTGGTCCGCGATATATTCGGTAGACACCTTATCAGTGCTTCGTGAGAGGACTGCGCAAGCGACCTCGAACCTGTAAGCAGCCGGGAGACCTAAGTAATCTGGTTACAACTGGTGGTAAGGGCGCGAGTGTCGGCACGCTGGGTGATTAACCTGGCTATTTCGCGGCAAGGCGTTGGCTTCTTATGGGCGGGTGGCGTAACTAGACGGTGGACTGTTTTCATCCCAAGTCCTCTGCTCTCACTTCACGGGAGACAAAACGATCTAATATCGTTAAAACTTCCTGCGGTGACGGGTTCGCCCGTTGTAGTCGACAGCTCTAGTTGGACATAGAAGGTGACGCCATTCAGTATATCTGTCCCAGGGAAGGAAAAAAAGCTTTTATTCCTCCATTCAAGACCGTATACGAATAAACACAAGAGGTTCTGTGACGCGGTGGAGGTTCTTCATATTTTGATAGCTTCATGAGAAAGGAATTGTATTTGATGATTAATATTTAAAACTGTCATCTTGTAGGCGTTACAATTGCCAAATTATAACAAATGTTTTCCACGGTTCGTTTTTTATTGATATATTTTTCATTTACTGCTATACAATTTCTATAAAGTTAGTGAAATGACTGTTTAGAGTTAAGAGTTAGTGAATTGATATAACATTTAATCACTGACGTGTATTTACTTACAGTAACACTGACGTATGTCTAACAGACGTATGTTTTTCTTAAATACCCCTAATCAGTTATTGTATTATGAGGTCTTTATTTTTGTTTATATATTGTTAGTTTTATATCTGTGGTACCTATTAAATAAAAGAAAAACAACATCAGTACTTTAGGTATTTTTTTTAAGGAAAAATCACAATTTTTAAAAAAATTTACTAAAACAAAAATAGCCTCTTTTCTAACGATTTTAAAGCTTTACTTTTTAGTCTGACATTATCACAAAAATGTGTCTTAAAAATAAAAATACATTAAATTAAAAAAGATTTTTTATTAAACAATTAAGGCTCCCTTCCGAGTTAACGCGACTAGAATTTTTGATATTTTTGCAATGCCACGCGCCCGCGCGCTTTCGATATTACATAAAGATGTATAGGTATACCGCGGCGACAAGGGAATACGTCCCTCCGTTGGCAGTGGCCAATTACGAATGATGATTTCGGCTTCGCGCGTCGTCTAATATAGTCGATTTGGCTTTTGGAATAGTTTTTTATGAAGTAAAAATTAGATTACAATAATAAAATAACTTAAGATCACTGTGACCGCTTTATAGCTTAAGGACCGGGTTTATAAATTCTTTTTCGTGTTCTCACAACCAGGCCACAAAAATATGCTTCATAGAGCTTTTGGCCGACACGGCAGGCACGGCCTCTATGAGAAAAAAACATATAAGAAAAAAACATTGAAGAAACATTTAAATTTAAAATTACCGTTATTTTTTTCCTTTTCATAATCATTGTGTTTATTTGTTCAGTGTGCAAGAAATCTCAAATCCTTTACGGAATACATTGAATTTTCTAATAGGAAAAGCAGCGTCATAGGCTAATTCGAGATACTTCACAATTTTATCTTTATCATTGTTGTCAGAGGCGGATCTATATAAGGGCTTTTTTATCAGTTTAAAATCATTAATTTTCGTTAAGAAATTTCTTCATTCGGTCGCCGCGCTGGCCTAGGCCCTGTTTTCACAATACTTTCGTGTTTACTGGTCGACATTTTCAAGTCTCTTTTCCACCACAGTCTGTCGCAAATAATACAAGAATGACCAAATAAATTACTCGTAAAGTCTTTATAAAAATCAATATGACTTGTACTGTGTTTATGATTGTGTAAACTGGAATAGTACCATCAACAATAAAATCCATAATTTTTTCACCAATTCGATTTTCTCTATCAATCTCAATTTCATTTTCATGATTGTTATGGTTATCTTCAGTAGGATCTTCATTATAATTGTCATGCAATAGTTGAATATTGGCATCAACATGGGCTTTATTTTGGGTAGCGTCTTGTATTGTCTCCAATAAATCTGATACTTCATAAAAAGGTGTGAAATGTTGGTCACGAAGATGAAGATGAATCCAGTTTTGTGTATCATTCGCTTTAAAATGACAAAAGATAGTGTCTTGATTCGTTGTAGTTATGTTGTAAAAACAATAATGTACACAAACATTTTGATTGTACATTTTTGAAAATAAGTACAAACAATCCAAATCTCCGTAATCATTAGTGCTTGATAGAATGTTATATGCTTCTTGCATCCGCAAGAGTGGCAGGAGTTTAAATAGGGTGAATCGCGTAACTGATTTCTCAAGTCACAAGTCTCAATTTGAAGTGCAAAACACTTATGAGCGAGTGGAATAGACAATTACCATCGCCAGGAATTCCTGTGTTCCTGTATAGAATAACTTCGGGAGTAATGTATTCATTACGCTGTTCATAAATTTGAAGTTGTTGGCTGTGAAATTAATTTTCTTGTAGCGTTACATTTTCTATATTTTCAACAGCTCTACATTGCACGACATTCTCTTCATTACTGTCCAATTTTTGTCTTTTCCTGTGAAAAAGAAGTAGAATGTCAAGTTCGAACTTCAAAGCACAATACAAAATTTCGAAATTTTAATTCGAATTCCGATATTATCGAAATTTAATCGAAATTCCGAATTTCAAATGTCAAAATGTCAAGTTCGAAATTTGAAGTAGAATGAATATTTAGTTCGAAATTTGAAGTAGAATGTCAAGTTCGAAATTCGAAGTAAAATGTCAAGTTCGAAATTCGACGTAGAATTGCAAGTTCGAAATTCGAAGTAAAATATCAAGTTCGAAATTCGAAGTAAAATGTCAAGTTCGAAATTCGACGTAGAATTTCATGTTCGAAATTCGAAGTAAAATATCAAGTTCGAAATTCGAAGTAAAATGTCAAGTTCGAAATTCGACGTAGAATTTCAAGTTCGAAATTCGAAGTAGAATGTCAAGTTCGAAATTTGAAGTAAATATCAAGTTCGAAATTCGAAGTAAAATGTCAAGTTCAAAATTCGAAGCACAATTTCAAGTTTGAAATTCGAAGTACAATTTCAAGTTCGAAATTCGAAATGACATTCCAAGTTCGAAATTAGAAGTAGTAGAAATTAGAAAAGAAAAGAAGGTTTAAAAACTGACAAATTTAGAAAAAAGACTGTCTACCTACAGCGTTAGAGTCAGTCAGTGAGTCAGATATGCGCCTAACTATGTTATTATAATATTATAATAACATAGTTATTATTATAAGTAATATTATAATAAGTAGAATTATTATGATTACTACTAGATTTTTGGCTAAAAACCACAAAATGATCTTATTGCCACAAATAGGTACAACCCCCTCCAACCAAAGTATAATTTTCGTCATACTACGAAAATCACGAAAGAAATTTTGTCGCTTTATGAATGAATTCAACGGTTCAACTTATACTTATGTGTAGGTACTTTTACCCGCAGGTTTCATATTGAAATCGACCCTAAATCGATTTTCAAAATCAATATTCAAGTTTGATCTAACAGTAATCACGTCAGTTTATGAAATAAATGACGTATTTTTATAACTGTTAATTAGTTAACTTGTTGCACGAAGCCTATTCGTCTAGTCACCCCAATGTGACGTCAGGCAAGGAACGTCAGAGCAGAGAAATGGTAATAATATACACGTAATAATACACGTTACTTACCTTAATAATCTATTTTTCTCCAGTATACGGCGTTTATGTTGTAAAAATTTTGATTTGCTAGCCATTTTGTTTTTTTAATAACGTAATTTATTTCGTCTTCTTTCGGAACACAATGTCAGAATCCTACCGTAACAGTGGCCGCGGTCATACTGTATTAATTCAATTTATTTCTGATATCAGATAACTGCGCTCTATCGGTAAACGTTGAAATTATTCCGAATCATATGGGGCTGTGGAATCAAATGATTCGGAATAATTCCGATAGAGCGCCGCGCACGAATGTTATTCAATAAAGCAACAAAACCGGATATTATTCTTTTATTCTTTGACTATTCGAAAAAATTCGTAGATAAAAAGATAGATAATCAAATTATCTTTAAAATGGTGCAGGTTTCATAATAATACGCCAGATAGTATTTGCGTAATAGTCGTTTTTGTGTTCAGTTAGACCTAATTTCACAAATTAATTACACTATGTAATATAAACAAAATATAAAATATTCAAGGCTAAGAATATTAGGAAAATGTTCTTGTTTAACATATATTTTTTTCGAATCGTAAGCAGTACTCGTTTAGACGTAATTATCAGTTTAAAATCATTAATTTTCGTTAAGAAATTTCTTCATTCGGTCGCCGCGCTGGGCCGCGATAAAAGCTATGCAATAGCTTAAAAATATTCATAGAAATAACATCTATGTATAGCAGTTGAGTTCCTACCGAGGCGAGTGCCTTGTCAATATGTAACTAGTAATGAATATTTGTTTAAATTCTACCTATATTACCTAGCTTTACAAATAATATTACTACTTGCTTAATTAAGCTACTAATTAAGATATTATTACTATTTAGTGAAAAGTGAAATGTTTGTGTGTGTTAGTTGTGTATGTGTGTCTGTCATATTAAACAAATAAAATATTGTATTGTCTTCTTTTTTTATATATTGTGTACCTAGTGACCTAGACATCATTATCGCAAACAGTTTTTTGGCAAAATGGCAATTTATTTATTTATTTATTTTATTTATTTAATTTAACAATTCATTTACAAGTGCACAAGTATCACTAATAATCATATCAATAAAAAAATATATATAATTAAAATTAAAATTAAAATTAAACACGGCCGATATGAGCATTAGCATTTAAGTACTGCTGCTGCCCAACTAAGTGCCAGGACTTGTTCCAGGGCAGCTAGCTCTCTAGTTTTTATAGGTATCACATATATTCGGCAATGAAATAAAAAAAAAATTAATAAAAAGGAAAAGAAATATATATATTCCCGTCACCATTACAAATTATAACTAATAATCACTAACTAATGATCACAATAGGAAATAAAACACAAAAATAAATAATCGTGTTAATAAAATAAAAATAAAATAAAATGTCAAATGATATCAAACAATAGTCAACAAAATTTATGAATAAGTAATAGTATTAAATAAAAATAAAAAAAGTCAAAGAAAATAATAATAATAATAAGAAATGTCAGGGATAATTGTCTCGGTATATTAATTTGTGGATATTTTGCCGGGCGTCATATTTTAGCCAGGAATCAATTTTGGCTTTAAAAGAAGAAGAAGACTAATTAGTTGTTGATTAATTAGGCAGGCCCCCAAGTAATATTAGTCCAGGGCCCCACAAACGCACGGTCCGTCCCTGATTGTTGTCGAGGTCGTCAACAAGTGTCATGTCGATCAAATGAGTCTGCTATGAATTTTTATCAACCAATAATCTATCAGGCCATTCGTAATGATTCTTATATCGGTTATTAGCGGCCGATCCTCCGGGGAGTAGTTATAATTATGGAAATATGGGCGTCGTTATTATTGGCCAAACTTCTGGTGAGTAATATGACAGTTAAAAAAAACAATGTCTAGAGACGAGCTCTGGATAGATAATTCTGACTACAAGAATATGTCTGTGAAAATACACACCTAATTGCTCCGTGCAGCTTGGGTCTGATTACCTATTTGTTATCTTAGCTCGGCTCAACTCACGGTTCGGCTCCCATCCGGTAGCCTCCTCTAAGAGGGATTAACCTGAAAAGGACTCTTTGAACTCTGCCTGCGGCTGTAAGCCCTGTCGTGATTATGTGGGATCGAAGGTTCCAATCTGGGGGAACGCCTCAGCGGTACTGGGCGGTTTGCGCATAGTGCGGCGTTAGTCAATCGACTGTGCACCTTGGTTAATAACCGGGGGAGTCCGGAAACGTAACTTTCCAAAGCAGCGGGGATTGTGATTGACCTGATGTCAGACGATCATCCGATCGGTTATACGATCCCGTGTGATATTGACATGCAAAGGCGCCACGGTTCGCGATAAATTCTGACTGTAATAAGACTAACATCAGGTGGAGGCCTCGCAAGCCATTTTGAATCTGAAACCAGACTGGAGGATGAAAAAATACATTCAAACCTGGTTGTAAGGGAGCGAGGTCGGCCCGCTGGTTTCCTCTTCTCAGTGCCTCGCGGTAAGGCGTTGTACTCTCGCAGATTTGTCGGTGGAATTAGACAGTGGAATGTCCTTTGTCCGCTAAGTTTCACATGCACTCCATGGGAAATAGAACCACCTGATGCCGTTAAAACTCCCTGTGGTGTCGGTTACGCCCATTGTGTTTAAAGCTCCCCAGTTATGCGAATAGTATTGCTAAGCCGGACCGGATATTACGAATATACCGGATATAACCGGATATTTATGTCGCATATTTTCACCGGGCAGATGCCAGGCCCAACCTGTATGTTACCTTTGATTATGAATATTCTATAATTGGTCGTCTTGTATCGCACGCACGAAACCCTCGGTCTCAGCAAAGAGATCACTGAAACGTAGCCAGTGGAAGGAGTCTCCCTAATGGGTTTTAGAAGCATTTAGAAGTTTGAAGAATTGTCAATGAAGGTTTTGCTTTTCCATTCGGCCAAAACGCTGTCCTGGTTTTATCACCGGACCTCATTTGCCTACAAGATTTATTGAAATCAATTTGCAATCACGCGCTACGATATGAATCTATCTGAAACTGTATAGATTTTGAACTATTGAAAAGTATTACCGGAGATGGTCTATCTCATTTTTGTGAAAATCCTCTGCCTCGTAATTTTCAAGGCAGATACATTCTCATCTTCGCCGGTTTTTGATAATGCCTAGAGATACAGTCGTTGTGGTACGTAGCTTGCGATGAAGGGTACCTAATTCGGTCTGAACACATTTCACTACACTAAAAGTATATCCTACCACTGGAATTGCCCATTCATTCAGAGCTCTCATTTTATTTTATTATTATCTTTATTAGTACTTTTATTACTACTTAGTTATGACCAACGTTTCGAAGCAATTGTTACTAAAGCCTACAAAATGCTTGGCTTTCTGCTTAGATCATACAGACTGAACATCATTGCGACTGTATGACACTTATTTATTACGCGTATGTATGCAGTGTTTAAGTTCAAAATTCAATGTTCTTTATTGTATTTTTATATAGCCATTTACAATTTATAAATGCCCATAGAGCATACAATATGTTATTCTAAGTATAAAAACATATTTACTTTGATATTATCTTAATAATACTATCGTATTATCTTATTAAACAATCAAAAATAAAATAACCAAAATCGAGCAATGATAAACCAAAAATAAATATAGCAAATTATCAACAAAAAAAAACATAATTAGATATGTTAAACTATATTATTATACTATATTGTGGCTTAACACCTTTAGTATAGATTTTTTAAATTATTTAACCTTATGTGGATCTCTATTAAAACATTTTATCGATTCCGTAATCACTGGTTTTGATCTGTGGATTTTAAAATGAAATTTTATAATATCATGTATCCAAAGTTCTAAATAACTATTTACAAGGTTTTGAAGGCAATAAACTACATTTAATTTGATTAATTTAAGATAACAATATATTCGGCAGCAATATCTGGTCACCGCAGTTTGGTATCCATGTTAGAAGGATAGAGAGTAATCGAAAATGCTCTTTACGGTAACTCATCAATCAGTCTACCCTAGACAACGGCGGCTGCAACGTCACCGAAACGTCGGGTCCTACAAATTTCACGCGGTAAATTCGTTTTCTATCCTATTTATAATGTCAAACAACCGCGATAGTCTTCGATTTTATAACTCATCAATCATCAAGACCGGTTAGGTCTCATCATAAATAGCGAGCAGACTTCTACAAAATGGAGTCATTTGTCCCTTGTCTCTTTGACATTATCAATAGTAAGGTCGACAGTTGGAGGCTAATATAAAGGATTGGCCACAGAGTGGAGCCTTTCTGCACCAGGACGCCCCAGGCGATTCACTTACCGCGATACAACACCTTCTATGCGATCAATTTGTTATTGGTCCGCCTACCGCGTACATTATCGTATCAATACATTCGATACTATTGATATATTGTACCTTGGTAAATCTGAATTTTCAACAACCTTACGCAAGTATTCTCAGAGGCAATGCCATAAAGCCCAAATAAATTAAATTAATAATTAGTAAAATTAAAATGTCTTTAATACAAGTTATATGCAAGGTACACTACACATTACATACACACATACCCTAATACAAGCACATACACATTCCTACTCTTGATTCCATCCCTATCAAAATAGCTATAAATTTTAAGACCCAATAATTTGGTTCTTTAATTCTTCATGTAAATGTCAGTTATTTTAATCTTTTTTTTAATCAGATATTTTATTCTTTTTTTTTAAATTTTACTATATAAATGCCAAAAAATAAATAAACAAATTATTATGACGATTGCGAAATAAAATTTTCGTCGTATTGTTTACAATTTCTTTATAAAACTCATACGCCATATGAACTTTAAGACAATTTGCATGAGATGTATGAGATGACAGTTGCGTTCATACCTTTCAAACTGTCACTAAGGACGCCTTTTAACCGTCCTTTCCGAAGCAATTAAATTCCACACGTAGAAAATTAAATTTATCCCCAGCAATGAGTTTCGTCGTAAACTGGCCCTGGCAGGGAGCGGGTGCGCTGGCGCGTCACACACTGGTGCTCCACCTGCTACCATCCCTAAGTTTATTTATTTGGCGCGTATTGCTTCATAAATATCAAGCAGATACTCTCGAGAGCGGTAGAAAGGTGGGATTTCAAATTGAGCAAGATTGCTTCCCGTCAACTACTATTTTTCTCAACGAAAAGCGACGCTATCTTTTACGATCTGACGGATTACTCGACTACTATTCATGTTTTCATCAAGATTTCAAAATAATATTATCGTCATTTGCAGTGAGAATGTAATTTCCCTACCTCCGTTAAAATTTAAATTGATATTATATTAAAGTAGGGTCGGCAAACTGAAGGACGTAGGTCAATTTTTACAACTATCAGAACAGCGTTTAATCTTCATATATTTTCAATTAAAAAAAATTCAAATTTATTAAAATATTATTATAATGTTATTACATACACCTATTTTATACATATCTAATGAAGTTTATTTAATACAATGGTTTACAATAAATTGAAACGAATTTATTGAAGTAAAACTCTTAAAAACAGATTTTTGGTACTCCTGGCGTGACTGATATAAGGCAAAGAATCGGTGATGAATACCGTCCCTAGTGCATCGTCCCCACGGTGACACCCCAGGGATAATGGTTTTAGGCGGCTGACGTAGTGAAATGCTTGTAAGTGAAAGTCGGATGGAATCCACCAAGTACATAACTGTATTGGAAACTGCTCTACAACCATCATTTTCTGTAATTTTCGTAGACATAATTATAGCAGATGCCGAATTTCAGCAAGACAATGCAATGCACCTTGCCACATATAAGCAATAACAATGACATTGGTTTGGAGAAAATCATGTGAATCTTCTAGACTGGCCACCCAGTCTCCAGGTTTCAACTCAATAAGAAACTGGTGGGGTATTTTATACGGAATCATTAAATAGCGTCGAAAGAAACAATAAAACACGTTTTAAAACAAAATGGCAGGAAATTTCTAAGGAAAAGTGCGTCAAGCTGGCAAGGAGTTGCCGAAGTAAAATGCTGCTGTAATTACACCAAAAGGTGGCACAATAAAATATTAAAATATCACTAAATAATACTACAATTTAGCTGTATTCCTGAATGAGCAGATTTTTAATTAGTGCCTAATACTTTTAGCCAATGCTGTACGTTGTAATTCTAATACTAAATAAACGGATAATTTCATATTAAAATTTCAACCAAAAACTAAAGAAAATGAACTTGCATGGACATGTTGAATATCGTATGTAAAATCAACATTAAACAGTCACAATAATACTGGTATTATATTTCCTATACCTTTTTGAATACAGTGTTAAATTGTTTTTTTTTTTTTGTAAACTAGATGCTACTAGAGGGTTATTTATTTATGTTTTGTGTCGAGTCGGTGGCGGCATGGTCTACAAAATTATCATACTGGTATATCGTGGCCAGACTTATAAATCAGAGGAGTATTAAAAATCAGTGGCTAATTTCACATACTAGAAACCATTTTCAATGCATTTTTCTCGGGCGTGCGTTTTTTTGTTTTTAAATATCGTATAATTTTAGATCTTGCCTGTTTTGCCGTATCTTAACCTCTCTAACGCTCTCCTTTGTAAATACGTCTATATTTCGTTAGTAGGTACTGCGAATGAGATGGAAAGTTATAAGTTCGAACAAAACATTAAATTAAACAGGATTAACGAAAGAGACGGAAATAAAAGAGTAGCCGCGAATTCGACACGACGAGGCGTCGTTGTATAATCTACTTTCATTTGAATTTTCAGGAAACTTTCCTGTTTATATTTTATGTTTTGCGATCTTTTGTGTCTTGCGATCATGACGCTCTACAAATACTTTCGCCTATTTTCTGGGCTTAGCGGTTTCATTATTTATTCAGGGAACATCAACAGTAAGTGCCTTTAAATCAGGAAATAATTCTTCAGATTAATAGAAGTAATATTACTCAGAAAGCGACTGTAAGAATTTTCAGATTTCAATGATTAAAACAATATATGGCAGTGTCAATATTTACGTAAGTAAGTTGATAAATTCTTAACAGGTTTTGAAACACTTCAAAAATTCACTTGGTTTTTAATAAAATTTACTGAAAAATTATAAAAGTATTCCGCAAAAAAACCAGCCAAGTGATTTTTTCCCTGATTTGAATAAAAAACTAGTAAACTTTCAAAGATCTCCAATTTGGTTAGAGTGTGTTTTTAATTCTTCGTCTCAGAGATTACCGAAAACTTTTCATTCTATTTCTTTATAGCGATTATTATGATCCTCGCCAAAAAAATCGCCAAATAATTGAGCATTTTTACTGAATTTTATACAATAATTTCTCGCTAGACACGTATAGCAGTATAAATGTTTATTTATATCGTAACTAGGGTCTTTGGATACTTTTTTGTCATGGTACCAATTTGGTCATTGCAAGAGTTGATAAGATTGTGGTTGAAATCGGTCCACTAGTCATACACTTATATCAATATCGAAATGTTGGACTTAGAGACTTGACATTTGGAACACAGACGGGCCGAAATTTTGGCTGAAATATCTCATATAAAGCTACACTAATGACATGTTAATTCCGTCATATATTTTAATAAAAAAAAAACCGCCGAGCCGTCCGAGACTAGCTAAGAAAAGAAACTCGTCGCGGCCGTTGTGTAATGAAACCCAAACAGGGTCGTCCGTCGCCCGAGAGAGGGCGCTCATCGATTGTATTTATGAAATTAATATTCGAATAAAAGCATTCCTTGGCTATTTGCGGAGAAAGTCTTGGGGTGACAGTTTTTTTATGAGTATGTGAGTTAATTATATAATCGTAAAATTTCATGCTTAAAAGTGTTTTAAAAGGGACACAGTAGAAAACTTTAGGGTTGTCCATTAAAATAAAGGTTGAAATCGTATTTGTGGTATATTTCTCGTTGTGTGTGCTTATTTCCCAAATACGCCAGCGAACTTTGAGTGAGTGCCGTAAAATATTTTGAGCTTTAATTGAGAGTTTCCACACCACGAGATTTGCTCAATTCGAGATACGGTAATTTCGAATTATAAATACTTCTGCGCAGGGAACTAGACACAGTTTTAAGTGGGATGGGCGAATTTGTAAAGAGCTTTGGCGTGATGACGCCACTACTTTAAAATCCACTGCCAATGGGTAGTGGATTTTAAAGAAGGTAGTGAAATGTAATTTTGAAAAATGAAGATAGAGATCCTAAACCGTTTCAGTTACGGAATAAATAAATAAAATCTTTAATAAATATCCATAACCTATTTATTAAATACCATAGCCTCCTCCATTTTTTGAAGTCGGTTAAAAATAAATCAAACTGTTCCCCTCTTCACCCGCGCAGGGAATGTTTTTAAAGTACCCCAAGAAACGATAACAGTATGTTTCTATAAACAAATGTGCATGGCCTCGTCCATTGTTTCGATGTCTTTGTGTATTGTTTCGAAATAAACACTCGCAGGAGACCCAGCTCAAGTGGCACATTATTAATCTTGCATTGCCTATCGCAAATATAGTTATTATTAGCGTTGGACAATGCGCGTCTCTCAAATATTATAATGTGACCGAGTAGTTCCTATGTATAGAACCGGTGACAGGACCAACATCTGTAAGTATATACTTATGTCACTCATGAATAACCTATTTCTCCAAAAATATATTGAAAAACTTGTTTAATCTCGGCTTGGCAAATATTTGGATTAAAATAATATAGTGGCAGAGAACCACTTCAGATTTAGGAAGTGAATAGGTACAACAAACACTATTCTTTGTCACAAAATACATTACCACCAGCAAAAATGTTTAGCAAACTTTCTTTACCCCAGTAAAACTGTTGATATGGTATTCTACTCTTAATTTTTAAACACTAAATAACATAAGCATTCATCATGAAGCTCTCAAACTTATTTATCATATTTTTTAAAAAGCTAAAGACTTTTCACTTATAAAAAGAAATACAAAATAAATATTTTACCTATTCTATTATTTTTTAAATAATTACCTATCTTTTAGCTAACCTAATTATTGCCTGTGAGACAATCTCCGATTGGCGGATAGATATCAAATGTACCATGCAGTTGACGCATAGATTGTGGTTTGGTAAAAGAAATATGTTGTTTTTGGTATGGAAACAATTGCAGTAAAATAAAACATATATCAAAGAAAATAAGGAAAGAAATATATTCGTCAGCAAAGCCATTTAGGTCCAATAGGATGAAAAGTTAAAAGTAGGGTTGAAATATATTTTTAAAATTAAATTACAAACATTTATGTTGCAGTCACGAGTGTGGTGAATGTAGAAAATAACACAATCTCTTCTTCTGCCTGATGGCTTCGGCGTATGATGAGAAACATTGTAGCATCTTAAGTATCTGGGTTGTGGGACGCTCACGGTGCTTTGCGGTAAGGAGTTGGACTCTCAAGGGCTTCTTGGCGTAGTAAGACGGCCAACGTTGTTGTTCCTAAGTCTCCCCATTGACCTTAAGGTTAAAATAATATATACATGTCGTTATACATTCCTGGGGGTGCCGGGTTCACCCGAAGTAGTTGACAATTCTAAAGGTGGCCTTCGATCCGCACCTAGTAGGCCACTCTCCTCATAGAGACAGAGTAGTAACCTGATGTTAAGGTATAGCGCCGTAAGCATTTTGTTAGATGACGGATAAGGGTCTCCTAGTAGTTTTAGCCCTAATTTGGCTGAAGCGGGCCACTCGCACTAGATATGTAAATAAGTTTTCCCCACATTCTCGACAAAGAAAATTGGTTTTCTTGTCATTGTCTTTGAGGCATTTATTGAAGGTATTATTAACCCTGACACTGTTTCAATTTGGCATTTGCCATGTTAAAGTAATACTTCAAACATATTTACTAATGGCGGCTTTATGAGTGCTTATGATTGTCTCATTCCAGGCGCAACCCTCTTTTAAGTGGCCAGTTTTAGGAGATATCTAGGGTCTCGATTGCTATGGGCGAACCCGCCACCGACAGAAGTTATAACGACACTGGCCGTTCTGTCTCAGATGGAGGGATCGCAAGGACTGAAGACAAACACAATGCACAGTCGAACTACGCTAACAGTCCATAAGAGTCCGATTTCTACCGCGAGGCACTGGGAAGTGCCACCCAGCTGGCTTCGTTTCACCCTTACTACTAGATTTAGACGGATTTCTCCATCCTCCAGTCTGGTCACTGATTCGAGATTGTTTGCGGGTCCTCTACCTGATGTTATCGGTAATTTAGAACGATTTCTTTGCGAATCCGTGGCCCCCTTTCCCTGTAAAGCTCACTCGGGATCGGGTGGTTAACGAAATTCGACAATGCACAATCCAACGCAATCGTTTCTAAGGGCAGGTGACGTCAGCTATTTACCTGGAAGGAGCGCCTGTAGTTGTTGAGCTACACCGGCTTCTTAGGAAACGTACGTCTCCAAACTTCACCGGTAATTCGCCGGATTGCATAAACGATTGGCTGACACAGCCCGATGCTCAAACCGCCCAGTTCCGCCCGAGGTGTCTGCGGATTGCAGCTGTAGGCAGAGTTCACAGCGGCCCTTCCAGGCTACCGGATGGAAGCTAAACCGTGAGTTGGGTCAGGCCAAGGGATCACGAACTGGCCATCAGGCCCAAGCTCCATGGAATCATTAGGAACCAGTTCTAGGAGACAGTATGATATGCCAGAATGTGACGTCAGTAACAATATGACAGTAAAGTCATGAATAGGATAAAGAAACCGCACTTTTGTCACTCGCCGTCTCGCCGATATTTGGACGAGTTGAAAAGCCCAAGTCGTGATGTAGCAAATGATGCCAATCAAGTAATGTGAGCCTTTCCTTTCTTTTATTTAGCTTTTATGCTTAACATATGTAGCCGCGTTAAAGTAGTGGTTCCAGTAAAATAACCAAAATTGTCATCGGGCGTGGTCAGCATTTGGATGAGTGACTGCTCGCGTACATGGTCCGTTTCCCGGATATAAAATTTAAAAAAAAAACATTAAAGGGCAGTTTTCAGCAATCTAGGTTGCGATATAGAGCTTTTAAAAACTACCAAAATCAGAACTTTCGTATTTTGTGTGCTTGTCATATGATGACATGCTTGGCATCATGTGGGTATTTTTTCGATCGAATGGATAATTTAGAGATTGAAAGAGTTGAAAGAGTTGATCTCTTTTACAAATTACGTGTAATCGATTTAATCCGCAGACAATGGACATAGATTTATTGATCGCATTTTTTTTTGTGGCAATGAATTTTGTGAAGCAACGCATTATTATGTATTTGTTTGTCTCTACCCAATTCCAACATAGGTACATATTGTTATATTTTAGCATATAGATGCTGCAATATAATATTCTATATAGAGAGACTCTGTTTTAATAGGCATGCCGTACAAATTGATAAAATGATTGAATATTTGCAGCCGGGAAACTGTTATGGAATTTTCATTTTTTACTCGTTCTATCGTTCCATTTTACCTGCCAGTCATATTCACATTTGCCTTTTATTTTTTTAGAATTCAAGAATTGGAGTTTTTCCTGAATAAAATTCTACAATATGAATGATATTTAGATATTCGCTTTCATTTTTTGCAGATAGTAAAATATCTCAAATTCATCACCAAATAGTCTTAATATTTAATATCACATGTGAATATTCAAAGGAATAACCAAAAACTGGTATTTTATAACTATTTGGGACTGATTTAAAGCGAAATTAACACTTTCAACATCTTAATGTGTTTCTTATAGGACAAACATGCACCTTTTAGGGCAGTAAAAATCTAATCTCAAGATACAAGGCTGAACAAATGTGTAGGACCAGAAACCGTGCCCACAAAACGTTTATCTATATAGATCCGTGAGAAATTACGCTAATAAAGAAAAATGAAAGAAGAAACGTGACGATTTTAAAGATGGAGACTCGTACGACTACTTTAACTTGGGCTACTCATACGACTCGAACGACTCGTAAGACTCATAACAACTATATTAATTTAGTACAAGATCCACCAAAACCGGAACACATGACCGGCATGGGAAAGAAGAAAGAAATAGAACAGGATTTATAGGAGTTAAACTTCTTTACGATGCTAGGAAAAGAGTCAACAAATCCCCTATGAATACCCCATCAGATCGTGAACCATGTTTTTTTGTTTCAATTCTGTCACGAAAGATGCTGTCAAGAAATCAGGTCTCTCGATTAAATCTAAAGCCCGAGGAGTTTTTCATATATCGATAGATATGCTTTAGATTGTTATTTATTTACATGAAACGTCCATGAGTTATCTATATAATTAATTTCTTTTTAGAAAACTTATGTTATACGAAACTATTTAGAAAAAGCAATAATTCATCCTATTCCTAAAATTTAACCGTTAACCGAAACAATAAGTGTAATTTTCCGACCATGCTATGTGACTAGCTATAAGAAAAAAACTTGCAATATCATAACCTATTATATTTTGACTAAAGATAGGTTTGAACTTAATTAATTTAAAGACTGGTAAGCGATAGAGGGTTAAACAAATCGAAACTTCATGACATGTCTCCTCTTAGCCTTTTTTCTCAGTATTGATAGTGAGTTGATGTTTTATTTTGCAAAGCGTATTGCTCATTACTACTTGAGCAGTCCCAAATGAATAATTCGACGGTGTCTGCGATAATTCACCGAAACCCACCTTCAGATAAAATGGCCGCAAAAGCGTTGGAATAAGCCAAGCCCGCAGAGTCCGGTTTAATCGTCTGGTAAAGCCGTGACAGCATATTCAAAGGGTGAGAATAAACGAGCCTTTGCTTATTGGCTACGTACCTTTTTAAACAAGCGCTTTCGCTTAATCTGCAACATACTGAGGCCGGACAAAAGTCACCCTTATGGGCATACATAAAATAATGTTTGATTTGAAGGCGTTAGATAAATTATATATAAGGTTAGGGAGTGGCGTAAAATAAAAAAAAACTTTTTTATTTTAAATTTGTTCAACACTGTATGTATACAAAAGCTTCAACTGGCTGACAGCCGTGAGGGCCACTAGCGTCCTCTGCACGCTTACAAGGGATGTGCCATAGGACCCACCGGTGTCCTCAACCCCACTCTTATAGCGGCGAGTTCACTTAATTAATGTTTCGCCGTTGGTTACCGTTCATATAATGTAGCAAAGAAAATAGTTTTCGATAGTGACGATTAAATACGATAAATTATGATATTGAAAATCTTTGCCTTCTACAATTACCTTATTATCAAGGTGCGATGTACACCACACCGCCTTATCTTATTATCAAGGTGCCATGTTAATCACTCTATCATCTCATTACTCGCCGCTGTAACCACCACATTCTGCAGCTTTAATCATTGCAATTCGCCAACGTCATCAACAAACTCACGGCTGTTATCATTGCAACCCGCCGATGTTACCACGGTTCGCAGCTATTATCATCATCGCTATACGCCGTCAATGCTCTTCGCGGCTGTTATTACCGCTCCTCGCCGTGGCTATCATCGTTATTTGCATTTGCAATCATCGTCAATCGCTGTTGTTATCATCACCGATCGCCGCTGTATGTAAAGTTGACAAGCGATCCACTTAGATAATTGCCATTTTAAATTGTGAACGTGATCAATTATTTTTAGTTTTTTATATTCATTTGCCTATAGTAAAATTATAAAAGTTAAATTATTATTTGCTACTATTCTATAATGCAATTATTATGATGCTGCCTGAATCAGCACACAATCTGGAGCCTAATCGTTTGAAATGATAACTGACTTCATAAACTTATGTAGTCTTATTTTTATATTTATTTATGAATATTAATTTGCAAAGTAGCAAGATTAGAAAATAAAGAAATTTTCCTAATTTTCTTGCACCAAGAATCGTACACCTCAACAAAACTATAATATCTCTTACCACTAGATAATTATATTCAATATATTTCAACTTCAAATCAAATTAATTTTACTTATTGAAATAATAATTTTAAAACGAAAATTCTTAATTCTACCCGAATATTACTACCACTTATATAATTATGCTGAAAATATATTGCTATTGATCAAGTTTTTATATAACAAAAAGTCAAATAACCAAAAACCATTCTTCAAAGTTTAAATTAAGACATTCAAAATGTGTGGTGATCGTATTGTATTACTACTGCTTTAATGAAGAAGGGAAAGAATGTATTAACAAATATTAACTAGATCGTCCGTGGGCTTCGTACGAAGACTTTCATTTCTCTCAAAATATGTATGAAGAAATTTACATTTCTCTCAAAATATGTATCTAGGTTTGCTAGGACAGAATAAGTAGCCGTATTTGTCTAGCATCGAATAAGAGCTTGTAAGCTAGTTGACGCGTTGTGTGTGAGTGTGATGACGTGTTGAGTGTTGGCTGGACAGTTTGTAACTCACAAAAAGATCCAGGAGACATCGCCGCACCAACTAAAGTAACCACGGTTTAGCCAGGCGTTTGCGCCAGGAAATCGTGTAAAGAAGTTGTTCGTTTGGGAGACGGCGTTGTTAGCTCTGTAATTAAATAGCGTGCGAAGTTTAGGTTGCCGCTTGTCATCCGCTGTTTTATGTAAATCCGTCACACCCGCCATTGTGCCAACTCACTGATATTAGAATCGTTTCAAGCGTTCATGTGGCGACGCGTGTTATAAATATTATGTTAATTTTTGGAGAGTATTATTCTACGCTTTATTGCCGCCTTAAGATAAATAATAATTTTAAAATGAAAATTATTGCGGAATGAGATTTGAAATATCTGGAGCGTCCTGGTATAGGAAGGTGGCATTCTAAGAGTGATTATTTCAATTAGCATACAACTGTCTACTATCATGCATAGTACCATGTCAGCGGCCGACAAGAAACTCCATTTCGTAAAAGGCTGCTCGCTCCTCGTACGTGGCGAAATCTAGCTAGTCTAGCTAGTCTTAATATATTTCGGTTAATCTTAAAACTCTGCAAATTGTCATAATTTCTGTAATATCGGTAATTGTTATCGATATTACGATATGCTCGAATGTGTCGGCCACGGTACGTACAAACAAAATGGCCGCAAATTTCTTGACATTGCAATGAACATTTTGAACGCCTATATCTCTCTTATTTATTGAGATCGAATAAAGATTATGGAAGATTAGGAATCAGCGTGGTGAATATAGCGTAGTGAATTACTTCATTTTTTATTTTGGCCTGTTTTTAAAATTTAAACTTTGAATGCCTATATCTCGCTTATTTATAGCGACCGACACAATTTTCTTCCAGATTTAGCATTAAAATGAAAAAAATTGTAGAGAGGTTCCTATACTGCAGTTATTCCACTTTTATAACTATGTGATAATACTTACATGTATATATTTTAATTAAAGAGTTTTGAACAATGAAGCACAAATAATTAAAAAGCAGGAATAATTTCACTGTATTACCTTCATAATATTTTGAATTTAGAATAACGCTTGGCCGACTATGACTTTTGTAGGTTTAACATAGCAGCGCCATCTATGGATTACTTATTTAATCCAGTCAATAGATAACGCCATCTATTAAAATCGTTTGGAACTAACAGATAATTGCGAATGTCAAATAATAGACATTGCAATAAAATAATATCGCGACTATAAATTAAGATGTAAGCTATCCTATCTTTCAAGTTGGATCAAACTGCACATTGTGTGCAAATTTGATTCAAATCGGTTAAGTAGTTTAGGAGTCCATCGCGGACAAACAACGTGACACGTAATTTATATATATATTAAGATAAGATAAGATAAGATAAGATATTTGTATATGGTATATGTTATAATTCTATTTGCATGTATCTAATATATAAGAAATTATTATTATTTTATATAACATTGTAAAATGTCATAAATTTTATTTTAATTTAATTTTAATATTATTTATGTTTTTAATTTTTTTAATTTTATTTTTATTTTATTTACAAACCAGATAAGACTTGCCCTGTCGCCTCAAAATAATTTAACGATATTAGTTCATACCTAGTGAGGTGGTAAACCAATATGGCAAAGAGATGAATTTCCTTTCTAAGCTTGGTACGTTTATTATCATACCATATGTACACTTATTGTAAAATGTTTTTGTGCTAGGTTAAGGATTTTTTTCGTAACTTGTAATTTGAATTATCGAATCAAATAAATAAATAAATACATAAACGAGTATATAATAATTTGATACTAAATTCTACAGTTTTAGTAAAGCTTTTTAGGGCGCGCGCAGGTTTGTACTTCTAAATAATTTTTAATACACTTGGTCAATAAACTTCACTAAGTTCATTAGCCGTGTTTTCCTTCCTTCGCTCTTGTAACAAGCCCGACTCGCGTAAAAGCCCTCATTAATACAAGCTGATTTTGGACGCGATACTTTGCATAAAACTAGATTCGCATCAGTTCTTCGTAAATTCTGAACAAATTCATTTGACGAAAATTTCGAGATTTTCCTATTTACCCCGGGGCCACAGATTTCCACCTGATCACTGCACTTCCGCTCTTGCAAAAATGTCACAATAATTGTATAAAGGGCGTGGAAAGTGCGAGGCAGAGGCGTTGTGCGCGGCGCGTGGCGTCCGTGTCATTAAGCCCAGTCCGAGCGAGGATAATTTATCAAAGCTGAAACGAGGAGATTTACCTCCAGGCTCCGCGCTATCTCTCGCCTGCGCCTGGTCAATTCTACTGCCGGGCGGCCTCCCGTTTTGTATTCGCATTCGGAAATTCAGCGGGAAAAATTTAATTCGAGCAGCCCTTTATACGGTTCCGTGACGGCAAAATACGGTAAGCGTTCTGCTTTCTGAGTGCGGCACAAAAATGACCAAATAAAGGAATGCGTAAAAGTAATATTGAGTCACGATTTACTCCGTATTCTTTAAATTAGTCAATACTCCACGTATACCGCACCAAACCCACACCATATTACGAATAATGACTGGCTTCGACTTTTTGGAGTTTATTGGAGTTTATTGAAGACTAGCTGCGCCCCGCGGTTTCACCGTTTCGCGTGGTGATGGAAAATTGTGATAATGATGATAGAAAACTATATATCTTTATAAATTATAGCCTATGTGTTATTCTGCTGTGTAAGCTATATTATTGTAAAGTTTCATCAAAATATATTCAGCAGTTTTTTGCGTGAAAGAGTAACAAACATCCATACATACATTCTTACAAACTTTCGCGTTTATAATAGTAGTAGGATTACTCCTTAAGAATCGATTTCATTTAAAGACCCCGGTACCACAATTTGATAGGAAGTAAATCTAGCGTTTACAGAAAGGGGTATGTTTAATGCCAGTAAAGTTCGAAAATTTACCACTCTTGGATCAAAAATTTTGCAGAGAGGACTGCTCGCCTCTCTTTTGCACGTACGCGAGGTCCGCTCGATATATGGCGATAGTATGTAAGATTGGAATCGAATAATAATGCATGAAATTATAATGTTATAATAGGTATGTTGTAGCCATATACAAATGACATACAACTATAAAAATATTTTTTGGAGTTTATTGGATTTTTATTTATATATGTTGATATTGATATTTATATTTATATACAGTGAAGTGTATATTCAATGACAATATCATTTGAAGAGTAAACTTCAGTGGCGCGTCGGAGCTGACACGATTTTTTAAAAAACATTATTCTAAATCAACTAGGAAAAACGAGTAGGTACACACAAAAGCGAGATAATATAGGTATACATAAACAATTTAAAACGCTTACACCCTCATAAAAAGATAATTATTGAGAAGAAATGACAAAAGAAACATACAATATTTAAACAAGAGATTTGATCAAAAGATAGAGATCCCTTGACTGTTTCCAAGTTAATTGCTTTACAGAAATTCAGTTATTCATTGCCGCAAGTTATCATATGAAGAATTCATAATAAAGATGACCGGGGTCATCCGTGGAAGAGACGAAATCAATTTCGCTCAAAGCTGCCTGGAAAATGTAAAGGTTATTTGCCGGTACTTTTCTACTGGTAATATTCTGTCCAATTGTCTTGGCTATATTGCGATAACTAATTATAATCATTTGTCCGTCAGTAATTTTATTTCTTGACTTTAAAAGCGTCAAATCAAACCATCATAGCGCTTCTAATTAAAATGTTTCAAAAAAGCATTTATTTACGTGCATAATATGCAATAATGGTTTTCTTATATGTATGTGATCGCTTATTTGTCAGATCACCCCAGATACTAAAAAGTGCGCTACACGTTTAAACTCAAATATTACAGATAATCACAAACATGGCTTACACTAAGTCTATTACTAGTCAAAGAGTGGGAACAGAGTGGTTAATTATTTTTTATTTTTAGTTTAGTCCTTATTTTTAGTTTAGTTTAGCGTATATTTTTGGTTTATTTTAACCAATATTTTATTAGTTTTTAAATTTAACACAGTTTAATTTTTTTGTGATATTATATTGTCTCTTTTTTGTGTCTGATGTCTTTTAAATTGTATTCTTTTCATTCTCAATATTAAGTATTTGTATTTGCAGACATTTCATAAATATACTTTATGTAATATATATTATCTAAAACAGAATAGCTCCAATTAATCACTTTCCCTGGCCACCAACCGACAAGGAGGAAAAGTATTGCGAAAGTTAATTTTTTTCGAGATGAGGACGAAAATACCTTTTTTGACCTCCCCTTAGACGATTAAAACCATTTCGAGGTTGGAGTCTATCTGTGTCTCTGTCTGTGTGTGTATTCCTGCACGGTAGCGCAAAAACGGTTAATCCGATGGAGCTGAAATTTAGCATGCAGGCATTATTTGGTCATGGCAAGAGTTTAATAGGTGGTGGTTGAAATCGGTCCGCCGGCGCACTATTCATATATCATCCTCGAAGTATTGGACTTGAGATTTGGTACGTAGATTAGAGACTTGAAATTTGCTACGCAAATGAATATTTCAGGGTAAAACTTTATGCATCCTTAGTGCTTGGTCTATATTCTTAATTTAACGCACTCTAGATAAGGCGGGACAGGGACCTACGGAAGAAGAAAAATTTTTCACCCTAAACTTTATATATCATGCACGACCCTTAGAGCTCATCTATTCAACCTTGGCTTGACCGAGAGCAAGGACTGCCGAATATGTGGCGAGGAACCTGAAGAAAGCATACACATTGTTGGTCGCTGTCCAGGGCTCGCCGCCAAAAGACACAGTTTACTGGGTCGAGCCTTTCTCGAACCCAGCGATCTGCCCAACTTGAAGGTCAGTGATCTACTTGGACTGGTAAGAAGTACCGGGTTACTAGCTGACCACTAACCTAACCACATAGTGGGTAGTTACAAAAGACCTTACAGATCTAGGTGACATCAAGGGCTGGAAACAAGCCCCTCACTTTATTTACTACTACTACTACTATTATATATCATGAATACTTGGATATCAATTAAAGCTTTCTAGATAAGGCGTGCTAGGGACACACGGAAGAATAAGAATATCGAAAGAAGAAGAATATTCCCCCTATGTAGTTTCGGTACATAATGTTGAGCTCCCATCGGGAAATACCGGTAATAAGTTCTACGAAACTCGCCATTATGCACAAAATCGGTTGTATCATCCTCCTCTCCTCCTTCACCCTGTAACCACCAGGCTACCCCTTCCCCTCCCTGTCGACCCCCCCCCCCCCCCCTTGGATAGCAAATACAGTAGGTATAATTGTAGTATTTTCTAGTATTTCCGTAGTATTAAAATAGCAATTCTCCGAAAATAATGTAGTATTTTCTTACATATGGCTTATTTTAAATATTATTACAGTCGCTTAATAAAGATGTTCTAACCGAAAATTCACAACTTGATGTCGTACTAACAAGGCATCTGTGTACCGTATTTTAAGTCTCTAACTACAATATTTCGAGATTGAAGTATGACTAGAGCATCCTCTGGTAAACCGATTTCAACTATAATCTTTTCAACTCTTGCCATGACCGAATGATGCCTGCATGCCAAATTTCAGCTCAATCTGATAAAGCGTTTAGGCGCTATCGTAGAGGAAAACACACCGACACACGGAATTGCGTTCACAATACTTTCCTCTGTAACGAAATTAATATAAACCTCATTAAATAATTACATTAAAGAATACACTAAAATCCAGGAGCTCATAGAAAAAAATCGGGGTCTAAAAGTGTTTCAGCGAAATAACGGAGGAAACGACTTAAACACCCTGAGAGTTAACAGCGGCAACCCGACAAGTAACATCTGTGAGATCAAGAAAATCACAGAGAAATTCTATACTCAACCACCACACAACAGCCTACTGCCCTTGATTTAAGCGACAGGCGTGCGCCTATCAAGCGACACTACACGGAAGATATTCCTGAAATTAGTACGTATGAAGGAAGCAAGCACTGAAGCGCACCAAGAAGTTCAAGGCTCCGGGTGAGGACGGCATTACTGTGGAATTACTAAAAGCTGGAGGCAGAGCTATCGTAAAGGAGCTGAGTCTGCTGTTCAACGAGGTCTTGTTCACTGGTGAAGTACCCAAGGATTGGACTAACAGCATCGTTGTGCTCTTCCATAAGAAAGGAGATAAGACGCTTCTGAAAAATTATCGTCCTATCTCACTTTTAAGTCAGGTGTGCAAAGTATTCTCCAAAATCCTGACTACAACTTGACACAAAGACTGGATGAATATCAACCCAGGGAACAGGCAGGATTTCGGAAGGGTTTTGGAACGATCGACCACATCTTCACACTTCGGCAGGTTATCCAAAAGTCCGAAGAATACAATAGGCCCTTTTATCTAGCCTTCGTCGATTATGAAAAAGCATTCGACTCCATAGAACACTGGGCAGTCACCGAATCGCTACATCGATGTCAAATAGACTACCAGTATTACAGATCCTGAAGAGCTTGTACAAAGCGGCAACAATAACCGTACAGCTGAAAGAGCTAACAGACCCTATACCAATCCAAAGAGGAGTCCGACAGGGTGACATTATATCCCCTAAGCTGTTCACCAACGCTATGGAGGATATATTCAAGACATTGGACTGGAGTGGCAAGGGAATCAACGTTGACGGCGTGCATCTTAATCATCTGCGCTATGCGGATGATATAGTTATAATCGCTGAATGTGCCGAAGACCTACAACTCATGCTGGAGCAACTATATCACGCGTCCCTGCGAACGCATCTTAAGATGAACATGGAAAACCGCCTGAGCAGGTGCAGGAGTACAAATACATAGGACAGGTGATAAAGCTCGGCCGGGACTCGATGATGGCAGAGATAAAACGAAGAAAACAATTGGGATGGGCAGCCTTCGGGAAGCTGGGCTTCGTGCTAAAGTCCAGAATTCCCCAATCACTCAAGACAAAGGTGTATAATCAGTGCGTGTTAGCGGCTATGACTTATGCTTGTGAGACATGGACACTGACTGCTGGGATGATCCACAAGCTTAAGGTGGTGCAGCGTAAGATGGAGCGAGTCATGCTTGGCATATCGTCGCGCCATCGAGTCCAAAACAAGCTCATCAGACAGCGCACGAAGGTGGTCGACGTGGGTCAAAGAGTAGCCAAGCTGAAGTGGGCTTGGGCCGGCCAGGTGGCCCGACGACACGACGAACGGTGGAGCAAGCGCGTCTTGGAGTGGAGACCCCGGCTAGGCAGAAGAAGTGTGGGCAGACCACCGGCCCGATGGTCCGATGACATCAAGGAGACAGCGGTACCAGTCTGGATGAGGGAAACGGACAACCGATCCGGGTGGAAAGTGATTGGAGAGGCGTATGCCCAACGGTGGGCGAAAGCGCGCTGATGAAGAAGAAGAAGAAGAAATAATTACCTCATCAACCAAAAATTAAAGTGGTAATACTTCTAACGGTGAATTTTGGTATTTAACATGTAATAATACCATTTTATAAATTTTTGATAAGAAAGGTTTTTTTTGAAGGTTTTTTTGAGTCTAAAATGTTAATATGCTGGCAGTGAATGTGTCAGATTAGTTTTTTGTTGGAAGTGGTTTTATTTAACGTTGGAAAGTGTCTATTAGATTTAGGGCTCTGTTCCGCATGTGGGAGAAAGCGTGCACCCCCCCCCCCCCTTCTTCGTAAATTTTTAAGTAGGTACTTCCACCGTCGATGATGTGGGTCGTCCAAGATATACTATATGGAAACGGGTAGCATACTCGCTACTAATCTGACCCAGTAAAAGTCAAAATAAAAGATGTATAGGCGTTAATGTATGGAGGACGTTCAAACATAACAAACATAAATTTATAGTGATTGACATGCGATATGTGTTCAACCAATTTTACGGTCTCGATATCATTAACACCATGAAATATCTTCATAGATTGCTGTAAGTGGATATGATTTCATTCACTCCATAAGATATTAAAATCAATATACTGTTGACAGTAGGGCGGTGTCGACTACAAAGGGCGAACCCGTCACCCCAGGCTGGTATAACGATATATGATAATTCTTTCAGCCGTTGGATGAGCGTAGAAGACTTGGG